>CM035424.1:174503573-174626073 GCA_020310875.1 Ceratopteris richardii | reverse complement strand
GTATCTGGATGTGGATGTGGATCTGGATCTGGATCTGGATCTGGATGTGCACATGCATGTGCACGTGCATGTGTTTGTGTATGTGTATGTGTATGTGTATGTGTATGTGTATGTGTATGTGTATGTGTATGTGTATGTGTATGTGTATGTGTATGTGTATGTGTATGTGTATGTGTATGTGTATGTGTATGTGTATGTGTATGTGTATGTGTATGTGTATGTGTATGTGTATGTGTATGTGTATGTGTATGTGTATGTGTATGTGTATGTGTATGTGTATGTGTATGTGTATGTGTATGTGTATGTGTATGTGTATGTGTATGTGTATGTGTATGTGTATGTGTATGTGTATGTGTATGTGTATGTGTATGTGTATGTGTATGTGTATGTGTATGTGTATGTGTATGTGTATGTGTATGTGTATGTGTATGTGTATGTGTATGTGTATGTGTATGTGTATGTGTATGTGTATGTGTATGTGTATGTGTATGTGTATGTGTATGTGTATGTGTATGTGTATGTGTATGTGTATGTGTATGTGTATGTGTATGTGTATGTGTATGTGTATGTGTATGTGTATGTGTATGTGTATGTGTATGTGTATGTGTATGTGTATGTGTATGTGTATGTGTATGTGTATGTGTATGTGTATGTGTATGTGTATGTGTATGTGTATGTGTATGTGTATGTGTATGTGTATGTGTATGTGTATGTGTATGTGTATGTGTATGTGTATGTGTATGTGTATGTGTATGTGTATGTGTATGTGTATGTGTATGTGTATGTGTATGTGTATGTGTATGTGTATGTGTATGTGTATGTGTATGTGTATGTGTATGTGTATGTGTATGTGTATGTGTATGTGTATGTGTATGTGTATGTGTATGTGTATGTGTATGTGTATGTGTATGTGTATGTGTATGTGTATGTGTATGTGTATGTGTATGTGTATGTGTATGTGTATGTGTATGTGTATGTGTATGTGTATGTGTATGTGTATGTGTATGTGTATGTGTATGTGTATGTGTATGTGTATGTGTATGTGTATGTGTATGTGCATGTGCATGTGCATGTGTATGTGTATGTGTATGTGTATGTGTATGTGTATGTGTATGTGTATGTGTATGTGTATGTGTATGTGTATGTGTATGTGTATGTGTATGTGTATGTGTATGTGTATGTGTATGTGTATGTCTATGGTTATGTGTATGTGTATGTGTATGTGTATGTGTATGTGTATGTGTATGTGTATGTGTATGTGTATGTGTATGTGTATGTGTATGTGTATGTGTATGTGTATGTGTATGTGTATGTGTATGTGTATGTGTATGTGTATGTGTATGTGTATGTGTATGTGTATGTGTATGTGTATGTGTATGTGTATGTGTATGTGTATGTGTATGTGTATGTGTATGTGTATGTGTATGTGTATGTGTATGTGTATGTGTATGTGTATGTGTATGTGTATGTGTATGTGTATGTGTATGTGTATGTGTATGTGTATGTGTATGTGTATGTGTATGTGTATGTGTATGTGTATGTGTATGTGTATGTGTATGTGTATGTGTATGTGTATGTGTATGTGTATGTGTATGTGTATGTGTATGTGTATGTGTATGTGTATGTGTATGTGTATGTGTATGTGTATGTGTATGTGTATGTGTATGTGTATGTGTATGTGTATGTGTATGTGTATGTGTATGTGTATGTGTATGTGTATGTGTATGTGTATGTGTATGTGCTATGTGTATGTGTATGTGTATGTGTATGTGTATGTGTATGTGTATGTGTATGTGTATGTGTATGTGTATGTGTATGTGTATGTGTATGTGTATGTGTATGTGTATGTGTATGGTGTATGTGTATGTGTATGTGTATGTGTATGTGTATGTGTATGTGTATGTGTATGTGTATGTGTATGTGTATGTGTATGTGTATGTGTATGTGTATGTGTATGTGTATGTGTATGTGTATGTGTATGTGTATGTGTATGTGTATGTGTATGTGTATGTGTATGTGTATGTGTATGTGTATGTGTATGTGTATGTGTATGTGTATGTGTATGTGTATGTGTATGTGTATGTGTATGTGTATGTGTATGTGTATGTGTATGTGTATGTGTATGTGTATGTGTATGTGTATGTGTATGTGTATGTGTATGTGTATGTGTATGTGTATGTGTATGTGTATGTGTATGTGTATGTGTATGTGTATGTGTATGTGTATGTGTTGTATGTGTATGTGTATGTGTATGTGTATGTGTATTTGTATGTGTATGTGTATGTGTATGTGTATGTGTATGTGTATGTGTATGTGTATGTGTATGTGTATGTGTATGTGTATGTGTATGTATATGTGTATGTGTATGTGTATGGGTATGTGTATGCATATGTGTATGGGTATGCGTATGTGTATGGGTATGCGTATGCGTATGCGTATGGGTATGCGTATGGGTATGGGTATGCGTATGGGTATGGGTATGCGTATGGGTATGCGTATGCGTATGCGTATGCGTATGCGTATGCGTATGCGTATGCGTATGCGTATGCGTATGCGTATGCGTATGCGTATGCGTATGCGTATGCGTATGCGTATGCGTATGCGTATGCGTATGCGTATGCGTATGCGTATTCGTATGCGTATGCTTATGGGTATGCGTATGGGTATGCGTATGCATATGCGTATGCATATGGGTATGCGTATGGGTATGCGTATGCATATGCGTATGGGTGTGCGTATGCGTATGTGTATGTGTATGTGTGTGCATATGTGTATGCGTATGTGTATGTGTATGTGTATGTGTATGTGTATGTGTATGTGTATGTGTATGTGTATGTGTATGTGTATGTGTATGTGTATGTGTATGTGTATGTGTATGTGTATGTGTATGTGTATGTGTATGTATATGTGTATGTGTATGTGTATGTGTATGTGTATGTGTATGTGTATGTGTATGTGTATGTGTATGTGTATGTGTATGTGTATGTGTATGTGTATGTGTATGTGTATGTGTATGTGTATGTGTATGTGTATGTGTATGTGTATGTGTATGTGTATGTGTATGTGTATGGGTATGTGTACGTGTATGTGTATGTATGTGTATGCGTATGCGTATGCGTATGCGTATGCGTATGCGTATGCGTATGCGTATGCGTATGCGTATGCGTATGCGTATGCGTATGCGTATGCGTATGCGTATGCGTATGCGTATGCGTATGCGTATGCGTATGCGTATGCGTATGCGTATGCGTATGCGTATGCGTATGCGTATGCGTATGCGTATGCGTATGCGTATGCGTATGCGTATGCGTATGCGTATGCGTATGCGTATGCGTATGCATATGCGTATGCGTATGCGTATGCATATGCGTATGCGTATGGGTATGTGTATGTGTATGTGTATGTGTATGTGTATGTGTATGTGTATGTGTATGTGTATGTGTATGTGTATGTGTATGTGTATGTGTATGTGTATGTGTATGTGTACGTGTACGTGTACATGTATGTGTATGTGTATGTGTATGTGTATGTGTATGTGTATGTGTATGTGTATGTGCATGTGCATGTGTATGTGTATATGTATTTGCATGTTTCTGTGTATGTGCATTAGCATGTGTATGTGTATGTGTATGTGTATGTGTATGTGTATGTGTATGTGTATGTGTATGTGTATGTGTATGTGTATGTGTATGTGTATGTGTATGTGTATGTGTATGTGTATGTGTATGTGTACGTGTACGTGTATGTGTATGTGTATGTGTATGTGTATGTGTATGTGTATGTGTATGTGTATGTGTATGTGTATGTGTATGTGTATGTGTATGTGTATGTGTATGTGTATGTGTATGTGTATGTGTATGTGTATGTGTATGTGTATGTGTATGTGTATGTGTATGTGTATGTGTATGTGTATGTGTATGTGTATGTGTATGTGTATGTGTATGTGTATGTGTATGTGTATGTGTATGTGTATGTGTATGTGTATGTGTATGTGTATGTGTATGTGTATGTGTATGTGTATGTGTATGTGTATGTGTATGTGTATGTGTATGTGTATGTGTATGTGTATGTGTATGTGTATGTGTATGTGTATGTGTATGTGTATGTGTATGTGTATGTGTATGTGTATGTGTATGTGTATGTGTATGTGTATGTGTATGTGTATGTGTATGTGTATGTGTATGTGTATGTGTATGTGTATGTGTATGTGTATGTGTATGTGTATGTGTATGTGTATGTGTATGTGTATGTGTATGTGTATGTGTATGTGTATGTGTATGTGTATGTGTATGTGTATGTGTATGTGTATGTGTATGTGTATGTGTATGTGTATGTGTATGTGTATGTGTATGTGTATGTGTATGTGTATGTGTATGTGTATGTGTATGTGTATGTGTATGTGCATGTGCATGTGTATGTGTATATGTATTTGAATGTTTCTGTGTATGTGCATTAGCATGTGCATGTGCATGTGTATGTGCATGTGTGCATGTGTATGTGTATATGTATTTGCATGTTTCTGTGTATGTGCATTAGCATGTGCATGTGCATGTGTATGTGCATGTGCATGTGTATGTGCATGTGCATGTGCATGTGTATGTGGATGTGTATGTGTATGTGGATGTGTATGTGTATGTGTATGTGTATGTGTATGTGTATGTATGTGTATGTGTATGTGTATGTGTATGTGTATGTGTATGTGTATGTGTATGTGTATGTGTATGTGTATGTGTATGTGTATGTGTATGTGTATGTGTATGTGTATGTGTATGTGTATGTGTATGTGTATGTGTATGTGTATGTGTATGTGTATGTGTATGTGTATGTGTATGTGTATGTGTATGTGTATGTGTATGTGTATGTGTATGTGTATGTGTATGTGTATGTGTATGTGTATGTGTATGTGTATGTGTATGTGTATGTGTATGTGTATGTGTATGTGTATGTGTATGTGTATGTGTATGTGTATGTGTATGTGTATGTGTATGTGTATGTGTATGTGTATGTGTATGTGTATGTGTATGTGTATGTGTATGTGTATGTGTATGGTATGTGTATGTGTATGTGTATGTGTATGTGTATGTGTATGTGTATGTGTATGTGTATGTGTATGTGTATGTGTATGTGTATGTGTATGTGTATGTGTATGTGTATGTGTATGTGTATGTGTATGTGTATGTGTATGTGTATGTGTATGTGTATGTGTATGTGTATGTGTATGTGTATGTGTATGTGTATGTGTATGTGTATGTGTATGTGTATGTGTATGTGTATGTGTATGTGTATGTGTATGTGTATGTGTATGTGTATGTGTATGTGTATGTGTATGTGTATGTGTATGTGTATGTGTATGTGTATGTGGTATGTGTATGTGTATGTGTATGTGTATGTGTATGTGTATGTGTATGTGTATGTGTATGTGTATGTGTATGTGTATGTGTATGTGTATGTGTATGTGTATGTGTATGTGTATGTGTATGTGTATGTGTATGTGTATGTGTATGTGTATGTGTATGTGTATGTGTATGTGTATGTGTATGTGTATGTGTATGTGTATGTGTATGTGTATGTATTTGTGTATGTGTATGTGTATGTGTGTGTGTATGTGTCTGTGTATGTGCATGTGCATGTGCATGTGCATGTGCATGTGCATGTGCATGTGCATGTGCATGTGCATGTGCATGTGCATGTGCATGTGCATGTGCATGTGCATGTGCATGTGCATGTGCATGTGCATGTGCATGTGCATGTGCATGTGCATGTGCATGTGCATGTGCATGTGCATGTGCATGTGCATGTGCATGTGCATGTGCATGTGCATTTGCATGTGCATGTGCATGTGCATGTGCATGTGCATGTGTGTGCATGTGTATGTGTATGTGCATGTGTATGTGCATGTGCATGTGCATGTGCATGTGCATGTGCATGTCCATGTGCATGTGCATGTGCATGTGCATGGGCATGGGCATGGCATGTGCATGTGCATGTGCATGTGCATGTGCATGTGCATGTGCATGTGCATGTGCATGTGCATGTGCATGTGCATGTGCATGTGCATGTGCATGTGCATGTGCATGTGCATGTGCATGTGCATGTGCATGTGCATGTGCATGTGCATGTGCATGTGCATGTGCATGTGCATGTGCATGTGCATGTGCATGTGCATGTGCATGTGCATGTGCATGTGCATGTGCATGTGCATGTGCATGTGCATGTGCATGTGCATGTGCATGTGCATGTGCATGTGCATGTGCATGTGCATGTGCATGTGCATGTGCATGTGCATGTGCATGTGCATGTGCATGTGCATGTGCATGTGCATGTGCATGTGTATGTGTATGTGTATGTGTATGTGCATGTGCATGTGCATGTGTATATGCATGTGCATGTGTATGTGTATGTGTATGTGTATGTGTATGTGTATGTGTATGTGTATGTGTATGTGTATGTGTATGTGTATGTGTATGTGTATGTGTATGTGTATGTGTATGTGTATGTGTATGTGTATGTGTATGTGTATGTGTATGTGTATGTGTATGTGTATGTGTATGTGTATGTGTATGTGTATGTGTATGTGTATGTGTATGTGTATGTGTATGTGTATGTGTATGTGTATGTGTATGTGTATGTGTATGTGTATGTGTATGTGTATGTGTATGTGTATGTGTATGTGTATGTATATGTGTATGTGTACATTAGGGGAAAAAATGAACCCTACATGGGCCTTTTAGATTAAGAGATGATTAGTGATGGATCAATGAGAAGAGGGTGGTGGCCAGATTCTACTCCCTTAATCACCTAGACTAGGCATAGGCTTCCCTTGTTTCTTTGTAGTCAAAGGTGGTATGAGGGACTAAAAACCAGGAGTTCTCCTCCAAAAGTGGTTTGATAGGCCTAGATTTTGAATCATAGCCATTGGATTAACTCAAGGATCTAATGGCTCATGTTAAATGTCAGAACAAAGTGGGCATACAATATGGTCCCGTAGATGTGGCAAAGATCTAATGGTTTAGCTTGAAATTCTTGCAAAAGTGCGCCTTTGTATATCCATCGTCAGATTGACTTAAAAGGGAGTGGTCTGGATTCATTTGCCTTGAATTTAAGAATGCCTTGAGCTGGAGCCATTAGATCACTTCTAGATCCAATGGTTGCGAATCCTCGGTCTTGAGAGGATCCCAAGATCAAGTCATAGCCATCGGTTCTTAAGCCATCGGACATAGGAGAATTCACCCCGCAACGGAACTGCACCTCCTCGTTTGTCATGTTTTGCGGGTCTACATGCTCTCTCTCTTCCTTGAATGCTTCAAAATTTGTCTTTTTGTGACAGACAAACTCCTTTCGATCCAAGTTTTCCATGAGCATTTTTTCCAATGAATAAGAATGCCCATGACTGTTCATTATTTGGAATCATTTTTGTCTTCTTTTGATAAGCAAATTGAAGAAGATCATAGTTGTTCGCGTGTGATTATCCAAGGGATACGATCTCCCATCACTGTACTCGACCTGAGCACATTCCGGAAAGGAAATATTTTATTACAAAACCACTAGTGGGTTTTTTTTGTGGCCTTAACCCATGTTTTGTTAATTTTAATCCCTAAAAATTAGGGATCCTTACAAGGCCCATGTAGGGTGTAGGTCAGTGATGAGTAGCACCTCCTTTAATGTCAATCCAGGAAGACGTGAGGATGGTATGAAGACCTCGAACAAGTGATGGCACAAGTGCGTGAGTGAGAAGCACACTAACATGCACACACATACACACACGCGCGCACACACGGTAAGACAAAGAGAGAGAAGCAATGGAGTTCTTTAGATTACTCAAAGTGCTCTTACAAGTTCAATTCTCTACAATAAGCTAACTCCAAAAATGAGCTCTCTAGCTCTATTTATAGTTTTTGGCTAGCTTTTGGCCCTGTCCAGACCTAGTGTCCGGCCTAGTTAAAAATTAGGTTCTATGGCCTATTTGAGGGCTCAAACGGAGTCTAAAAAATATGAAAATTGATAGGTAGGTACTCCTAATGCTCCTCAAGCTCAAGGACTCCTTCGCTTGCACAAAATGGAGCTACAAAAATATGAAATGGTATTTACAATGGCTTCTAGTGATGAAAATCACTAGTTTTGTAGGAATTTCTTCTAACAATTTGACATACACTTCCTAGAGCTCCCTACTTTCTCCTTCTTCTTGTGTGTCCACCTCTTTGATGTGCTCCTGTGATTTGTCCTTGACCTTAAGCTTCATGAAAAATGATGGCCTACTTGCCCGATCTTCTTTGACTGCTTTGCCTGCTTGGCCCTTCACATTGGCTCCCTTGTCTGGTAAGTCCTTGATCGCCCTAACCATTGCCAACACTCCCTCCTCTCTCGCGTGTGTCATCTCTGACAGACCCTTGTTGTGTGGATAGTTGGATGTATTACTCCACAACATCTATGGCTAAGTGATGTTCTGCTATTCTCAGCCCTTTGGCCAAATCAGTGAGTAGGGCATCCCAGTCTACTGGCCCGGGTACCTCCGGATGTGGCATGCGTAGCTGTTCTGAGTGTAGAGCCTGTTCAACCGCAAATAGCTGTAATAGGTGAGATGGTTTGGGTATGAATATCTCGGAATGATATTCCCAGAACCCTTTGTTAAACATTTCCTCAAATGTTTGCTTGAAGCAGGTTGGTAGATACTTGATACGAGCATGCCACGCATAGACAACGTTGATGGGTGGTGTTGTGCTCATGTTGTAGGCGAGATCCTGGTTGCCTTCATTGAATCCGAGAGCTAAAAGGTGAGGTTGTTTGACACTTCTAAAGGTCCTGAATGTAATTAGCATTAACTCAAAGATTTTGAGGCACATTTGTGCCATGATATCTGGTACATTTTTTAACCTGATTGCCCAATGTCGGATAGTGGAAATCATGTAGCCGATTGTGGGTTGGCCTCGAGGGGGGGCCAAGTATACGTACTTGAGCCACTTTTCACATCCTTTAACTGTCAAAACTGTTTTAGTGTATTCTAGCCATGATCTTCGTCGAAAGACAGGGCAGTAGCATGGGTTATACTTGATATATAGAGGCATGTTATTCCAGGTGCGTACCATCTCAGGTTATGTTTCAAGCAGACGTATCCTCCAGGTAGGTTGAAATATATTCCCATGTGTGGCGCTTGTAGGAATGTCATCTGGTGCAAACTGGGTTGTCGAGGTTGGTTCTTTTGTTGTGTGTTGCTTTATTTGAGCATTGTAATTTGCCATTAATACACAGAATGGAACATACAAGTCATCAGACGTACTAATCCACCGATGATGTGAGAGGTTTTTGAAGTAATATGATTTTATGATGACTTCTTCCAATTGGGACATAGACTGTATCCGTACTGCAACTCGCTCATCATGGGTTGCAGCAACCTTCTCTAACCTTTGCATCCATTCAGGAGCTTCGATCTCAATTGTGTCCATTCCTTCTTCCGTTTGCTTACCCCCTGGTGCAGCATGGGAACGTATGGGTCTTCAAAAGTCTCCTCCACTTCAATTGGCGCTAAGTCCTCAGGCTCCGGTTCCACGAGGGGAGAGGGTTGACGCTCATATTGAAGAACTTTATTTTGTAGTTCTTCCAGTTGTGCTCTGAGTTCTTTGACCTCTTTAGCTGTGTCTGTTGTGGCTGTGACTTCTTTTGGGGGCTCTTGCTGAGCTGCCAGTTGCTTTAGTAGGTCATCCCGCTCTTTTTCTAGGGTAGCATGTGCTTCCAGGAGATCGGCATGTGTTTCCAACACAATTTGCATATTATCAGATGGGATGGCCTTGAAATGCTTTGGGTCAATTTCATGCGGTGAACCCTCCATTGCTGCTTCCAGGTTTTCTTCGTTCTGTTTCTGTAGTCATTTATTTTCTTCGAGTGCTGCGAACATGTGCTTTCGTAGTAAGGCGAGGCTGCGTCGAAGCTTGAGATTGTCCGTTATCTGAGCGTGTAACATATCATCGAGTTGTTGTTTTTCTTCAGTATCTGGCTGGGGTGGATTGGCTACTAACTGATCATGTTGTGCCTATAAAGTGTCATATTGCTGTTGTAGTAGCCGCTTTTCCTTCTCGAAGTTTATGAATCTTTCTTGTAAGGTTTCATGGGTTCGGAACAGATTCGTATGCTGGGCATCTAGGTGCTGGTAATGTTGTTGTAATTGAGACATGCACTGGTACAAAGTATTAAATACATTATTAATAGGAGTGGATGCAGGGAGGGTGTTGAATGCAGGAGGGTAGGGAAATGGGAAGGGAAGTGTGTATGCGGTGCTCGAGAAAGGTGAAGTGGGTGGCGGGGGAATGGGAGATTGTGGGAATATAGGGGGAGGGAGAGGTGCGGAAGTGGGTGATATGTCCATGGAGTCGTATGTGGATGGGGTCGTGGGAGTGATGGTGTACATAGGAATCGTCGGTGTGGTGATTGTTGTGAAGGTGTAAAGTGGTGTGTGTAGTTGTGAATATAAACTAGCAGAAAGTGTGATAGGGGAAATGGGGTTTTCGGTGGCTACGGTTAGAATTACAGAGTGAGTGGTAGTAAACACGATCATGTTGGTGTCACGTTGTGCGGCTTGAGAGGGTGGAGTGACATTCTGTGCTTCGGTATGGGAAGTGGAATCTAAGGCTATGACAGTGACGGTGACAGTGGTGGTAGGAGGTGAAGGTGGTGGAGTTGGAGGGGGAGGGGGTAAAGGGGGTGACGGGGGTGCACTTGAGGTATGGGCTTCCTCAGTGTCATGAATGGTATGAGTTGTGCCCGTGGCCGTGGATGTGGTGCCCTGTGGTTCTGATACCAACACATTCATTTGTTTCCCTGGTCGAGGGGGACATTGGCCGTATCTTTGCTCAGATCTTCGCAAGTGTGCGAGGGTGGTATGTACTGTCTCAGGTACCCCTAATTCATCAGCGATCATGTCAAGGGTTGCTCTGTATTGCTTATCCACACCTTCCTCTTCAAGGATTTGGTTCATGAGGGCTTTTACTGCTGCCAGGGACAGTTTGTGTTGTTCTTGAACTCGATTGATGGTATCATACAGCTTTTTCAATTGCTTCGTATAAGCAGGGGCACCTTCAAGTTCCTGGACAACTTCTTGCTCATATTCATGCTCTTCTTTGTCTGATAGTCCTTCTTGTTCATCCTCTTTCTCCTCTTCTGCAGTCTCCTCTTCATCTTCATCTACTTCAACAACTTCTGGTTGGATTGGATGGGGTCGGTCCGTGACTGTCTGTTGCCCGCTTGCTTGCTCGGTCTCGACTTCCAAATTAGTAGCATTAATTATTCTGGCTACTTCCTCATCAGTTAGATCTTCTAGTGTAAAGCCATGAGGGAACTCTAAGTCGGTGGGTATGGGTGGAAACACCAGATTTGGTCCTTCTGTGCTATGCCTTCGTAATATGATAGTGAAGGGTTGCACTCGCCTTGGAATTCGTGGAGTTGTGTTTGGTGTCAGTGTAGCACCTCGGGCCTGTGCACAAGGCATCTGAACTGCTCCCCTCATTTTCTTGGATGGAGGCCCTGCGGCCGATAGTCTGCGTTGAAATTCTTGCACCCTGGTCCAAACAAGTGCCCTTTGAATTGGCACATCATATGCCAAGCATCGGTAAACAATCCTTGTGAGAGCACAACATCCATAAAGTACTAGCTTTTGCTTCTTATACCACCATTGATGTGCCAAGTGTATTTGGTCAATAATCCAATGAGGCATGTTGATTGTCAAATCGAAGGCGTCTGCTACATATAGACTGAACCAGATCTTCTTGGGTGGCATCGTGAATCTCTCTTGAGAAGGGAATGTGAAATGTTGCATGCACATTTGGAGGTGAATGGCAATAGTTGGTGTCATTGCCACCATGTCCTTGAGTTTAGTCAGGTTCCTATTTTTCATGTTGTCTGGGACCATTGACTCCTTCTCTGTAGGGATATGCATGCCTTTCATGTCGAGAGCTTCCCTTACCAAATTGTTCGTCAATTTGAAGCGCTTCAATTCATTACCTCGCGTAAGAGACGGTAGTACGAGGGTGTTGTAGCCCTTTTTCTCTTTACTGCGAGTGAGGGTGCTAATCAAGTATGAACATCGTAGAAAGTATGGCTTGGGTAACTGCGCTTTGAAGTAATCATATAGGCCAGCCTTCTTCCATATTGGTTTTAACCCTTCATTATTTTGAAGCCTATCAAACTCTCTGGTAAAGAAATGATACCGGCCCCAATGTCTGTTGAACTCTATTTCTGCCTCCCACAAATAAGTGCCGTCTCCAAGAGGTCTTGCCACATCACTGAACCAATGCGAGTTTTTGCTTACTAGTGATGTGTGCCCTTGGGGAGGATTCTGAACAGGTAGGGCATGTAAAGCTCTCAATGCCAGTGGTCTTTCCTTCAACTCTTCCTATGGGGAAGCTTTCAATGTCCACAATCTGAGGGCTGGTGCCTGCCTGGGAGCTAGTTCCTGCAGCCTCGGCCATATTACTTCTTGTTTGTTGGCTCTGTGAGAATATAGAAGCATGTGTTAACATTGTAAAGAACAAGATAGAACAATTTTTGTCCCCGTTACAACATTAACATGAGGTTAGTGAGAGGTTAGTAGGCCACTAAGTGCTCGGTGATCGTGTGTGTAGTTGGTGACTTGATAGTCCTAGGATCTAAATGGAAAGTTGTAGTGTAAGAATGATGCAGTTAGTAGATGGAGGTGAATTTACAGGTGGGGTCGGGGGGTTTATTATAAGCTTTGGGCAGCCAAACACAGTGGATGGCTTTCGGTTTCGGTTCGGTGGAGACTCTCGAGGGCTTTGTGAGAGTGTCTGCTTGGAAATGAGGCTTTTTAGGGACCCATTTACAAGTGATTCTACTCGTGCTCCTGGATGAATATGTGTTCGTGCATGATGTATAAGAATGGGTATTAGATGTTCGAGTGAGTGAACCATGTTGTACAGGGTGTGGTCTCTATGTAGCTATTTGAGCTTGCAAGCAAGCCTTAGGCACCCAAATTTGTCTTGATTGTGGGCTAGCCTTCATCGACTTCTTGGGTACCCAGATAGACTTCACTTTCACAGGAGAACTTTTGGAAGACTTCTTATTAGTGTCGTGTTGTTGATCACTAATAGGAAGTTGAGCCAATTGTTGTGGCTTGATCGCAATAGGATGCTCGCCTTTCCGCACCCACGCTTGTTTTGATGGTTGAGACACCGTGCTCTGTATTTTCTTTTGGCTTCGAGCATAAGTCCTCTGTTTCCTTTGCGTTTGATCCACCTTTGGTTGTTGCGTCCCTATGGTTTTTGGAAAATAAGGGAGTTCGGTCGCATCCTTGACTTCTTTGTTGAGATAATCATCCCTCTGCATCACATAGTTTCGGACAAGAATAACATGGTCATCTTCATGTGTACTCCTGGAAGGACCAGGAGTGTGTGCCTTTCCTAGTTCCGTGAGTGCTCCATTGTCTAACTCAACTGTAATTCGACTCTGATTTACCCATACCTGAAGAAGTCCACTTCTTTGGTTTAGGTTGACTGCATAATCATAGATCCAGTCTTGACCCAAGACAAGAGGCTCAGTGAGATCCTCATCTTGACACACTAGTACTTTAACTGTCATTAAAGCATTTTGAATGCAGAGGGGAAGTTCCACCTCGCCCATGCAAGGGGTCTCCACGCCTCCCAGTCCTATGAGATATGCTTCTATAGATTGACATTTAATTTCAACTTTTGACAGTAAGAAAATTTAACAGCACTAGTGGCGGCACCTGAGTCAATCAAGGCCCTTACAGTCCTTGCACTCTTTCCTTGTCCTATTTCTAAAGTTACAAAAGGACGTCGGTCAATTATTCTATGAGAGCTAATACCTGAAAGTTCACACATAGCCCATAGGATACACTGGATCTGCATACGCGTCTGTCCTAGGTTGATCTCTGCCCTATCTTCTCAATTTCATTCTTCGGATGCATTTCAATGCTTCTGCCTGTGCCTCTTCTCAAATTCGTTTTTCCTCTTCTTTATGTTTCTTTGCAGTATTGAGTCGATTTAGTATTTCCTCCGTAAGGGGTTCCTGATATAACTTGACTCTGCATCCGCTAATGTAACTAGGGAGAACATCACCTTCTAGAGTAGCTAATTGAACTGCTCCACTAGTTGAGATCCTATTAATGATCATAGGTTCATAGCTTCTCTTCTCTAATTTCCGTGCATGTTGCTTTAAAGTGTAGACTAAGACTAGGTCTCCTGTTTTCAAGCCTTTGTCCTTCACATGTGCGTCGAAATATGCTTTTTGCCTCTTCTTGGCTGCATGTACTCCTGCTGCCGCTCTCAATCGTGTTTCACCCAATCGTTCAAGATCAAAGATTCTAGAGGAGAGCTCATGCCCTGTCCACTCATGCTCTTGTGCTACTTTCAATGTAGGTATCAAGAAGTCCAATGGTAGCACTGCATTTTGGCCAAATACCATCTAAAAGGGTGTGGCTTGGAGTACCGTTTTATAGGCAACTCTGTATGCCCAAACAGCATGGGGTAGTTGTTTGTCCCAATCAGAGCCCTTATTATTCACTAGTTTGGTCAATACATTGCATAGAATCTTATTTGTGCTTTTGGCTTGCCCATTAGCTTGTGGGTGATAAGGGGCAGACTTCTTATGTACTACCAAGAATTCTTGGAGAAGATTTTCAATAACTTCATTCAAGAAGTGAGTGCCTCTATCACTTACTAGCTCAATAGGTAGCTCGTATCTAGTGAACACATTCTCAAATAAGAACTTAGCTGTCGTTTGAGCATCGTTCTTCGTGGTGGCTTTTACCTCCACCCACTTGGTTATATAATTTGTGGCCACGATGATATATTTGGCATGTGAACTCTTAGCTGGGGGATTAATAGGACCGACAAAATCTATTCCCCACTTAGAGAATGCTCGTCCACCCATCATAGGTTTCAATGGCATCTCATCTTTACGTATAGGATACTGAGCTCGCTGACACACATCACACCTCTTCACGTAGGTATGTGCATCCATGTGAAGGGTTGGCCACCAAAGACCTGCAAATAGTATAGCCTTGATCACCCGATCTGGTCCAAAATGTCCTCCTGCTACACCTTGGTGAGCAGTTTCCAAGATTTTGAGATATTCACTCTCATGGACACATAGTCTCAGGTAACCATCTTTACCATGCTTGTATAAATTATCACCAATAAGTGAGTAGTCTAGGGCTTCTTGTTCTAAATTTCTTTGCCTCGTCAGGGTCATATCTTGAGAGAATGTTTTCGTCCTCAAGAAGGCTACTAGTGGTTCACTCTAATCTGGTGCTAGAGACACTTGGTACAAAGTTGTGTGCTCCACAGGTGGTCTAACACTACAGACTAGGCATTCCTTACACAACTTGTGTACATCTGCTTCCATAGTTGGCTAGTGCACTTCGAATCTTCTTAGTGTCTGTAAAGTTCTTTGCCTCGAATGGTGTTGCTCTAATGCACCTACATGTGCTAATTGCAACCATTTTGCGTACTCGTCCTCTTCCACACAACAAGCTAATATCTCTTGATGTGTCTCTTTGTACATACTTCCTGCCATAATATGATACTTCTAGGCTTTTACTACCTCCCTATTTTGAGTGTTTATGAATGGGTGGTTAGGCCCGTATGTCAATACTGGCACTAATGGCTTAGCCCACTGAGGTACAACTTCCAAATTAAACAAGTAAGCATCAGGAAGGTCATCTGATACTCCTTGTGGGGCCTCTCCAAATGTGAGTCTAGAGAGGTGGTTTGCTCTCAAGTGAGTCTTTCCTTGCCTCACCACTATCATGGACATAGAGAAAACCATATTAAATCTTAGTTTCCATGTGAATTTCCTATATCTCAAGTTTGGTTAAGATTTTGGACAGACTAATGCTTCCATTGTGTCCGGAATGTGCCAAAACCGCAAGATTGACTGTCTATTTGCTGAATTCTGACACCCGGAGGTCCTGATTCAAGTCGATGACATCATGATGACATCATCAAGTCGTAACCACCATATAGAACCGCCCTTGAAATCCTATATAAGGAGGCTTGGGTCACATTCATTCTCAGTCTTGCAAATACCAGCTTTGGGAGCTCAAGGAGTCTTGACCACCAAGTAAGTAATCTCCAAGTTCTAGTTCTTGTTCCTGTCTTGTTTCTTGTTCGAGTCCTGTCTAGTCTAGTTCTTGGACATCCTATCTTGTCCTCTTGTAATCTCGTAGTACGAGATCTTGTCAAGTTCTTTCTTGTATCTAGTTCATCTTCCAGAAGGGAGTTCTTGTAATCCAGACATCCTGACATTTTGGCAAGACTATCTTCATCAAGACCAAGCACCATGGATTCCCTATGCAAGAAGATCCAATCTACCATAAAGGACATGATCGAACATGAAAAGATTGCTACGACAAGATGATCGATCAGTTTCAAACTATGCTTTGAATATCAAGATGTTGTGTCGTGGAACTACATATCAAGAAGACTACATGGTTAATCAGTTTCGAAGTGGCCTCAATCCTAAAGTCAAATATCTCTTGCTATCCATGCCTCAAGCAAATACCTTGGAGGATGTTATCAATCAAGCAATTCAGTGTGAGAATCAGTTGTTAAAAGAAAGCCAAGTCCAAGAGTCAGAAGTGCTGAATAATGAAGACACTATTCCTCAAGAATCTGAATCAAGAATATTTGAAGTCCAAAAAGTCATTACGAGTGATATGCAGTATACATGTTATGAAGATATCAAGAAGATAAAGGACAAGGAGGAGTTCAAGTTCAATCAAGGAGGTGTGCTTACTCAAGGCACTCCATCAAAGATCTTGGAAACACTACAACACACCACTAAAAGCTCAAAGGACCTATCTTGTCATGAAGCTAAGGAAGCTCAAGGGAGACCGAGTCCTTGACCACCTTTCAAGATTAAGGATCATGAAGAATTCGAGGTTAATCATGTCTTAGATTCAAGAATCTCTCAAGGAAGAATGGAATGCCTTATTCATTGCAAAGCATATGACCCAGTGATCGTACAATGGAACTTACAGAAAATCTTTTGAGAGCAAAAATCAAGGTTTGTGAATTCCATAAGAAAAATTCAATGAAACCCAAGTTAGAGAACATGGCCGCTCCTCGTGGAACTTGTCGCTTGAGAGGGAGGTGATGTCATGGACACAGAGAAAACCATATTAAATCTTAGTTTCCATGTGAATTTCCTATATCTCAAGTTTGGTTAAGATTTTGGACAGACTAATGCTTCCATTGCGTCCGAAATGTGCCGAAACCCCAAGATTGACCGTCTATTTGCTGAATTCTGACACCCGGAGGTCCTGATTCAAGTCGATGACATCATGACAACATCATCAAGTCGTAACCGCCATATAGAACCGCCCTTGAAATCCTATATAAGGAGGCTTGGGTCACATTCATTGTCAGTCTTGCCAATGCCAGTCTTGGGAGCTCAAGGGATCCTGATCACCAAGTAAGTAGTTTCAAGTTCCATTTCAAGTTCTAGTCTTGTTTCTTACTCTAGTCTTGTCTTGTCTAGTCTTGTATTGTGGACATCCTTTCTTGTCCTATTGTAATCTCGTAGTACGAGATCCTTTCTAGTTATTTCTTGTATCCAGTTCATATCCTAGAAGGGAATTCTTGTAATCGAGATATCTTGTCTCGTACCTACGGTCCCGAGTTGTGGGATCTCCTATATCATCTCTAGTCGAGTTTTCCATAACTATCGGTCCCGGGTTGTGGGATGTCTTGTATCGATCGTATATTCTTGTATCATTTTCCCTTCGTGGGTGTTCTTGTAATCGTAAGTGTATTTTCGAAATCTTGTCTACTGTAGTCAGAGAGCACAATCTAGTGCTCCCCTGAGAACCACCACCTCAAAGTCATATTCCATTAGTAAGAGGAACCATCTTACTAATCTGCCGGTATTGCATGGTTTGTTTACCAAGTACAACAATGCCTGATGATCAGTAAAAAATTTAAACTTATTTGCAAGCAAATAGTGCCTAAATTTTTTAACTGCATATACCATGCCTAACCCTTCTCGTTCAGTGGTGGTATAGTTTCGTTCAGCTGCATTCAATTGTCTACTAGCATAGGCAATTGGAATATCCATATTACCTTCACCAGTAGGTTGTGCGAGTACACATCCAATAGCATAATTGGATGCATCCACATGAACATGAAAGGGCTTATTCCAATCTGGTGTGGTCAAGATTGGTGCTGAACACAATCTTCTTTTGAGCTCGTTGAAGGAAGTCTCACATTCCTCAGTCCACTCAAAAGTGGTCAAAAGTCCGTACAGAGGCTTTGCAATGATGGCATACATGTGTATAAACCGTCGGTAATAACCACAATGCCCCATGAAAGATTGTACTTCCTTGACATTCTTTGGCCTAGCTAGCTCTGCAATAGCTCTAACTTCTTCCTCATCCGTAGATATGCCATTCTTTGACACTATGTGTCCTAGAATCTTGCCTTGCCTGACCATGAAAACACACTTTTCTGGGTTGAGGCAGACTTGATATTCTCTACATTTGTCAAAGATTCGCTTGAGTTCAGGTATATGTGTCTTGCTAATGTTGGAATGGGCACAGAGGTCATCAACATAGACCTCTAAATTCTTCCTCAGGAATTCTTTAAATACATGTCACATCAGTCTCTGAAAGGTTGCAGGAGCATTGGTAAGCCCAAATGGCATTACTCAAAAAGCAAATATGCCCCACTCTGTGGCAAAAGCCGTCTTATGCTAATCTTCTGGAGCAATGGCTACCTGATTGTAGCCAGAAAATCCATCAAGGAAGTTGTACACTTCCTTGCCTGCTACTCTTTCTAAGAGATGTTCAGTGATAGGAAGCGGATAGTTATCTCGAATAGTGGCTGCATTAACCTTCTTCAAGTTAATGCACACACGTAGCTTTCCATTCTTCTTGGGCACCACTACAATGGGGGATACCCACTTAGTGTGCTCAATTTCATAGATAAATCGAGCTTCCACCAATCTATCTATCTCCTCTTTGATCTTGGCAGCATAGTTATCATTATATGTGTATGGCTTTGCTTAGAGGGTTTGGCATCTAAGGTCATGGGGATAGTGTGAGAGCATATGTCAAGGTCCACACCTTACAAGTCCTTGTAACTCCAAGTGAATACATCTCTGTATTCTCTTAGCAAGGCTATTAACTCATGCTCTTCTTCCTCCATCAGGTCGTGCCCTATGTAGGTGCATCTTTCTTCTCCTTCTTCTATGGCGACAACTATTTTCTTGGTGGTTTCTTTGTTATCATAGGCTTCCCCTGACTGCGCCTCTCGTTTAGGCATTCTTATCATGACTCTCCTATCATCTATTTCATACTTCTTAAAATTTTCAGGGACCTCAAATAAAGATTCTTCCTCTTCTGGTGTGACTTCTTTCTTCTTCCTCTTCTTGCCTTCATCCTTAGGGGTCACTTGTGTAGTTAACCTTACGTCGTTCATAATTTCTGCGTGTCTCTGAGGGTGAGCTTCTACCTCATAGAAGTATTCCTCATCTGATGCAAAGGGTGGATCCATAATGATTGACTCTAGGTCGGAGTCACTTGCATCCTCAAATGCATCAGGGTTAGGTTCGCATTCTTCTAGAATTGAGTCTCCCATGATTGGCTCTATGGAGAAGATTGAAATGTCATAGCCATCCTCGTCACAGTGGGGTGTCCATTGTTCTTCATTGATGGCTACATCCATTGTTGCTAAAATTTCGGCCCAACCATGAGGTTCAAAATCTTCGTCAGGAAATACTACAGGTGCATAGGCTGGGTCTTGAATTGATCTATGTGTTTCCTTAGCACCTACTTCTCTTGTTTTTTCTCTCTTCTCTTCTTCTACTGCCACCTTGCACATCCATAAGTGTGTGTCTTCATGCATCCATGAGGATCCTCCTGGGAAGGAAGGCTTATCCTTTCACTTGCCTTGCCCTTTATTTGGAGGGGTGGGTTCCTTTTCTGATTGTGCAATTAGCCTCCCCAATCTTTCTAGTAGTCCATCAAAGTGCAACTGCGTCTTACCTGAACTAGAGAAGTTAAAGAGGTGACTGGCTTCAAACATGGTTTGAGCCAATTCCACCATCTTAGCACAAATTTTGGTTCGTTCAAGCTCTAGTTCCGCTCTAGGGTAACACTTTTCATGATCGGTTACGTTTGGCCCTTCTTGGATTCTGGCCCGATATGCTTTAAGCATCATATTTAGGTCCTCGGGAGTGGGATTTGCTAAAATTGATCCTACTCTAGGGGGTGGTGGGGTCGTATGAGACGGGTTGGAAGGTGGTGGATCGGATGGAGATGGGAATGGAGGAGGTGGGGTAGCGTGAGAGGGAGGTTGAGATGTAAGTTCAATTATCTTGGCTCTCTTTCTCTTAGGCTTTCCTCGACTTCACTCATCTTCTTTGTCCATTGCCTTTTCATTCTTTCTCGGCTATCTCTCCAAGCTCTAGTCCTCTTCTTCGTCATGCTCTCCGTTTCACTAACCTCAGAACTCTTTTCTTGGCCTAATTCTTGGGTTTGTTGTGCAGTTTGGGCTCTAGTGACCACTTGCATAGGGGCAGTGGAAGTGACACTTCCTATAGAGTCTACTACTAACCCAATAACGTTGATAAGAGTGATTTTTGGCAGTCTCGTAAGAGGTGCTCCTTTCCACAATCTTGGCAAAAGCCCTGGATCGTTACTGACTGGGGTTTGTGTAGGTGCAGGCATGGGGCAATCACGAATGAGGGGTTCTTTGGGCAGTCTCGTAAGAGGTGCTCCTTTCCACAATCTTCGCAAAAGCCCTGGATCGTTACTGACTAGGGTTTGTGTAGGTGCAGGCATGGAGCAATCACGAATGAGGTGATCTCCTTGACATCTGAAGCACGGTCCTCTAGGGAATGGGGGTCGTACCTACCTAGGTTGAGGCCTAGAGTTGGGATTTGTGTACATGACATTTGCATACTCTGGCTCCCAACTAGGTTCACTCGGTTCTTCAATATAGTAGGACTCACCATGTTCAGGAGACTTGTTGGGGGATTCTTGGACAAGAAGGAGTTTGAGGGTTTGTAGGAGAAAAGGAAAAGACAAGAAGAGAAAATACACCCTGGAAGCCTCTGTCGATTGATTACACTAAGACAAATACAATGTTATTACAAATTACCAAATACCCAAAGTCTTCTTGCTGCCGGCCTCCTCTGCACCAAACTTCCACCTGCTTCAAGCTTATCCTTGTGCACACGTTGCACCAAGCTTCCACTAAGGGGGAGGAATGAATACCTTCTGTCGGCACGCGCACACTGCAAGGAGACCTTGAGATCCTTGGGGGACTAGCTTAGCACTCTCTGCACAATCCCTTAGTCACTCTCCATGCACTCTTTCAACTCCACTTCTCTGCGCCGCACACTGGTGACTATTGCACTTCTCTCTCTTGCTTCACTTAGACTATGCTTCTCCTGCTTACTCCAGAATGGTCCAAGAATAGTCCTTGCCTTGATTTGAGTGTGTCGATCACGTACGCTCCTAACTGCAATAGTATCTTGGTGCTCACTTTGATGTCCCAAGATTGTCTTCACAAGTGGCAGCCAAAGACTCTCTGTTTTGTCCTGTAGTGACTTTAGACTAAAACCAAAAAATTTTAATTCGGGGGCCATACTTTCCCCTGTGCGTACGCTGCCGCTTCACATACCTTTACCTTTCCTTTTAAGTCTTCACTTTTGCACATAAGAGGGGGTTCACCTGACCTTCCAAAACACTTTAAAAACACTCTCAACCTTAGGGAAATTGGAGAAAATACCTCTGCAACCTGCAACCCACTTTCTCCAATTTACCCTTTGTGGACAATTAATTGTGCACTACCTGTGCACTGTGACACCTGCACTTTAGCACTTTGACTTTGCACCTGTTGACTTTGACCTTGACCTTATTGACTTTGACCAATTGACTTTGACCAATTGACTTTGACCATTTGACTTTGATTGCGATTGACTTTGATCCTTATAACTTTTATGGGCTCAACAATTGCCCACCACCTAATGTGCTCTCCGTCCTAGAGAGCTATATCCAAAACTTTGAGCAGAGAGGACACCCTGATGTTCGCGCTGCATAATCTAGAAAAGTGCACCTGAGCAGCAACCAATTCCACCAGAACAAGCATATAGGAGAACCAAAGGGGGATTTTGTATGGAAAAGCAATTGGGGGCGATGGGAGCGTAGAAAGTAGGGAGAGGGGAGGGCTGAGGGGGCTGAGAGGGACGGGGCAGGGAGGGGTAAGGATGCGGCTTGGCCAGAAGGGTAAGGGGAGGGTGAGAGAGTAGGATGATGGGGTCTCAAGAGGGTAAAAATGATCCTACAGAAGAGCTACAGAGGTTTCATATGGGAAATATAAAAACCTAAGTAAGATAAGGGGAGAATAGACCATGTGGACAATGTGGGGAAATAAAAACATGTGATAAATGTGCTCAAAACATGTGAGTTTTGACCTAAAGTCTGAGAAAAAGTGGGAATTTGGAAAAATAAAACTAAAAAATGAATCCAGAGGTGCCAAAATACATGAAAATGACTCTAATTTTGAAAAAACGGCCATCCGAGGCACGATCCAGAGCCAAAAGCTTTGAGCCATGAAAATAAAAAAAATAAAAAAATAAATAATTGATCATGGATTTTTTTTTTTGGCTGCTAACGCCCTTACAGTAATGCAAAATAAAATGAAAATTAAAATAAGTAAATAAAATAAATAATAAAATATATATATATAATTATTAAAAATAAATAACAATAAATAAATAGAGAAAATGAAAAATAAAAAAATGTAAAAAATGTAAAAAAGTAAAATAAAAAAAAGGGGATCGGGGGGGGGAAGGGAGGGGGGATTGGTCGGTGGGGGTTGGTCGGTGGGAGGGGGGGGGGGGGGGGGGGGGATTGGTCGGTGGGGGTTGCTCGGTGGGGGGGTGGGGGGATTGGTCGGTGGGGGTTGATCGGTGGGGGGTGGGGCGGAGGGGGGGGGGAGGGGGGGATTTTTTTTTTATATATAACCCCGAAAATTCCAGGGAGGCCTTTTTTTCTTAAGAGAAAAAATTAGAGAAAAAATCCAAAAAATGCCAAAAAGTTCTGAAAAAAATTCTCAAAAATTTTCTACAGGGCTAGGCTTTAGTCCGTACTCAAAACCACAATGAGTTTCATTTCTTCCTTCTATTTGGCAATAAAATGACATCAGAAAAGGAAAAAAAATGCTAAAAAATGCTAAAAATGCTAGAAAAAATTTCCAAAAATACCCAGAAATTGTATTTTTTCAGAGGTTATGAAATGCCTTCTAGGTTTGCTAAAAAATCAAGGAACAAGCATGGACTTGATAAAGAAAACTACTAAAACTGAGCAAGATGAAAAGAGAAAGCTATGTACAACCTGGACAGATTTTGCAATTCTAGGTGATCCATACTTCTTCAAGTGTGTTGATGGTAGGCCTTGAGCCTTGATATGTTGACCAGTGGCAAGGCCTCTCCCTTCAGCGTCTCTAACTCCACAGCACCCCAATTCAGCATTGTTTTGACTCGATAAGGTCCTTCCCAGTGTGGAATCCATTTACCTCTCAATTGTGTATGAAGATGAGGTCTATGAAGAAGAACCAACATGCCAGGTTCTATATTGTTGCTCCATAGATGTCGATCATGTGCCTCCTTCCTCTTCATCTGAGTCTCTATCAATTGTTTTGTTGCTAGTAGACGAATCTCCTCCACTTTATGTAGTGCTCCAAGCCTCTGAGAAACATCACAATCTTTCTTGCCCTGCATGAATGCTATTTTAGGTGATCCATGTAAAAATTCAAAGGGCTCAATGGGCAATATGCCATAAACCAGTTGGAATGGAGAATATCCTGTGGCCTCTTTGTAGGCTAACATGTATGCCCATAGGGTACCTTGATAAGCAATGCCCCAGGAAGTGGGCTGTAACATACACTCCTTTCTTAACATTGAAATTAAAACCTTATTTGTCGATTCAGCCTGTCCATTGGCTCTTGGATAGTAGGCACAAGAGGTCCTATGTAGAATTCTATACCTGTTGAAAATTTCCTGCAGGACCTTATTGACAAAATGGGTACCCTGATCTGTACAAATTTCAAGTGGACATCCAAACCTGCAAATGATGCTACTGTAAATGAAATCAGCAAC
This sequence comes from Ceratopteris richardii, assembly GCA_020310875.1. NCBI lineage: Eukaryota > Viridiplantae > Streptophyta > Polypodiopsida > Polypodiales > Pteridaceae > Ceratopteris > Ceratopteris richardii. The sequence goes on along the minus strand of CM035424.1, from coordinate 174,601,944 downwards.
AGTTTGGGCAGTGCAGTAGGGGGAGGCAATAGCTTGAGCCCACTTTGTCGCATAATCTATAGCTATCAAGAGATATTTCTCTCTTTTTGGAATCACCGGAGGGTAGATGGGCCCTACAAAATCTAGCCCCCACTTCTCAAATGGTTGCCAGGAAGTGGAAACAATCAAGGGGCTATGCCTCTGCTTTGTTGGCTTAGGTCCACACCTCTGGCAAACGTCACATGCCTTTCCCCATTCATCTGCATCCTTAAATAGTGTAGGCCACCATAGACCAGCATCCAGTATCCTCTGACTCATAATATGCCTTGGAAGGTGCCCACCACCTGTTCCTTCATGTGCAGAGTGAAGGACTTCCCTCACTTCTTCTTCTTCTTCCAAACACTTCCTAAACCTATCATCCTTGCCCTGTCTATATAATTTATCTTCAATGAAGGTATATGGTCTACTCTTGATTAGCATTCTCTTCCTTTGCACAGCACTAGCCTTTTCTGGATACAAACCAGTTTTAATGAAATTCTTGATATCATAATACCAACCTTGAGCTTGTACAGCAAACAGATGAGCATCTGGAAAATCATCATTGATTCCACTAGCTTGATCCATCATATTGATTCTGGATAGGTGATCCGCCATAACATTTTCTTTACCTGGTCTGTGGACTACAGAAAAATCAAACTCTTAGAACAACAACAACCACCTCCATATTCTACCAGTGGCTTGTGGTTTGTTGAGCAAGTATTTTAGTGGTTGGTGATCTGTTATAATAATAAATTTTACTCCCAGTAAGTAATGATGAAATTTTTGGACAACAAAAACCATTGCTAGGGCTTCCCTTTCTGTAGTACTCTAATTCCTTTCAGCCTTGGTCAAGATTCCACTGGCATATTGAATTGGTCTGTCCACTTTAAATTCTTCACTGGGTTGGGTCAAAACTGCCCCCACTTCATAGGCACTGGCATCTACATGTATATGAAAGATTTTTTACCACTCAGGTGTGATCAAAATAGGAGCACACACTAACCTTGACCGTAATGTTTGATATGCTTTTTCCTCCTCTTCTTCCCATTTAAAAGGTACTTCCTTACCTGTAAGTCTAGCCAGTGGTCTGGCTATCCCTGCATACATTTTTATAAACCTTCTATGGTATCCAGTATGCCCCAAGAAACTCTGAATCTCTTTAGGAGATTTAGGTTTAGGCAACTTTAATATAGAAATGATTTTGTCAGGATCTAGGGCCATACCTTTAGCTGACACCACATGTCCTAAGAGAGTTCCTTCTGTCACAAGGAAATGACATTTGTTGGATTGAGCTTTAACTTAGTCTCCCTGCATCTCTTGAAAACATTCTGCAGCTGTCTCAAGTGATGGTCCAAACAATCTAAAGGAGTCTCCTTGTGACAACCTGAAAACGAAGAGAAGTCATCCATGAAGATTCTAAGTGATTCCAGCAATAAGGGGCCAAAAATGAGATTGACCGTTCTGTTAAAGGTGGCTGGAGCATTTCTGAGCCCAAATGGCATTTTTACATACACATATGTTCCCCAAGGTGTGATAAAAGAAGTCTTTTCACGATCCTCTGGGTGTATTGATATTTGATTATAGCCACTAAATCCATCCATAAAGCTATATAATGCATGCCCAGCCACTTCTTCAATGACCTGCTCTGCAAAAGGCATTGCGAAACCATCTGGAATGGTCACTTTGTTGAGTGCTTAAAATTCAACACAAATTCTGATTTTATTAGTATTCTTCTTTGGTACTATAACCATAGGTGAGAGCCACTCTCAGTGTTCCACAGGAATGATGATTCCTGCATCCTCCATCTTCTCTATTTCCACATAGACAGCTTCAACATATTTGGGGTTAAGTCTATAACTCTTCCCTCTTATGGGTTTGGCTCCATCAACCAGAGGGATTCTATGCTCTCCATAAGTCGCAGGCACTCCTTCTAAGTCTTTATAATGCCAAGAAAAAACATCTGTATAATGGGTCAAGAATGATCTTACCTTTTCAAAGAGCCCTGGGTGGCTCCACAACCAAGTGGCCACCAAAACTGGTCGATTATTGTCTTGAGTGCCTAATTGTATTTCTTTGATAGGATTTCTCTCTACCATATTATCTTCATTATCATCTCTGTCCTTGTCTTCTTCCACTAGCTTTTCATGCATTGCTTCATAAGCAGGGGTATTTTGGATTTCAATGTGTTCCTGCTTGTCCTGCATCCATCTTGTAGGTATTTCTTGAATTGGGAAAGAACACTCTTCACTAGAATCTTTTACCTTGCCTTTAGCTTTAGTAAGTGAATGTCCTTTGTTAAGTGTGACTTTCCTGCATAATTGGCAAGTCACGCTTAACAAAGGACATTCACTTACTATGTGACCTTGCTTGCTACACATGGAACACCAAAGTCCACTCTTGATGCCACCTCCTTTTAGTTCCTGCAACTCCTATCACAGCTGAGCCAATTCCTCTGCTTGGGCCTCCTCCTCCTTTTGGAGCTTTAGTGCTTCAATCTCCCTTCTCAACTGAGCAACATCATTCTCCTCCTCTTTGTAGGGCTTATTTCTTTTTAAGCCATCCAGCTCCTTCCTTAGCTGGATCACTAGATCCTCCATTTCTGTACCATATGTTGGTTGGGAAGAAGTAGCTCCATATTGGTGCCTTATCTGCTCCAGGCGTGTAGCTGTGTTGATGAACTCCTCTATGGAGGTTGTAGGTAACACTAATTCCTTTATTTTACATTGGGTGGCCACTGGTAGGGGCTTGGCTAACCATTTCTTAACAAAAAAATCATGTGGTGGATCTGGCAATTTAGCCATTAGTGCTTTGGCCCTAGTCACAAACTCTGGGAACTTTTCTCCTGGACCCAATCTCAAATTTTCTAGTTCTTCTATGATGATCTCCGCAGTGTTGCCATGCTGGAATTGATTTTTAAATGCATCTTTCATCAAATCCCAAGTGGTAAAATGGTTTTCAGCAAACTGGCTGAACCACTTATCTGCTAATCCTTCTAATGTGGCAGGGAAGAGAATCATAAAGGCATCCTCCCTACCCATTAAGCCTCTAGTCTTACATAGTGCCAAAAACCTTCTAATGTGTTCATCCCGATCCTCCTGAGCTAGGCCTTTGAAAGACGGAAACTTTATATTTAATCTTGAGAGTAAGGTTTCCAAGTCTACTTGTCCTGCCATGCTCTTTACTGATGAAGTTGATGATAGTGGACTGGAGGATCTTCTAACAACCTTCCTTCTTGTTTGCTTGCAGGTGACCCTCAATGTTTGGGATCGGGTTGCAGTCATGAGCACCTCATAGCCCACTTAATATGAGACACTTGATAAGAATATTTACCTATTGGTTGATGAAGTAGCACTGTAGTACTGTCGACACTTGATCTCTTCTATACTTTGCACTTGGTTTCTCCTAAGCTCAAATCTCCTTGGAAGTCCCACCAGGCGTGCCAAATATTGTTGGGGGATTCTTGGACAAGAAGGAGTTTGAGGGTTTGTAGGAGAAAAGGAAAAGACAAGAAGAGAAAATACACCCTGGAAGCCTCTGCCGATTGATTACACTAAGACAAATACAATGTTGAAGTACAATACAAGCCAATACTTCTGTGCAAAATCTCACAGAGTGCTCAATTACAAATTACCAAATACCCAAAGTCTTCTTGCTGTTGGCCTCCTCTACACCAGACTTCCACCTGCTTCAAGCTTATCCTTGTGCACACCTTGCACCAAGCTTCCACTAAGAGGGAGGAATGAATACCTTCTGTCAGCACGTACACACTGCAAGGAGACCTTGAGATCCTTGGGGGACTAGCTTAGCACTCTCTACACAATCCCTTAGTCACTCTCCATACACTCCTTCAACTCCACTTCTCTTCGTCGCACACTGGTGACTCTTGCACTTCTCTCTCTTGCTTCACTTAGACTATGCTTCTCCTGCTTACTCCAGAATGGTCCAAGAATAGTCCTTGCCTTGATTTGAGTGTGTCGATCACGTACGCTCCTAACTGCAATAGTATCTTGGTGCTCAATTTGATGTCCCAAGATTGTCTTCACAAGTGGCAGCCAATGACTCCCTGTTTTATCCTGTAGTGACTTTAGACTAAAACCAAAAAATTTTAGTTAGGGGGCCATACTTTCCCATGTGCGTACGCTGCCGCTTCACATACCTTTACCTTTCCTTTTAAGTCTTCACTTTTACACATAAGAGGGGGTTCACCTAACCTTCCAAAACACTTTAAAAACACTTTGAACCTTAGGGAAATTGGAGAAAATACCTCTGCAACCTGCAACCCACTTTCTCCAATTTACCCTTTGTGGACAATTAATTGTGCACTACTTGTGCACTTTGACACCTGCACTTTAGCACTTTGACTTTGCACCTGTTGACGTTGACCTTGACCTTATTGACTTTGACCCATTGATTTTGACCATTTGACTTTGACTGCAGTTGACTTTGATCCTTATGACTTTTATGGGCTCAACAAGACTGCATGTAATAAGCCTCGGGACTATCTATGTGAGTGGAATCAAAACTATGATCACTCGGGTCACTTTCTGAAAGCAATGGAGTCATTGGGACTATAGTTCTATTCAAATTTTCTTCTCCAGCTGCATATTTTACGGGAATTACATTAGCTGGAGCAGGGGGTTGTTGTGCTAGCACTGGTTGAGGTCTCTGCTGGGTCTGATATTGTGGTTGATAGGTTTGTTGAGGCCTAGCATACTGTTGTGGTGGGTACTGGTTCTGATATCTTCCCTATTGTGGATAGGGCTGAGGGTAGGTTTGCCTAACCGCTTGCTTATTGTATGGGCAGTCTTGTGTTGTGTGATTTGTGTATCTCCGTTCTATGGTGCAGTACTGGCTACTAGGATTCACTTGGGGTTGAGCCATAATGGAACATACGTTCGCCATATGGTCACCTCCACAAGTATAGCACCGCTTAACTAGGGCAAACCTTGGTATTTGTTTGCTTGATACTCCCAACTTCTGAGCTACTTTCTCAGCGAGTTCCTCAATAGATGTGGACTGCGAGGAAGAGAGGCTAGTAGAACTATCTGAGTCTTTGTAGATTTTGGAAAGTTCTAATTCCTCCCCTAGGTTATCCTCGATGTCGATGCACATGCGTACACACTCTTCTATTGTCCTAGGGTCTTTCAAGTACACATATGATCTCAGCTTTGTATTTAGCAATCCATCTAGGAATAAAGCCACTTGTTTGGCTGGTGTGGGTAACTCAAGAACAGGGCATCTCTCTAGATATTGCCTAAACCTTCTTCCTGCAAGTCTAACCGTCTCCTGGGGGGTCTGCTTGAAGCTATGAATCAGTGAGGAAGTATTATGCCTTATGCCACTCTTAGAGAATTCAGTAATGAATGCCTCCAAAAGTTGGTTTATGTTCCTGAAGTGTCTCTCATTTAGTGGTTGAAACCACGTAAGGGTCATGTTCCTAAGGGTTAGACCAAAGGCATTGTACTGCATGAACAGGTCCTCAACTTGTTCAGCTCTCAAGACTTGCCTAAACTTGGCCACATGATCATATGGGTCTCCAGTGCCATCGAAGTAGTTCTTCATGGACTTAACCAGCTGGGTTGGCCTCAAGGTTCTGGTGTGTTCCCTGGGCCTTGGCAAAGGAAAATCATCAGCATTTCTTAGGTTCCTCGGGGCTTTTGGTCTCTCGATTTCTTCTCTATCCATCTTTGTTCTCATCCTTTCTCTTCCCAATGGGTTAGCAAAACTTACCTCAGGTCTTTCTCTATTCCTGTCTCTTTGAGTTCCATGAGGTTGGGATGTTCCAGCCCCTTGGTGGCCAAAAGAGCCATTAGATCTTGATTGGGGAAGAATAAATTCACCCTTCCAAGTCTAGGCATGCCTACCATGCTCGGTGACCACAAAGATCCTCTCTGAAGTATTGTCTATGTAGGTCACTTTGCCTGGGCTATCAAGATCTTTGAACTCATAGATTGTGATCATTCCTACCTCATTCGGTTGATTAGGCTTATACCTCCAGAAGGCTTCATTGGTTTCTCGATTTAGAAGTAGATCTATGCTCTCATTGTCCTGGGGAATCCACTGTGGCGTGATAATTCTACTAAGCACTGATTTGCCTCGGGGGGTTTTAGGTTCTTCACCCATGTTCCCTTGCTCTAGGTCACCTATATCCGTGTCTGGGATCACATTACCAAATTCATCTGTCCTATCTTGGTGGCTGGTGACTACGTATATGGTTCCTTCTTTGTCCAGGTATGCTCCATTTTCAAACTTGACAGCTGGATGTTCAATTCCAATGGGTTGGTCAGGGTTTTTAATCTAGACCACAGACCTTCCTAGGCCATCCTCATAGATGCTAGCACCTAATCGGTTGGTCCTAAGGTATTCCAACTGCGTCTTGTAGGGGCTTTCTACCCTATGTAAATATGGCACTCCTGAACTTCCTGTAGGTCTCTCCATACCTTGAGACATCTCGGACTCACTGGTTTCAGAGCTAGGTAAGTGCGAATAATGGCTCAACTGCTGGGCCCAAGACCTAGCAGTATGATTGACACTAGCCTCTAAAGACCTAAGACTCTGTCTATCTCTCCCTAGGTGTCCTCCTGATCTAAGGTTCATATGCCTAACTGAGCAATCCCAATTTTTACCCAAGGTACAGCCTCGTTGCCGATCAATGTGTATTAGTCACTTGGTTCTTTTTTAGTTGATTATCGTGTTTATGATTTTGTCTGATATCACGCCGTCAGGACTACTTGATTTAATTTCCGCACTTTAAGTTTATCGTTCCACTTTAGGTTCTTTTCCTTTAAAGTTACCAGTCACACACAGGTTATCTCTTGACTTGAACTTGATTTCTTAGATAGTCTTTGACTTGTCTCATGCCTATCGTTGCTCTGACTTACTTCTAGCACTATTCACATGTAGCCCAAGCTAGGAATTGACAAAGAGAGTTGAGAGTATTCCAACCTCACTTGCTAATCCCTTTCCCTTTGGTGCTCAAGAACCCGGTTCTCAAGCTTGCAGAAAGCCCTTGCTTTGGATGCCCTCAAGTGCTCTCAATGGACCTATAAAAGTCCCAAGGTTAGCTCAAGACTTAGATTCAAATGAGGTAATAAATCACTTCCATTCATGCAATTTAGATATCAATTTATCCTCTGTCTTTATGGCAAACAATTCTAGAGATCCCTTGGTTTTGTTCCCTGGATATGGTCAACTTCAAATTACAATATCTAATAATCTTGATATTAATTTTACCGTATCTAGTGCAAGTTTTGGTTGTACTCCCCACGAGCTTTCCAACAAAACAAAAATCACAGCAAACAGATTTCGTATGAGAAAGTTATGACTGTTCAGGGTTCTAGGGTTAAAACAGGGTTCAAACAGGCTGACAGTTCATAGGATTTTTCTCAAAACACATGGGTGGGGACCTCACAAAATGCTAATTGATAGAAAAATATGCCCAAAATTATTCCCAAATCTTAGAATAACAAAACCCTAAATTTTTAGCTGAAAAAGCCTGTCAATCACGATTGACAGAGGTGTCCGTCGTGGCTGTCGATCGCGATCGACACGTCAGTCATGATTGACAATGCCAATCGCAATCGACAGAGTGGGTCGTGAGTCCTATCAATCATGATCGACGGTGTCAATCGTGATCGACACTTTTTGTGCAAATTCCAACGAGATTTCAGTCGATCGTGGGTCTGTCCATCGTGATGGACACGTGGGCACGCAAATATATGTGTCAATCGTGAAGTTTCTATCGATCGCGATCGACGGTGTCGATCGCGATTGACTGAGTCGGTCGAGGTCTATTAGTCACGATTGATAGGGTCTGCCGATCGTGATTGAGAGAGACTGTCGGTCGCGATTGACAGAGGCTATCGGTCGCGATTGACAGAGGCTGTCAATCGTGGCTATCGATCGCGATCGATGGTGTCAATCACGATTGACAGAGAAACACGAAATTTTTTTACTGTGCTTTATGATTTAGAATGTGCTCATCTTGTGTGTCATTATGGTGTACTTTGTTTTACCAAAAGCTCAATTTTTCTGTCGATCGCGATCGACAGAGGTCTGCGACACAGAGACAGTTCCGAGTTTTTCCATACCTGCGCAGCATGCTGGAGATGATGAGACAGTCAATTCTTGCAGGGAAACTCAGAAAACATGCAAAAACAGCGCACACAAATCGCTCTCTCGCTCTCTCTCACAAATAGAATGAGGGAAATGGAAGGGAGAAGGTGATATGACCAAAAACTGAAATTTTCTGCGATAATGGAGATGGAGGTGGGAGATGGTGAGGATGATGATGAAGTAAGAAAGAGAAAAATAAGGGAAAGTAAAGAGATTACCTACAACACCAACGTCACAACTCTATGTCTTACCATCACACGCTTGTCCTCAAGGCTCGATCCCCGGCAACGGCGCCAAAATTTGGTGTAGCTCAGTGATGAGTAGCACCTCCTTTAATGTCAATCTGGGAAGATGTGAGGATGGTATGAAGACCTCGAACAAGTGATGGCACAAGTGCGTGAGTGAGAAGCACACTAACATGCACACACATACACACACACGCGCACACACGGTAAGACAAAGAGAGAGAAGCAATGGAGTTCTTTAGATTACTCAAAGTGCTCTTACAAGTTCAATTCTACAATAAGCTAACTCCAAAAATGAGCTCTCTAGCTCTATTTATAGTTTTTGACTAGCTTTTGGCCTGTCCAGACCTAGTGTCCGGCCTAGTTAAAAATTAGGTTCTATGGCCTATTTGAGGGCTCAAACGGAGTCTAAAAAATATGAAAATTGATAGGTAGGTACTTCTAATGCTCCTCAAGCTCAAGGACTCCTTGGCTTGCACAAAATGGAGCTACAAAAATATGAAATGGTATTTACAATGGCTTTTAGTGATGAAAATCACTATTTTTGTATGTGTATGTGTATGTGTGTGTATGTGTATGTGTATGTGTAGGTGTTTGTGTATGTGTATGTGTATGTGTATGCATATGCGTATGCGTATGCGTATGCGTATGCATATGCGTATGCGTATGCGTATGCGTATGCGTATGCGTATGCATATGCGTATGTGTATGTGTATGCGTATGCGTATGCGTATGCGTATGTGTATACGTATGCGTGTGCGTATGCGTATGCGTATGTGTATGCATATGCATATGCGTATGCATATGAGTATGTGTATGCTTATGTGTAATAAAGTGATAGGAAGGAGATGGTTGAACTACACCCTTACAAGGCCCATGCAGGGTTCATTTTTTCCCCCAATAATGTGTATGTGTATGTGTATGTGTATGTGTGTGTATGTGTGTGTATGTGTATGTGTATGTGTATGTGTATGTGTATGTGTATGTGTATGTGTATGTGTATGTGTACGTATACGTGTACGTGTATGTGTACGTGTACGTGTACGTGTGTACGTGTACGAGTACGTGTACGTGTATGTGTACGTGTACGTGTATGTGTACGTGTACGTGTACGTGTACGTGTACGTGTACGTGTACGTGTACGTGTACGTGTACGTGTACGTGTACGTGTACGTGTACGTGTACGTGTACGTGTACGTGTACGTGTACGTGTACGTGTACGTGTATGTGTTTGTGTATGTGTTGTGTGAATGTGTATGCGTATGCATATGCGTATGCGTATGCGTATGCGTATGCGTATGCGTATGCGTATGCGTATGCGTATGCGTATGCGTATGCGTATGCGTATGCGTATGCGTATGCGTATGCGTATGCGTATGCGTATGCGTATGCGTATGCGTATGCGTATGCGTATGCGTATGCGTATGCGTATGCGTATGCGTATGCGTATGCGTATGCGTATGCGTATGCGTATGCGTATGCGTATGCGTATGCGTATGCGTATGCGTATGAGTATGTGTATGCATATGCGTATGAGTATGCGTATGCGTATGAGTATGCGTATGTGTAATAAAGTGATAGGAAGGAGATGGTTGAACAACACCCTTGACGGATAGGAGATGGTTGAATTAAACCTTTAGAGGGAGGATTAGGAAGTAATCCTCAACCATGGATTTTGGGGCAAGTGGTTATCCCATCAGATTCCTAACCAAGAGGTTGTCAGTTCAATTCCTTACATTGGTTGCGACAGCTTTCCAACGATATATTACATGCCTTAATCCGACCTACGGATTGAGAGATACACCTCAATCTTTGTTAGGCTAACTTTGTGAAAGCGACGTGTGCTACTTTGTACCTTTCATATAGAGGATGCCCAAGCGCCTTTTTTAGAGACCATTAGGTCAATCCATCTTTCCCAAGCCTACATCCTAGGCTCTCATACCAATGTAAGGAATTGAACTCACAACCTCTTGGTTAGGAATGTGATGGGCTAACCACTTGCGAAAAGCCATGGTTGAGGATTACTTCCTAATCCTCTCTCTTAGGTGTTGAAGACCTCTTAATCTCCAAAGGCTTGATCTATACTGATCTAAGAGAACCTCTATATCAGTTATAGATGAAACTTTACACAAATGTTACTTTGATTTACCAAATCATTCATGAACAATTCTCTGAGTAAGAATTTTTCTTCTTCAAGAAGTCTGCTTCAAAGATTGACTTCATTACCTGCACATATCTTCACATTTCTTCATTCTAAAGATATACATACATCCATGCTACCTTTGCGCAATCATATCAATCATTAGTCCTTCAAAAGAATCCTTAAAACTTTAATTTGATCCTTAAGATCAAAAGTATGTCGAAACTGTCTTCCAGAAATGGTGACTTTGACATGGTCAACTTCTTAAGTTGATTTCTCACAGCACAAATCCCGTTTTGCTAAATGCTTTTAGCCATAGCTTCCTTACCTTTTAACTTAGATTTTGAATGCTCACTTATTAAAACCTTTACACTATGCACTGAGATCTAAGCAAAACATTGACACGAAAAAATGTGCAACTCTGAGAAGTCTATCTACAGACTTTACACACACATGTTCCTATTGATCATACTCATAGCATGAAAAGAATTAGACCATGAAACTTTGAACATAGCTTTATTAGCTTCCAGATTAGATGTGTACAAAAGGATTTTTGATCCACATGATGAGACTGAGAGAACTCAGAGAAAAATTCGTCGCTAATTTCCTGAGAAAGACTCTCTACACATCTATCTCTATGACACTTGTCTTCAAATCACTCTCTTACTTATTTCCATACATCATTGACTTATATACATATAGTTTTAGACTTATCCCGCGTCTATTACATTACTCCTTATCATCCTAAGGAATATCTAAACTCAGAGTACAAGAATTTTCACCTGTAATGTACATATGTATACAAACTTCACTTCTGAATTCTCTTTACTTTCTCAAGTGTCTTTTTCCACTTCAATCTGATCATGAGCTTGCTTCAAATTCTTTGTAATCACCAATTTGTGATTGGTTTGTTCCAACAGCTCCCCCTCAATCACTAATTGTGATTATTCCATTCTTCTTCACTCCTGCCATCTCTTTGAATCTCTGTAGCTTAGGTCCATCCAAGCTTTTTGTCATCATATCTACAACTTGTTCCTTTGTTGGAGTATACATCACTTCAATCTCTTTGTCAAGGACCTTTTCCCTCAAGAAATAATATTGAATCTCTATATGCTTAGTCGTGGCATGAAAAACAGGATTAGCTTCCAAATACAACGAACTCATATTGTCTCCAAAAATAATTGGAGTACTCTGATCAGTTCCAAAACTCTTCAACAAGGTCTTTAACCATATTACTTCCTTTGCAGCCTCTACCATTCCTTTATACTCAACTTCTTTGAGCACCAAGAAACTAACTTATCTCCAATATAACAAAGATACCCATGAGTAGACCTTCTATCATCTGAATCACCTGCCCAATCTGCATCACTAAACACTTTGATTCTTGTATCAGAAGTAAATCCATAATACAAGCCTTCATTTAGGGTTCCTTTGATATATCTAAGTACCCTTTGAGCTTCAATCCAATGAGTCTTCTTTGGACAATGCATAAATTGTGATAACACACCTATTGCATATGATAAATCTGGCCTTGTCAAGGTAGCATAGATTAAACTACCTACCAAACTCTGATATTTCTTCATGTCATTGAATTCTTCACCTCCATACCTGCTTAACTTATGATTTACCTCCAATGGTGTGCTTGAAGGCCTGCAATCCTCCATGTTAAATTTGACCAAAAGATTCTTCAAGTACCTCTCTTGTGTAACATATACTCCATGTTGGGTATATACAATCTGCATTCCTAAGAAATAAGATAAGTTTCCCAAATCACTTATCTTAAACTCCTTCTCTATTTGTTTCTTAAGCTCATTGATTCCTTGAGCATCTGTACCTGTAACAATGATATCATCAACATAAATACACATATATATGTATCCATTTTCACTTGCCTTCACTAGCAAGCTACTATCTACCTTTGATGCTTAAAATCCACATTCATTCAAGAACTTAATAGGCCTGTAATTCCATGCTCTTGGGGCCTGCTTCAACCCATACAAAGCTCTTTTCTGCTTACACACATAATCTGATCCAATTGAATCCATGAAGCCTTCTGGTTGCTCCATATGCACTTCATTTGCAATATATCCATTCAAAAATGCAGTCTTCACATCTAATTGTGACAACTTCCATCCTTTACAAGCTGCAATAGCAATCAATGATCTAATTGTAGACATCTTAGCAACAGGACTAAAGGTTTCATCATAATCTACCCCATAAGTTTGGGCATAACCTTTGACCACAAGTCTAGCCTTGTATCTAGACACCTTACCATCTACAAATCTTTTTGTTTTATACACCCACTTACATCCAATGACTTTCTGATTCTTTGGTCTTGGCACCAATTCCCATGTTCCATTTTCAAGTAGAGCATCATACTCTTCTTGCATTGCCTTCTCCCAATTCTGTTTTCCTTTAGCTTCTTCATATGTGATTGGATCCTCTTCTATCTTCACAATGTAAGCATAATCTTTTGTTGTTAGAAAAGATGTATCATAGCTATACCTGATAGGCTCTTTTCTTTCCCTTGAGGATCTTCTAACCTTTGCACTTCTTGAAGTCTCAGCCACATTTGATTCTGGATCAAATCTTGGCCCATCTTCAATATTATTCTGCAATTTACTTTTACAATCAACATCATCAATATCTTCTTCATACATACTTACTTTTGTCTTCCCTTTTCTTTGTACTTCTTTGTCATCTGCATAATCATTTGTTGACCCTATATACCATGTGCTTTTCTCATCAAATGTAACATCTTTGGTAACAAGAAATTGCTTTGTAGACGGACTCCACAATTTGTAACCCATCTGTCTATCATCATACCCAATAAACACATACTTCTCTGCTTTGGGTTCTAGCTTATGTCTCAATTGTGAAGGAACATAAGCATATGCTTACAATGATCAAGAGTAGGTTTCTTACCCCACCATGCTTTATAAGGAGTTCTTCCCTCCGATGCTTTACAAGGTAACCTATTCACAAGATATGTTACAGTGAGACTCTCTACACATCTATCTCTATGACACTTGTCTTCAAATGACTCTCTTACTTATTTCTATACATCATTGACTTATATACATATGGTTTTAGACTTATCCCGCATCTATTACATTACTCCTTATCATCCTAAGGCATATCTAAACTCAGATTACAAGAATTTCCACAGGTAATGTACATATGTATACAAACTTCACTTCTGAAATATCTTCACTTTCTCAAGTGTCTTTTTCCACTTCAATCTGATCATGAGCTTGCTTCAAATTCTTTGTATTCACCAATTTGTGATTGGTTTGTTCCAACATTAGGGTGTAGTTCAACCATCTCCCCTTCACACTTCTTAGCTAGCTCATTATATTTGGAAAGTACTTATCTTCCAATTAGCTACATCCTTCCATTAATCCTCTAGAAGAGCGATTTTTGACCGTGTCCTCTTTGCTCCAATCGTCCTTAATGGATAAACTGCAGCTTAACTCTAACTCAAGCAACGAGTTTGAAACTCGGATTGCTTGATGGAGAATGCATCTTGTGATGCCCTGTCACAGGACATAGAGGTTTCTTGTGTGTACTTGACATTATGCTCATACACGTGAATCTTTTATTGCTTCATGGTTGAAGCATCATACTTGCAAATACTCGACATAAAATCATTAAAGATTTTGTTCCACTTCTAGGAAAAAAATATGGTTGAATTGCTATCAACACTGAGGAGAACTTGCATGTGGATGTGGATTCATTCATAGATATTTTCTCTCAATATTTATGTCTCTTATTTTCAAGCCTTACTTTGGAGAGTTTTTAGGAGTGATATCTCATACTTGGTATTCAAAGCACTAGAAGATCAAGAAGGATTCTTTTTCCGTGAATTCATTTGGTCACTACCTTGGGAACTCATCATCAATCTCGAATTTTGTGTTGTCTATGTCTAGAGGAGCTCAAGGAGCAATCGACAAAAGAATGGACTTTAGAGGCCCCTCTAAGGAGCCCAAGGGGCTCCCCGAGAAGCCCCATATGCATAGCCTAATGTCAGGCAACCACCCAATGTCTCGAGAGTCACCTACATGAGCACCTATGCGTGAGAGGTAGGTGTTGTGCTCTCTTTCTCTTGTCTTGTGGGAAGAAGATCTAGAAGCATGTAAAGAGCTGCATTTTTTTGTTTTTTCACTACTATATGGGATTTTTGGAAGCCGCATGCATAGGTCTAGTGTGCGAACTCCATAGGAGGAACAAGATTTAAGCCATTTTCTCACATATCCCCTCTAATAGGGGCATACTTAGAGCACCTAGCCTCACTCTTTTGGGCATAAATCCTTCAATACTTGTCCAAATGGAGTGGTTCACTTGTTATAAAATCTTGAATCACATGGCTATCTAATGAGTACTTGGAAGACATCATTTGGCCACATTCAACCACCTGCACAAAGCTTCAAAGTTGATTGCTCATCATTAAAGAGCTTTATTAGAGAACCTTTTCGATACAAGGATGATCAATGTCAACTTGAAGAATCAAGGGGACTAATGGGCAATTATTTCTAGGACCTACACTATACATGCAAATGGATTTCTCGATACCAAAGATAACTTTTCTTGTGAATATATGCATTTCTACTCTTTTAATGCATCATTTGGCATCTATGATAAACATTGGCACTTTATACATACATGTATGCTTTCCCATATGCTTTTCAATCCCTAAACTTTTAGTAAAAGTAGGATGGTAGCATAGTTTCTTGCACGTACACGAGGAGAAAGCAAGAACATCCAATGTTTTTATGAGATTTAATCGTGCCACAAGCACATTGATCATTGTACAAGGCATGTAGTGCCCTTTGGTTATTTTGGTATTGTGTGCCCATTGGCACACTTTGTTTAAGTGTGTGTAGAGCATTTGGTTCAATGTTTTCAAATAGTCAAGTAACTATTGAAATGCTACCAAAATTTTTAAAATTTGCATGCATAGTTGTTTGATACATAAAAGTAGAGACCATACTAATAGTGTTTGTTGATTGTGTTCTTTGTTATGGAAATTTTTGAGATTTTCTAGTTTTGCTGCCACTTTTTACTCTAGGCGTACATAAAAACACATAGATAAAAACATTAAAAAAAAAAGAGAAAACAAGTAAAACATAAAAACGAACTTACACTTTCAAAGACATGGACTTAGGAGCTTCATCACCTCATATGGAAGACATGCACATGGTTGATCATACGGTAGACACCATAGAAGCCTTGAGCACTAGGAGTGGCCACTTAGAGAGTATTTTAGACCATCTTGGAGAATGTTCATAGCTCTAAGAAAGATGAAGCCATGCTTGAAAGTAAGATTCCATGGATGGAGTCACAAGGTCAAGGTGAGCATTAGACTCCAAAAGTCTCTAGTGAGGGTGTCCCAATGAGAGAAGCCAGATGGCATCTTCAGGACTTTAAGTTGCCACAATATCATGGCTCCACTAATGTGCAAACTATTGATGCTATTGTGTAGTGGCTCAACAAGTGAGAGTAGTGCTTCCTCTTGTGCCATATCATGGAAGATAGGCATAAGATTTAGTAGGCTAATTATAATCTCATGGATGTTGCCCATAGGTGGTGGCATAAAATTGATCACGATAAGAAAGATCCCACAACTTGGGAACAATTTAAAATTCTATTTTGTGATAATTTTGTGCCACCAAAAAAGAGGCTCAAGGCACTAGGTGGCATTATAGAGACCTTTTGATTCAAAAAAAAGAAGAAGAGAAAGCCCCCTCAAAGAACCCCAAGAGCCCCTTCAAGGGAGCCCCATGCACACAGTGCTCAAGGAGACCAAGTTTAGCTCTTATACTCTTGTGCATGACACTGGAGATGAAGGTTCAAAGCCTACTCACATGAGGAAGTGAAGAAACTCTTCTTTCTCTCTTGTGTTGTGAGGAAAGGAGGAACCAAGAGGCCTTATGAACATGACAATTCTATAGTCAGCACCTCATGTGGGATGAAAGCATGTCTCTATGCACGAATTTAATGGGAGAAGCTTCATATGATGAGAAGAGTTATTGATTTTCTCATAGGCACTCACTTATAGGGCATAGCTACCATAGAACCTTCACTAAAATGGTGATAACGCCTTCATTTCTTATCCAAATAGAGTCATTACAAGCTCTATGGAATCTTGAATCTGAGAGATATTCAATGAACATGTGGAAGAAAACCTTTGGTCTTATTGAACCATTTTCAAAGAGCTTCAAAGTTGACCTTTCATAGTCAAATAGATTCATAGGAGGACATTTTCAATGCACGGATGATCAACTTCAACTTGGAAACTCAAGGAGGGTGTGAATGATCACTTCCAGCACCTACACTATCTCTTCAAGTGCATTTAGTTACTCTAAAGATAGGTTTTCTTGTTAATACATGCATTTTTGCTCTTTTTGTGCATCAATTATCATTTGTGATAAACATTCGCATTTCATACATGCATATATTCTTGTCAATCTCTGTATTTTTTGTGAAAAAGGATGGTGGCATGATTTTATTGCAAGTACAACAAGCAGAAAGCAAGAGTGTCTAGTGCATTTAATTTATATCCATGCTTCAAACATGTGGATTATTGTACAAGGCATGTAGTACCCTTTGGGTCTTTAGATTGCTTATTGTGGGCCCGCCAGTGCACTTGTCATCAAAGTGCATGTAGAGAACTTTGATTGTTTTTTAGAGATTATCATTTGTTGTCAAAAGGTTGTCAAAAATTCTATGCATGGTTGTTTGATGCATGAAAGTAGAGAGCACACTAATAGTATTTTTTTTGTTCTTCATCACCTCATAGGGAAGATACGCACATGGCCAAGCATACAGTATGCTTCAAACTACCTTAGAGCACGTTTGTGGCTTTAATAAAGATGAATTTATGCCTGAGAGTGGGATCCCCAGGATGGATTTGGAAGCTCTAAGTGAGCATAACACTCGAAAAACTCTGGTAAGGGTATCTTAGTTAGAAAGACCATGACAGCTTAAGGATCCTAAGGTGCCATGATATCATGGCTCCATTAGTGCACGTACTATTGACCTTGTTGAGCAGTGGCTTAGCAAGTGGGATTAGTGCTTCTACTTATGCCATATTGTGGATGATAGGCATAAGATACAACATGCCATATACAATCTCATGGACATTGCACATAGGTGGTGGCATAAAATAGAAAAGAATAAGAAAGAGCCCATGGCTTGGGAACAACTTAAGATCTTTTTCTATAATAAACTCCTTCCACTAGATGAGAGTTCAGGCAATTAACACCTTGTTTTTCATTAGTTAGAAAAATTAGAAAGTCTAGGATTATGGTGATAAAGATAGGGAGGTACTTCTTAAATTTCTAGACTTCATCCCAGAGTTTCTCCAAGTCCACAAGTTTGTCTTGGGATTGAGAGAAATGATACAATCTTTAGTGAGAAAGGAGAGGTGTCACTCTTTGGCACAAGCCCATAGAGATAGATCTAATCTATGAGGATGGTCATAGGGGAAGAGGTTGCCTAATGGACTAAGATGAGTCAGCCCTCCTATAATAAAGTAAGTCTATGATCTAAGGGTCCGGCGAGTTTAGAAGGATCTGAAATCGGACACCGTTTGGTCACCCATGTGTATGACCAAAGATCTCGAGTCTAGACTTACTAGTGGGTCATTTACTCTTGTAACCAAGTGATCCACTTAGCCTAGTGGTTAAGACTCAAGGATGTGAAGGAGGAGGTCTTGGATTCAACCCCCATGGGGTACATGGTGAAAATGTTTTGCCTAAGGAGCTCTAGAACCTTCCAGAATCATCCACTTGAGTTAACTCTAGTTAACTGGGACACTTGGCACACATGTAGGTACATGTTTGACACTTGGATGGTTAATATCCACCTACCCAAGAAGGCAGTCCCCTGGAGAGAGCTATATATAGAGGCATTTGGTTGGGAGAAGAGTCATCTCTCTGGCACGTGGTGGTCGTAATCTTGCATTGGTATTAGAGCTAGGCTTCTCATTGAGCTATGGTTTCTCCTTGATTAGCTTCATCGTCATTCTTGAGGATTCAACCACTCATGAGTGGCATATCTCTTGTGCTCAGGTGTGCAGAAGCCTCTTCACATCCCTCTTGGCAGTACAAAAGGGAACTCTACTCTTCAAGGGTGCTACACTGAGGGAGGATCAAACCCATGACCAACATGTTCAAAGAGAAGTGCTTTATGCAATACACCATGGTGCATTCGTTATACAGAACATCATAAGCAAAGGGTGAGGTGATGGCTGGAGGATGCAAACCCGTGATGCCCCGTAGAAGCTCTTATATATCCACAAGAGCCAATGGCTTTCGTGTTTTATCGCATGCATAGTTTATACTATTGTGAAAGATCACACAAGCACAATAAAAAAAAAATAGGCCTACAAGTAGTGATTTGGGTTTTGAACCCGTATAGTCCAGAGTTGGTGTCTTCTGCTCCATCCACTAGCGCAAGAGAATGTGTGATCTCTTCACACAGTGCACCATTAAATATACCTTTATACTTCACGCTGCAGAGATCAATATTGCAAATTGATTTTAACTAATTGTATACACAGCCGACACCATGCTACTGTAGAAGTTGGGAAGAAGTTTGTTGTAGAAACTGGGTAGAGGGAATCGAACCTAGTTACATGGCATTGCTATTATAGCAACTGAGCTAGGCCAATGTGCTCGCATGTTGTCTTCTATCAGTCAAGGATATATTTAGTAATATAAGCATCATGATTGAACCAAGAAGCCACAACGACTGTTGGCGAATACTTCTCGTGATCATGGTTAGCGTATTTGAACTAGGAGCCAGTTAGATGTGAATCTTCCTCCATCCCTGGCAGCAAAATTATAGTGTAGATCTGTAGGGATTCGAACTCTGGTCTACATGTGTCATAAGTCTACATGGTATCCGTGGCACCACTATGGTTTCAAATCCTCAAAGAATGTTCATAACTTTTGAACCCATGATGTAATGTTATTGGAACTCCTCTTCTATCCAGACAAGCAATACCATGTACTCATGTCTTCAAAGCATTAGATATAGAACTGAAACCAATGATTGATTTTCTTCTAACCATGCAAACTGCATCGTTCGATGTGTGTTCATCCGCAAAGGATTTAGCTTCATCTCAAGCACCATTCAAGGGCAAAGTGAAGCAACATCCATTCAAGAAGAAAATACTTGGATTTTTCATTAATCCTATTGAAGCTCGAAGGAATTTTCTTATTTGAAAATCAAAGGAAGGATCTCTTGAAGTAGAAGGATTTGCAAAAAGCATGAACGGATGCTTAGACTTAATCAATAGAGAGATTCCTATAAAGTCTCAGCTGGGGTAGGTGCCTAACGCATTAGTGCAAAAGGAATCTAAAGACAAGAAGTCAAAATCTCTTATCACTACAAATTGGTCAAGAATAAAGCAATTGAACTTGAATTTGTGAAAAAATTCAAGTACTTAGAATTCTAATTGGTTTTCATTTGAAAACCCTAGCAAAGCAGAATAGATATTCTATCAAGAGGTTTTCAAGTTTCTAGGGCAAAGTACATGATTCGATGACAAATCATGTGAAGGAATCAAAACCTAGAATATCAAGTTAAAGGTAATGCCTGAAACTTCTAAAGAGTTGAAGTGAAAAGGTACTCTATCAAGATATGTTTAAGACTTTAGGATAAGTATCACCCACACATTAATGTGAATATAAAATAGGCTGGTATGGGACACTAGATTTTATACTAAGGTTGATGTATGTGAGATGGTATTGGACATCGGACCGTGGATGATAATTATCTTTTGGTCCTAGATTGGATCTTGAAGTTAGATCTGATCCTCAAAAAATGCAAACTTCATAGAATAAATTTAAATTCAAGGAGGATAAAAGCATGATCTAAAGATACTTCGAGACAAATTTAGAATATATGAAGTAAGTAACTTTCAAGATCTTATTTTTCAAAAAAGACAAAAGATTTTTTCTTATTCTTGAATACTTCAAGCTTAAGTGACATCGATCATAAATATTTGATAAATTTCTGGAAGAGTGAGACTTTGACTTTGAACTGATTCTTTCAACTAAGGATAGATTGAATAAGTTAAGCACCAAGTTCCTAGTGTAACTTGGAAAATTCAATCCTTTTGATTCAAAGGAATGCATAAGAGTTACATTCCCAGTAAGGAATCATAAAGATTGAATATAGGCATGAGCTTAGTCTCAAGTGAAGCATTATTTGAGTAAAAAGCTCATCAATAGAACCTCAGTGGGTCAACACAATGATCTTGATTACCACACTAGTATCTTGTGGTTGGACGATGTTTTAGATTTACTTTGAATCTTTTTGAGAATCCAACTTATTTCTCTTAAAGACAGAAAAAATGCTTCAATACCCTATTGAAACAAGTCTTTTAGAAGTTAAAGTCCTGAGTCATCTAGACTTTGACTCATAACAAGTTTATGTATCTTTGAAGTTTGAATTGGTTGTATAGAGTTTTAGTTCTTTCTTTCCGCTTTCCAAATCATTTGGATCTGACTTAGATATGGTATCTGATTCTTTTCTCAAAAGTTGAGAGTTGGTCAGTTAGAACCAAGTATCTCAATTAAACATCTTAGATAGATGTTTTGAATAGGAACCTTTTCAATCTTCAAAAGATGATAAGTCTAAGTGGACTTAATTATTTGAGTTTGCTTCAAGTTATAGCATAAGTGATTTCCTAGAGTCCATTATACTCTAGAATAGAGAAATTAGGAATTGCTCATGAGATTGACAATTCCCAAGAACTTAAAGATAAAGTCTTTGGGAATTTTCATTTTTGAATTTGAATTAGTCAAGTTATAGTATGGTTGACTCAAAGAAAATGGTAAATTTTCTCCTATAGTTTACATAGGGTTTTTAAATTCATTAGGACAAAGTAGTTCTCTAGTCGGGTAAAAAAATCAAGTAACTGTTGGATAGGAGTTAACCATTGTACAAACGTCCAAGTTAGATGTCTAGGACAACCAAACTTCAAGTTCTCCAAAACAAATTCAAGGGAATCAAGAGTTCTCAAAGTCTTGCGGGGGATAAGAATCCTTCCTTCCTTCGTTACTAAGTCCATGCATCAGTCATGCCCAGAAATGGACTGGTAATTTGAATCCATCCAATTCACATGTTTGTGCCCATATTGCACCTAAAAAATTTGTGAATTGGCCAGGGATGTTTTTAGATCCACTGTTATTATTCGTTCACTACTTTGTACTTTGATCAGTCTGTCAAAGTGCAAAGCGAGATAGTGTTTTGAATCATTTGGGCAGGGATGCCACCATAGAGATGAGGCATGTTCTTCCAGTTCTAGAACATGACCATGTTCTTCTAGTTTTAGACCATGAGGCTCGGGGGTTTCCTACAATATGTATATAGCCCTATTTTTTAGGAAAAAAATATTTTTCAAGGAGGGAAGAATGTAATAAAGTAAGTCTATGATCTAAGGGTCCGACGGGTTCAGAAGGATCTGAAATCGGACACTGTTTGGTCACCCGTGTGTATGACCAAAGATCTGGAGTCTAGACTTACTAGTAGGTCACTTACTCTTGTAACCAAGTGATCCACTTAGCCTAGTGGTTAAGACTCAAGGATGTGAAGGAGGAGGTCTTGGGTTCAACCCCTATGGGGTACATGGGGAGAGTATTTTTCCCAAGGAGCTCTAGAACCTTCTAGAATCATCCACTTGAGTTAACTCTGGTTAACTAGGACACTTGGTGCACATGTAGTTACATGGGTGACACTTGGATGGTTAGTATCCACCTGCCCAAGAAGGCACTCCCTTGGAGAGAGCTATATATAGAGGCATTTGGTTGGGAGGAGAGTCATCTCTCTAGAATGTTGTGGTCATAATCTTGCACCTCCTCCTCTATTGCTCCTATCTTGACCAGTGCACATCTTGAGAAAGAGGCTCAACAAGTGCACATCACCAAGATAGTTTCAGGAGCTAAAAGGAAAGTGCCTACTCTAGCTAAAAGGGCTTGTAATAAGTTGATTCTTACCCCTCAAAAGAAAGATAAGGAAATCAGAGAAGGTTTTTGCTATGGGTGCTTGGGATAGCATCCATTTAAAGAATGTCCTAAGAAGAAAAATAGTTGCATCCATAGTAATAAACCCTACACAAACAGGGAGAGATGTAGGTGAGGATCTTGGAGATTCCCCATCTCAAACATGATCTCCCACAAGGACCATGATGATCATTGAGAAGATACCTTGAGTTCCAGATGTTGTGCTTTTGCAAGTGGGAGAGAAACGTTACCAATTTCCATTCAAGAAACTAGTTGTTATGAGGAGTCCATTCAGATTTACTCCTACGAGGATGGATTGGATTTTGAGATTGCACGACTATCCCATTTTGATGTAGTCCTAAATATGGAGCAACATTCTAGGAAATGACAAATCGTAGACTTTGCTTCACACGTATATCAATTTGAGCATTGGGGGAGGTGACTACTAATTCATGGAGAGCCAAATCTCCAAGAGATGTGATTGGCGATCGCAACCAAGCTTCTAAAAAATTGATTAAAAGTAGATTTATTTTTTGCATTTTGTGTATTCTTTGTGTGTAGTGATGGATTCTCACAATCAAGGAATCTATAGTTGGAATATTCAAGTACTTTTACAGAAAATAAGAGCAAAATTCAAAGATTTATTTTTAAATGAGCTACCTTTAGGTTTACCTCCTTGCATGAATATTGAGCACAAGATTGAATTGGTGCCAAGAGTGAGTTTGATCTCTCAACCAACATTTCATATGAGATTGCAGGAGGAGAATGGATTCTGCAATTTTGTGGAAAAGTACATGGAGAAAGGGCTTATGAGACCCAGCTATTTGCCCTTCATAGCACCAGTTCTTCTAGTGAAGAAGAAAGATGGATCTTACATGATGTGCATGGACTATAAATCACTCAATAAGATTACCATCTAGCATAGGTTGATGGGGGATGATTCTAACACCCCAATGCAAAAATGGAAGATGGCTGCCCTCCACTAGGTCCACAAGGAGTGATATATGCTCACTGTTCTAAACTTTTCTCTACACCAGTTTAGAGACTTAAAATGAGATTTTGCAACTTGTAGTAGACTATAAGAGCTACCTAACAAGCTTTAAATCATCCCAAATGGATATCCCAGCTGGGAGAACCACCCTTTGCAAAGCAGGCTACCTGTTTGCAACACTCTCTGCCTATGTGCAGAGATATACCTTCACAAAGTTGGCAATTTCTCACAAGTCACTCAGCCAAATAACTTCAAACTTTGGCAAAGTTCAGGGCACAATATGAGAGACCAAATGAAGCTTGAAATTAATGAAAATGAGTACAATGAGAGAGCAAACAATGCTCTGTAATCTGGTACAATCAGATTTGGAAAAGCCTAACTACACCTCTAGATAGAGCAGAGCAAAATCATGAGAAAATGAGGTAAGCAAGCAAGGGGGCTGCTTGCTGGAGTTTATGACTTCACTAAACTAAGTGGGAAACTCGTGGAATGCATACAAATCAAGAAAAAAAGGCGGGATGATGCTTATATAGACTTTTACTTTTCCTATAATCTATCTAACCACCCAGCAATCAGTTTAGGTGCACTTTTTGGTGGCTGATTTGATGAGATTTGAATTTGATTTGAGTTTGGTGGAGCTTCTAACTTTATTCCACGACTTTGGGTCCTCCTTTTTTATTGGTCCACTTTAAAAACTTGTGGTTGAGCCTTTTTGCATGACTAAGACTTGATTTTCAACACTCCCCCTCAAGTCTCAATGCCTAGGTCCTTCATTCCAATGCATGCCTTGAAGTGTTGTAGCTTTACTCCATCCAATGCTTTGGTAAACATATCTGCATATTGGTCCTTTGTATTGACATGCTCCACCTTGACATCCTTTGACATGATCTTCTCTGGAATAAAGTGGTAATGCACTTCTATATGCTTCGACCTTGCATGGAACATCAGATTTTGAGCCAAGCATATGCTACTTATGTTGTCACAAAAAATAGTTACTTGCTTAACCTGCAAATCAAGATCAACAAACAACTTCTTAAGCCACATAAGCTCACATGAGACTTGTGCTAAGCCTCTATACTTAGCTTCAGTCAATGAAAGAGCCACGGTTGGTTGTTTCTTTGACATCCATGAGATGGTCTTCTTCCCTAGCATGATAACATATCCACTAGTGCTCCTCCTGTCATCTTTGGAACCTGCCCAATCAGCATCACAATAAGCTTGTACATTTAATCCATCATCAACTGGATAATATAGGCCTTCATTCACTGATCCTTTGAGGTACCTAAGTACCCTTTTGGCTGCAACAAGATGAGGTACTCTTGGTGCTTGCAAAAATTGAGATAACACTCCAATTACATGTGCAATATCAGGTCTTGTCATAGTACCATACAAGAGAGAACCAATTATTGACCTATACATGGTCACATCCTTCACTTCTTCACCTTCATGAACACTTAGTTTAATATTTACTTCTAATGGATTTGAAATGGGCTTGTGATAACACAAGCCAAACTTCTTCAAAAGATCAAGAATGTATTTCATTTGCATCAATTATATACCTTCTTATATATATAGTACTTCAATCCCTAGGAAGTACCTTAGAATCCCTAAATCTGAGATTTTAAACTCACATCCAAGCTTCCTCTTTATGTCCTTGATGTTGGCTTCATCGTCCCCTGTAATGATCAAATCATCAACATATATACAAATGAAAACAATTTTGCTACCTTCCTTCTTCACAAAGAGTGATGGGTCTGCATGACTCTGATTGTATCCACATTTTACGAAGTAGTCCACAACTCTTTGATTCCAAGCTCTTGGGTCTTGCTTGAGTCCATAAAGAGCCTTCTTTAGCCTGCATACATGATGTGGAAACCTCTCATCTTCAAAGCCTTGGGGCTGCTCCATGAAGACTATCTCTTCAAGCTCTCCATTGAGGAAAGCATTCTTCAGATCCAACTGGTACATCTCCCAACCTTTTGAGGCTGAAATTGCAATCAAACTTTTGATGGTGGACATCTTATCTACTGGACTGAATGTTTCCTCAAAGTCTATGCCATAGGTTTGAGCCAAAGCTTTGGCAACCAGCCTTGCTTTATACCTAGAGATGCTCCCATCTGCATGCCTCTTTACCTTGTACACCCATTTGTTGCCAATGACTTTCATGTCCTTTGTTTTTGGCACCAATGACCAAGTATCATTTTCTTCAAGTGCTTTGATTTCCTCCTCCATGTCTTCAATCCATTCCCTATGCTTATTTGCTTCTTCAAAAAAGTTAGGTTCTTCACAAGCTATAACTTGACTCATGTAGGCATAGTGTCTTGCAATGAATGAATCATAAGTTAACCTTTGAACATGGTATTTAACCCTATTGGATGCCCTTACCTCACCATTAGGTGGTAGGAATCTCCTCCTCCTTGGTTTAGATGATTTTAATCCTGGAGTTTCTAATTTTTCCATATCTTCATCACTTGTAGATTCCATGTCTACCCATCGATGGTCTTTGTCATTTGACTTTTCCGTTCCTTTGCTACTTCCTTCACTTGAATGAGCTTCATTCCTTGTCCTTCCATGCCAAGCTGATGTAGTACTCTCCTGTGATGGTGTGCTTGAAGTGGTTGGACCAGTTATCTCCATGCTTTTGTTGTTGCTCTTTGAACTTCTTCTCGACTTCATATGCATCGTCAACCTGTAACACATCTTTGCTACCATACCAAGGCAACAACTCATCAAATATTACATCCCTAGATACCTTAAGCTCTTTGATGCAAGGGTTATAGCATCTAAAACCCTTTTTCTCTGAAGAATATCCAAGAAATATACACGTATCCGCCTTCATGTCTAACCTGTGTCTCAATTCTTGATGTATGTGAACATAACACACACAACCAAATACTTTGAGATGTGAAAGTTTGGGTTTCTTACCACACCAAGCTTCATAAGGTGTAACTCCATGTACTCTTGAGGTTGGACACCTATTCATGATGTATATGGCTGTATTTGTTGCATCATCCCAATAAGAGTTAGGAACATTCATTTCATTTAACAAAGATCTAGCCACTTCTGTTATGTATCTATTCTTCCTTTGTGCCACCCCATTTTGTTGAGGTGTATACCTGCAAGTGAATTGCCTTTTGATGCCATGTTCATGTAGAAAATCTGAAAAATCATTTTAAAAATAATCTCCCCCTCGATCCAATCTGAGAGTCTTTATATACTTCCCTGTTTCCTTCTCCACTAGGTTTTTGAACCTCTTGAAGTGGTAAAACACCTCTGACTTTGACTTCATGCAATACATCCAAACAAACCTTGAATGGTCATCTATAAATGTGACAAAATATCTATTACCTCCAATGGATGGCTCCCTTGTAGGTCCCCATACATCTGTGTGTATGAGATTCAACACTTCATTGCTCACATGTGCTCCCTTCTTGAATGGCAATCTGCTTTGTTTTCCTAATTGACAAGCATGGCGCAAATGTTGCATATTCTGAGATGTAAGATCAGCTAGACCACTCACCAAGCCCTTCCTTTGCATGTCCTTCATCCATTGTAAGTTTATGTGCCCAATTCTTTTATGCCATAAGTCGATTTCTGCAATCTGTTTATTTCCAATTGACAAGTAGACAATGTGAGGGGTTGATGGCTTTACCTCTATGGTGAAGAATCTTCCTTGCTTCTTTCCTTTTGCTATGAGCTTGTAGTCCTGCATGGGGTCCTCAGCAAAACATCCTTGCTCATTGAACCTCACCTCATAACCGCTTTCAACCATTTGACCTACCGAAACCAAGTTCTTTGTGATGGTTGGCACATGCAACACATCCTTCAACACCTTGGAGCTTTGAGATCCATTCAATGCAACATCTCCCACATGTGTAATCTTGTGCCCAATGTCATTCCCTGTCTCTACATGTCCTTGAGTGATGGGTGAATGTAAATTAAAGAAAACATCTTTATTGCAACTCATATGGTTGCTACAACCACTATCAATGTACCATGTAAAATCTGAATTGAGTCTTCAACTTGAACCATACATCATAAGCAAGTTCTCATTTTTTGAATTTGTTGAATTACTAGCATAATTACCTTGGTTCCTTTTGTATCCTTGATTGCCTCCTCCTTTGGACCAACAATCTCTTGCATAATGGCCCGGTTTTCCACAATTATAGCATTCTCCATTGGATGCTTCTCTTCCATGTGATCTTCCTCCTCTTCCTCTACTCCTTCCTCTTCCTCTTGATCCATAGCTTTGGTTGGAGCCTTCTTGGTTGCTTGAGCTTGAGCTTGACCTTCCTCTCCCTCTGCCTTGGGAGTTTTGTCCACCTCTTTTGCCTTTGCCTCTACTTGCATAGAAAACTTGGGCTTGGTTGCCCTTTGATTGTGAACCTCCTTGGTTCATCTCCTCGGTCACCATCAATGTGACTAATTGATCAAATTTTGGTAGGGAATCCCTCACATAAACTGATGTGGTGAATGCTTTCCACCTTTCATCCTCTCTCAAGCCATTGAGAGTGTGTGCAACAAGATCATCATCTTCGATTGGGCTCCCAATTGAGCGTAAAGCATCTGCAAGTTCCTTGACCTTCAAAATGTACTCATTTATGTTAGTACTTGGTGATTTCCTAAGATTATTCAGCTCATTCTTGAGCTGAATCTTCCTTGCCTTGGTTGATGAAGAGTATAATCTCTCCAAGGTCTCCCAAACCTTCTTGGATGTGTCCAAGTCTTGTTTATGCCCTATGATGCTATTGCTTATGTGTTGAGATAGAATGAATATGACTCTCCTATCCTTTTCTATCCATTCCTTAAGTGCCTTGACCTACCCTTGGAGTGGTGGATCATGTACATGAGGCATTGGCTCCATGCGGCTCACTAATCCCCACAATCCTTTGCCCATAAGGTAGTTGCTAACTCTAAATTTCCATGGTTGATAATTGCCTTTCTCTAACTTCTCTATTTGTGCATTATACTCAGCCATACTAAGCTCTAAGATGCTCCTCTAGCTTCTCCTTAAGTTTTTGTATGCTTTAGACGGTGTGGATATTACCTTTTGATAGCTTCTCCCTTGCTAACCTTCGACTAGTTGAGATCTCGATCGACGTAGCCCCCTTTTGATGTCTTCTTGCTTTGATGAGTCCTCCTTGTGCTTCCACGAGTTGTCTTGATCACTTCAAGTCTTCAATATGATGCCACTAATGTATCCAAGCCTACAAAATGGCTCTGATACCACTGATAGGGGATGATTCTAACACCCCAATGAAAAAATGGAAAGTTGGCTACCCTCCACTAGGTCCACAAGCAGTGATATATGCTCACTGTTCTGAACTTTTCTCTACACCAGTACAAAGACTTAAAATGAAATTTTGCAAACTTGTAGTAGACTGTAAGAGATACCTAACAAGCTTTAAATCATCCCAAATGGATATTTCAGCTGGGAGAACCACCCTCGGAAAAATAGGCTACCTGTTTGCAACACTCTTTGCCTATGTGCAGAGATATACTTTCACTAAGTTGGCAATTTCTCACAACTCACTCAGCCAAATAACTTGAAACTTTGGCAAAGTTCAGGGCACAATATGAGAGACCAAATGAGGCTTGAAATCAATTAAAATGAGTACAATGAGAGAACAAACAACGCTCTGCAATCTAGTACAATCAGATTTGGAAAAGCCTAACTACACCTCTAGATAGAGCGGAGCAAAATCATGAGAAAATGAGGTAAGCAAGCAAGGGGGCTGCTTGCTGGAGTTTATGAATTCACTAAACTAAGTGGGAAACTCGTGTAATGCATACAACTCCAGAAACAAAGGTGGGATGATGCTTATATAGACTTTTACTTTTCCTACAATCTAGCTAACCACCCACCAATCAGTTTAGGTGCACTTTTTGGTGGCTGATTTGATGAGATTTGAATTTGATTGAGTTTGCTGGAGCTTCTAACTTTATTCCACAACTTTGGGTCCTCCTTTTTTATTGATCCACTTGCAAAACTCGTGGTTGAGCCTTTTTGCATGATTGAGACTTGATTTTCAACATAGGTCCCATGCCCAAGGTAGATGATCTTCTTGATGCTCTAGCTGGAGCACTTTTATATACCAAAATAGATTTGAAGACTCACTACCAGAAAATAAGAGTTAAAGAGCAAGATGTAAATAAAATAGCTTTTAGGATCTGTTTTGGGCATTATGAGTATTTAATTATGCCATTTTGTATGACTAATGCACCTGTTACTTACCTCCCATTCTGTATATCCTCTTGCACCCCAAATGGCAAGGATCTAGAATGGTATAGTGTGGACATGTGGCCATCATGTACAATCATTCCCATTACCCTTCTGGTACCTTAGGATGTCCCTTGAGCTAGAATATTGACTATGTTTAACCCCTTGTTCCACACATACATGTGATGGTCTCTATAGACCACTTTCTAACACTTTCTCCCCATTCCAAAAGTCATTGTCCTCAATGATCAATGAGGGAAAGTACTTGCAAACTAGAGCTTCTGATTCTTAAGTAGATTTTCTAAGAGGTGATCCTCTCTAGACTACTAGATACTCCTAGATGACATGGTTTCTCAACCATTTCTGTGTCCAATCTAGTTTCTTATATAGAGAGATCGTGCTATCACTTTCGTCTAAAGAAACAATACCCTCTATTAGATTATCCTCCCTAGAAATATACTTTTTAAGTTGATTAACGTGAAATATTGGATGGAATCTGCAATCTAGAGGAAGCTCTAATTAGTAAGCAATATCACTAAGCTTCTTAACTATCTTACAAGGTCCACAAAACCTTGGTGAGAACTTAGTGCACTTCCCTATGGACAATGTAGTAGACCTAGTTGGCGCTTGAAGAAAAAATCTATCTCCTTCTTCAAATAATCTAGGAGATCTCTTTATGTCATCATATTATTTTGCCCTATCAGCTACTTTTCTACATCATGGCTTTAGCTATTTCTAAATTTGCTTGGAGATTTTCTAGAAACTCCGAAGCACTAGACATTTCTTTGGCATTCTTATGGTACTGGGAGCTTTGGGACTCATGCCGTAATTCATCTTACAAGGAGACATTCCTGTCATTTTATGAGGTTTGTTATTATAAGAAAACTCTATTGACAGCAATTAACTCTCCCAATCTATCTAACTCTCACACACATATGCCCTCAATATTTCCTCTAAAATTTGATTGACTCTTTTAGTCTGACAACTCAATGATCGCCACTACTCATTTTCAATGATATTCTTTGTTTTTCAAATACAAACTTTGAAACATTTCCTATGAATCTACCATCCCTATCTAAGACTATGGATGTGGATAACCCATGCAATCTCGAGACATGGTGGATAAATGGCTTTGCTACCTATGGAAATTCTACCATATCCTACATGGGTATGAAGTGAGCCATCTTGCTAAATCTATCTACCACTACTAGGAGCATCCCACTTCCTTTCGCTCTGCGGTAACCCCACTATGAAGTCCATGGATACAATATCTGAGTTGTGTTCTAGAATTTGTAAAAGCTATAAGAGACCTGGTGTCTTAACCCTTTCTGCCTTGTTGACATGACACATAAAGAATTGTTGCACACACACACACACACATATATATATATATATATACATATATATATATATATATATATATATATATATATATATATATATATATATATATATATATATATATATATATATATATATATATGTGTGTGTGTGTGTGTGTGTGTGTGTGTGTGGACATCTTTGGCTAATCCAAGCCACCAAAATGTTCTTCTAACTAGATGAATGGTCTTGTCAATACCAATATGTCCTACACAAGGAGCATCATGGTTATCATGCATGAATTTTCTTATCAAATCTTGGGAATCTGGTATTCAAACCTTTCCTTTCCGTTTAACTATTCCATTCTTCATTGAGGAACTTGAATACGTACTTGACTTGTTTGTTTTACTAGAAGAAGAAAAAAATAGAACTTCGAGGTCTCCTATAATAGAGTCATCACTAATGGCTCCAATGATGTGTAAGAAATGTGGATCTTTCACATGTGCTTCCTTTATTTCTTGAAGCAATGAGCTTTCTAGAACTATAAAGCTCATTTGATACATTATCGATGATAATGCACTAGCAACAACATTCCCTTTGCCTCTTCTATACAGGATTTCTATGTGGAACTCAAGCATGAGCTAAGCCCAATGAGCATGTCTGCCTCAAAGATCTGGCTAACTACAAAGATACTTGAGTGTATGGTGATCTTTGTACTCCTTAAAGTCCCCATCATAAAGATAGTGTCTCTAGACTTTAAGAGCATGCACCATTGCATACAACTCATATTCATGCACTGACCAATTGCATTGTGCATCAGTTAACCTTTTACTTTCAAAAGCTATTGGCCTACCATCTTGGCTCAAAATTGCCCCTATGGCTATGCCACTAGCATTTGTCTCCAACTCAAATGCCTTTTGTGGCTCTACCACTTTGAATATTGTAGCTTTTGAAATGGACTGCTTTAGAATATTAAAACTTTCTTGTTGCTCTTACTTCCATGCAAAAAAGTACTATGCCTTGAAGAAAATTTATCATAGGTGTTGCTATCGATGAATAAGATGAAACGAGTTTTTGATAGAAACCAGAAATTATTAGAAATGATTATAGCTGCCCCTCATCTTGAGGAGTTGGCCATGCTAAATGTCATATTATGGCTTTGTGCCACATGGCTCCATGAGGAGCATTATTTTATATGATGGGTAGAAGAAGGGAGATTATTATCTCATATAGAGAGAGAGGCTCAAGTAGAGAAGTTTTGAACTACTCTTGATTAGAGAGAGCTGCTCGGGCGTGGTTGGGAGGAGAAGAACAAGCAATCTCTGTGTGTATGCAAGACGTTAGTTCGCAATAGCCATGACAAAAGAGGAATCGTAAAACTAAAATAACTGAGACCTTCTTGGGATCCATTTGAACCCCTTATTCATTAACATCATAAAAGTGGTAGGTGCATTATTCAAAATAAATAGCATAACTAAACGGTCATAATGCCAAAATCGGGTCTTGAAGGCTATCTTATATACATCCTAGTCTTTAACTCTAGTCTGGTGGTAGCCATTTTTCAAATCTATTTTATTATATACAATTGCTCCGCCTAGAACATCAAGGAGATCATCAATCCTAGTCATGGGATTCCTATGCTTGATGGTCTTATCGAGTGCATTGTAGTCAAAGCACATCTTATAAGATCCATCTTTCTTCTTGAATAGAAGAACTAGTGCTATGAAGGGTGAATAGCTAGGTCTGATAAGCCCTTTCTTCATGTACTTGAGTAGTCCACAACCTTGCGGAGTTCATTTTCTTCCATCAAGCTCATACAAAATGGCAGTCAAGTGGTTGGACTTGCTCTTGGTATCAATTTGATCCTGTGATCAATATTGCTACAAGGAGGTAAACCTTTTAAAAACAACTCATGGAATTTTGCTCTTGCTTTATCCAAAATGAATTAAGCATTCCAACTAGAGTTTCCTTGACTATAAGGATACATCACTTCACAAGATGAATATAAAAAATACAAAAAATAAATATACTTACAATCAATCTTGAGAAGCTTGGTTGAGGTCACCAATTGCATCTCTTAGAGATCTATCTCTCCATGGATTAGTAATCATCTTTGCTCATGCTCAAATTGGTGAACATGTGAACTAAAGTCTATGACTAATAATTTCCTAGCATGCCATTGCTCACTTAGGACTACATCAAAATGAATCAATCGTGCTATCTCAAAATCCAATATGTCCTCATATGATTGGATCTAGATGGATAGATCAGCTACTCATTTGTCCCATGTCTGAGTGTCCTTCACGCTAGCTAACTCCATTGTGTAGGCATACTCTAACTACACAATTTCTAAGTGTAACCGCCTAACAAGACAAGAACTGATGACATCATGTGTGGACATAGTGACAAAGAAGACCTTGAGAGGATGTCTTTCCATGACTTCTCTCATAACAATGAGTTCCTATCTGGAAACTAGTAACCTTTCTATGCCACTCATGAAAGCACAACATCTAGCACAAAAGGTACCTTCTTAATGACCATCATGGCTACTATGGGAGATGATATTTGAGATGGGGAATCTCCAAAATCCTCATCTGCATCACTCCCTATCTATGTGTAGTTTATTACTATGATTGTTGCTACCTTTTTCTTCTTAGGACATTTCTAAGCACCCACAACATAACCCTTCTCTAATTTCCTTCTATTTCTACTGAGGGATAAGAATATACTTAATATAAGCCCTCTCAACTAGAGTGGACACTTTTCTTTTAGCTCCTTAGAATATCTTCATCATGTCCACCTACTTAGCCTCTTTTTGAGATTCTACATTGGTAAAGATATGAGTACTTGAGGAAAAGGGTTGACTCATCTTAGTCCATGAGGATTTCTTGCCCTCGGAGCCTATGCTCTATGACCATCCACATAGACTAGAGCCACCTCTATGGCATGTGCCAAAGAGTGAGATCTCTCCTTTCTCACTAATGGTTAGATTGTTTCTCTAAGTCCCAAGAAAAACCTGTGGACTTGGAGAAACTCTAGGATAGAGTCTCGTACTTTTAAAAGTACCTCTCTATATGTGTCACCATAATACTAGACTATTTGATTTTTTTTATTGATGGTTGATGTCGACTCTTAGTCATGAAGATGATGATGGATCACGAATCCCCCACGTGGTAGTAAGACATGTGATTCAAATAATATCCCTTGGCTCTAGATACCAAGTGTAGTAACTCTCCCAATTTCCCTCATAAAAGAGGTCTTGAAATCAAAGGCTTGAATGTTCTATGTCCAAGTCACCTCCCATCCTTTATATCGTCTTGCACCCAAGATAGTAATGCTTTGGAATGCTCTAGTGTGGACATATATGTGGCCATCATGCACACTTATTCCCATTACTGCGTAGGTACCTTAGGACATCCCTTGAGATAGGGACCTTGGCTATGCTTAGCCCTTCTCCCACACACACATGTAAGGGTCTTTGTAGCCCAATGTCTAACAATTTGTGTATATGTATCTATACATGTAAATTTTTTTGTGTATGTGTGTGTGTGTGTATGCATATGTATTTATATTTAATGTGTATGTCTATATATGTATGGATGTATATATGTATATGTATGTATGCAAGTGTATATGTGGAGAGAGAGGGAGAGAGGAAGAGAAACTTTGCTAGCGCGTGTGCAAGAAAGATGTAGGTTTTCAACATGGTAACTTCATCTAATGACAAACTTGACAACAAAGGCAATCCTATCTTTGGCAGTGAAAAGAGAGCTTGGCTTAGTTTGTGTAATTATCATGATCTTATAGACATATCCACTGATTCTAGTTTCACTTGGAAGAATACACAAAAATGAGAGAGGTTCATTGTTGCTAGGTTGGATATGTGTTATTCCAACTTTTTTTGTTATAAAAATTTTGGGATGTTAAAATAGATGTAGATCAAACCTTCTTGTTATTTGATCATAAATCCCTGTTAGTTAGACTTAAGAAAGGCTCCCCTCTTTATAGAGTTGGTTGGCCGCATTTAGATGCCAAACTTCTCAACATCCCTTGTGTGGTGAATAAAGCCAAAGGGATCATTACCTGTTAGTTCTTTGTGGGGAAATCTCCCACTAAAAGTTGGGAGAAGGCTATGAAAGGTATTCAAAACCTCTTAACTTACTATAAGAATCTTTCTACAAAGATAAAAGATAAAAGAAGGGAGGGTATACAAAATGAGTTGGATAGTCTTGATGATTCTAGGCCTACACAAAGTTCAATTGAACTCCATAATAAAATTAGATATGAGATGTACCTTGATGCTAGTATGGTTCTTGCTTCTTCAAGAGAGTTCTTTGCTATGAAGATTGATAGACCTAATATGAATATGTTCTTGTTGATGAGAAAAAATAAATTAAGGATTACATCCCCTTATTGAACAAGAGGAGTGGTGGGACTTCCATCAACATTGAGGAGAGTTTTCAAGAGGACAAAAGCTTCTTTATAGATGCTTTCTCTATTACCCCCAAGTGGGGGGGATGATACCCAGAGAGCTAGACCCACTGTTGCTCTTAAAAGGAAAAAAATGATTCCCAAAAGGCTTGGTTCTATCTAAGACGTGTCCCTCATTGCCAATGTGATTAAAGAAACCATATGTCAATTGAAACCATGTAAAACTCTTGCTATTGATAGGATTCCTAGAAAATTCTTCTTGCATCTTAAAGAATTCTTAATTCCTTATATTCTCTTGATTTGTTAAGAGGATTCTAGAAAAAGTGTTCTCCCTATCCATGTTAACACTAGAGTTATTAGATTGATTCAAAAAAAGGGCAATAAAGAAGATATCAACAATTGGAGACCTATTACTTGATTCACTACCATCTGTAAGATCTTCTCCACATGTTTTTTTCTTCTTTAAAGTTGACTTTGACAAAGCTTATGATAGAATAGACTAGGTTACTTGAATGCCTACTCTAGGCTTGCTTGAATGGTAGGTTATTTGAGCCTTTTAAAATTTCTAGATCTATAAGGCAAGGTTGTCCTCTTGCTCCTCTTCTTTTTGCCATAGCTAATGGTGATTTGGGTTGGCTTCTTGAAGATGCTTTGAATGAGGGGACCATCAAGGGCATTAAGATTCCCAAATCTTCTAACCAAATTGGACTTGAAATGTTTGTTGATGATACTAACATGTGCTTAATGTTGAATCTTCCTCTACTACCACTTTCTTGGATTGCTTGATTACCTTTTGTATCGCTAATATTTCTAAAATAAATCATAATACGATTCATTTTAAAGCTTCTAACAATGTGATTCTTGATTTTTTTTCTAGAATTGGTTGTTATATCTTGTAGAAAGGTGAAATATTCGAATTGTTGGGCATACTAATGGGATTCAATGTTCCCCTCCAGCAAAGGTGGGATTGGGTAATGGATAAGTTTAGAGCTAGATTGTTTGAATGGTATAGCTATCATAATTCTTTGGCTCACGGATCTTTTGGTCTTAATCACTA
The DNA here is from genome assembly GCA_020310875.1 of Ceratopteris richardii. Classification (NCBI taxonomy): domain Eukaryota; kingdom Viridiplantae; phylum Streptophyta; class Polypodiopsida; order Polypodiales; family Pteridaceae; genus Ceratopteris; species Ceratopteris richardii. Next base: position 174,565,393 of record CM035424.1, on the reverse strand, counting down.
CCTTTTGCCTTGTATTCCATATTTGTTGGCTTGTTGGATCCCTTCCAAAAAACAACTTAATCAAGTTACTGCTCTAGCAAGAAGGTTCTTATGGGGTGGATCCTCTTAGGTGATTAAGTTGCCAAAGGTAGCTTGGAGTACTTGTTTTATTCTTGAGAAAGAAGGAGGGTTGGGTATTTGTGTCTTATGAAGATAGCAGATAATCTTCCAGCCAAGTGGATGATGAGAAGCATGTCTTCTAATGGCATCTGGTTGTGTTGATAAAAAAATACTCACATTTTTATAAAATGATTATAAGGCTTGGAATAATCATAACTTGTGGGATATCATTTCTTTACCTCAAAATCTTTTCTCCTCTGGGTAGTCTTTTGATTTATAGAATATGGAAAGCTTGGATGAAAGTTAAAATGTTTTACAATCTTAATTATGAATTTGTTGGAAATTTATAATTTTTTCTACATGAATCCCCATGCCATGGATGGATTGCTTCATGGAGCAATTGTACTCCTATCAAGAGCACAAATGTTTTAGAGAAGGTTTCAGAGCCTAGAATGAATTTTACTAGGGGGTGTGTTAGCCAATGAAGGTTTCTTTAGATTTTTTTTCTAATGTTTCTCTTGCTTGTCACTAGGTGCTCATTGCATACAAAAGGTTGTTGGAGATGAGTTAAGGATTTTGCGGAATAAAGAAGTTGGATATTCATGATGTTCCGTAGGCCATAATGAAGAAATTCAAAGCTAACAAAGGCTCTGCCTGTAAAATTACTGGAAAATTGAACAAGAGATGGCTTATTCAATGGACCAATAGAGAGTGGAGATATAAACTTTTATTTGGGCCTTTCCATTTAGTATCAAATACTTTGCTCTTCAATGGCTCATTATGCATAATGAACTCTAAATAGGGGATAAGGTTAAGTAATGTACTATTAATGAAGGTTTTTGTTCATTTTGTGGCAAGGAGGAGGACTTACCCCACTTATTTTTCTATGTTGGCATGCCAAGATTTTGGACCCTTATTAAAAAATAAAGGCACCTTATAACTTGGTATTAAAGAGATTTCATTGGGATGCTGCTACAAAATGAACTTAGTGCTCTGGAAAATTTGGAGAAGCTCGATTTTATGGCATATTCGGATGAGCAGGAATCAGAATGTCTTCCAATCAAGGGAAGACAAGAGATAGAGAGATTACATTTTGAAGAATTAGAATTCTTGCTACTTCAAGATGAAGATCAGTTGAAGGGTATGGAAGAGAATGAAGAAGCACTTTTGTCTTCATCAAAGGGTAAAATGAAGAAGAAGGAAAAGAAGGAGAAACAATCCAAGATGGAAAGCAAGTCCTCTTTACCTTCTACTTCAGATTCCGTTTCTACTACAACTAAAGAGAAGTCTTCTAAGGAAAAGGAAGCATTATGTCACTATTGCAAGAAACCTGGACATTTCATAAGAGTTTGTCAGAAAAGGATTGCAACAAAAAAGAAAAAGGCATCAGGTAATGTTGCAGAAGATGATAAAGGGGAAATCTCAAGGTGATTCTTATGCATGTATCATCATTGAGGAAGTCTCTTTTGATCAGGCAGCTTTACAGGTTTTTTCAGTAGATCCTTGTATATTTGATTCAGGTGCTACAAAGCATATGATAGGATGCAAAGAAGTATTTTCTTCTCTTTCCTATTCTTCAGGTAGAAGAGTTACTATTTCAATTTGTCAGAAAAGGATTGTCAGTTTGTCAGAAAAGGATTGCAACAGAAAAGAAAAAGGCATCAGCTAATGTTGCAGAAGATGATAAAAAAGGGAAATCTCAAGGTGATTCTTATGCATGTATCATCATTGAGGAACTCTCTTTTGATCAGGCAGCTTTACAAGTTCTTTCAGTAGATCCTTGGATATTTGATTCAGGTGCTACAAAGCATATTACAAGATGTAGAGAAGTATTTTTTCTTCTCTTTCCTATTCTTCAGGTAGAAGAGTTACTATTGCAGATGGAAATGATTCAGATGTTGTAGGGATAGGTACAGTAATCCTAAAGTCAAGAGAAGGTGGTAATTTTCAAATTTTTGATGTTTTATATGTAACTAATATCAAAAAGAATCTGCTATCTATATCTACATTTTTAGGAGATGGTTACAAAGTTTTATTTGAGAGAGATCTTTGTAAGATTTTGTCACACAAAGAAGAGAAGTGTATTTTGCAAGGTGAGCACAAGGGAGCGATTTTTATTTTGTCAAAAATCAGTCAAGCATATGCTGTCAAATCTTCGTCACCGGTGGAAGATATGAAGTTATGGCATGAAAGATTTGGACATATTAGTTTTGGAGCTCTCAAAAGTATCAACGATAGAGGTATGGTTGAGAGTTTACCCTCATTCAAGCTACCAGATGATTCAGATATATGTGAAGGATGTCTTGAAGGTAAAATGCATAAACTACCCTTCAAGAAGCATGATCATATTATAACAACTAGGAAATTGTAGATAGTACATTCAGATGTGAATGGACCTATGAGAGCAGACTCTATTCAAGGTTTTAGGTATTTTGTTTTATTTGTTGATGATTTTACGAGATATTCATGGATCCATGGTCTTAAGTTGAAGTCAGAAGTCTTTCCAATGTTCAAGAAATTTGTAGCTATGGTTGAAAATGAAAGTGAGTCAAGTATCCAGATTCTCAGAAGTGATAGAGGTGGAGAATACTTATCAAATGAGTTCTAGACATTTCTTGAAGGAAAAGGTATTACTCGACACTTTACTATTGCTTACACTCCTCAGCAGAATGGTCTTGCAGAAAGAAGGAATAGAGTACTTGTTGAGATGATCCGGAGCATGATGGCATCCAAGAAGCTTTCACCAAAATTCTGGTTTGATGTAGTACATATAGCTAATCACATTTTGAACAGGTCTTCTACAAAAGCTTTAAAGGTAATCACACCTTATGAAGCTTATTATGGTAGAAAACCTAATGTAATATATTTCAGAGTATTCAGATCACTATCTTATGTTCATGTTGAGAAAAAGGATCGTGGCAAACTAGATGTAAAGGCAAGGAAAGTTGTTTTTATTGGATATCCTATTGAAAACAAAGGATACAGGTGTCATGTTCCAGAGACAGGTGAAGTTATCCTTTCACGCAATGCATATATTGCTGAAAATAAGATATATGATAAAGAAGCACAAATTCCAGAGTTCATTAATGAAAATGACTATGGATTTTTTAGACAGAATTTGGATGTACATGTTCAGCCATATCAGGAGGGAGCCAAAATTCCTAGGATTGAAGAAAGAGGAAATTCACAACCTTCTACAGAGTCAGTTCCACATGAGACTTTAGTTCCAAAAATGGAAGAAAGTACTAGAGTTCGAGAAAGTCCTAGTACCTCAGAAGGACAAGTTCCAGAACCAGTGGAGACTAAAGAGTCAGCAAGAGTTTCACCACTATTTAAGGATACACCTACTTGGTTATATCATACATGGAAAGATAGTGGTATAAAGGCTTTTACTGGAAGAACAAGGAGTCAGACTAGACAACAACAACAAAAAGATCATGTAAGTTTTGCTGAAGACTTTGAGATTCATGATATTTTAGCACTCACAACAGTTAAATATGAACCTACATGTGTTAAAGATGCACTTAATATTCCTATTTGGAGAAAAGCTATCCAAGAAGAGATTGATTCTATTCATAAGAATAAAACTTGGCAACTATGTAATTTACCAGAGGGAAAGAAAGCTATAGGTGTAAAGTGGATCTTCAAAATCAAACAAAAAGCAGATGGTACTATTGATAGGTACAAAGCCAGATTAGTTGTCAAAGGATATGCACAACAGAAAGTTATTGATTATGATGAGATATTTGCTCCTACATCTAGAATGACATTTATTATGTCAATACTTGCTTTAAAAGCACATTTTGATTGGAGTCTATATCAACTTGACATAAAGACTGCTTTTCTAAATGGAGATTTACATGAAGATGTATATATTCAGCAGCCAGAAGGTAAAGAACACTTAGTATCTAAGCTTATAAAAGCTTTGTATGGGTTAAAACAGGCACCTAGAACATGGTATGAAAAGATACACACATATCTTTTACTCAGATGCAGTGCCAACTCTTTATGTCAAAGCTGAAACATGTATGATAGTGATAGAAATCATTTATGTGGATGATATTATAGTCACAGGTCCCAGAGATGAAGAATTTACAGATGTTCAAAGAACAATTGAAGCAGACATTTGATGGAAATGATTTAGGAACCTTGCATTATTATCTTGGGATTCAGTTTTTGTTTAAAGATGAGTGTATCTATATGACACAACACAAGTACATTGAGAAACTATTACAAAGGTTTCAGATGACTGAAGCTAAACCTATGCAAACACCTATGGATCAAAATGCATCTTTACAAATAGAAAAAGATGAAGAGACATTTGATGCTACTTTATATTGTCAAGCAGTTGGGTGCTTGATATATCTTTCTAATACATGTCCTGATATACAGTTTGCAATTTCTCAAGTATCAAGGTTCATGCATAATCTGACAATGTTACATGAAGTATTACGATGGCGATGCACCACAGTGCGCTCTCCTTCTCGAGAGCTCCACGAAGATATGCTTGGAGTAGAAAACCGAGCTCCTAAGCCGCACACAGTACTCCACACAGAGGCTGTAGAATACGCAGAAAACACAGTACCTAGGGAGCACGAAGACAGACTTCTTAGGTCTTACAAATGCGGTCGAACTTACAGTCTGTGACTGACCAGGCCACTATATGTTTTATTAAAGAACATATACAAAGAAGTGTCCGGTGGCCATTTGGCCTTTCACATGGATACTAACGGTAACAATCTCCCACTAAAGGCCAATATGGCCAGAGTAACTATGGGAGAAAAAATAAAGAATGATAAAGAATACCTGAGTGTAAGTATACAAACTATACCTCCCACCTGATGGGCATGTTACACAGTATACAAGTGACTGCATAATATCAAGAATCAAGTAACCCCCATCAAGTGACAATAGTGTCGAAAGCTATCCTGTTGTAGAGCTTTAGTCAAAGCATCTACAACATTATCTCGAGTGTGAACCTTCTCAAGAATAATGCTCTCAGTGGCTAAGCAATCTCTAATGAAGTGATACCTCACCTCAATGTGCTTGGTCTTTGCATGATAGACCGGATTCTTAGCCAAAGCAATGGCACTCTGACTATCACTGAGCAAGTGAGGTACATGCTGAGGTAAACCCATATCACAAGCAAGACGAGAAAGCCACAATGCTTCCTTACATGCCTCACTTGCTGCAACATACTCTGATTCTGTGGTGGAAACAACTGTACATTCTTGAAGATGAGATCTCCAAGAGATAGCACCCCCAGCAAAATGAAAAATGTACCCTGATGTAGACTTACGATTGTCTACACAACCAGCATAGTCAGAATCTGTGTAACCAATAATGGATGCTTTCCCTCTACCTAAGCATACACACTTGTCCTTAGTGCCACTCAGATATCTCAAAATCATTTTGACCGCTTCCCAATGTTTCTTGCCAGGATTAGACATATATCTGCTCACAACTCCCACTACAAATGCAATGTCTGGTCTCGTAGCTACCATAGCATACATGAGACTACCAACAGCAGACTAATAGGGAATTTTGGTCATGAATTCCTTTTCCTCATCTGATTTGGGGCAGTCATCCTTGCTCAATTTCACATATGTGGGTAAAGGTGTACTCAATGCCTTTCCACCCTGCATATTGAATCGGTGAAGTACTTTGGATATGTACTCACTTTGAGACAAGTATATGCATCTTTTACTCCTATCACGAGTAATGCGCATGCCAAGAATATGTTTGGCATCCCCCAAATCCTTCATATCAAATGTCTGACTCAACTTCTTTTTGAGAATTGACAAATCATAAGAGGACTTCCCAACAATCAACATATCATCGACGTAAAGTATCAAGCATATCAAGCTGCCATCAGAACATCTCTTTGTGTAGAGACAATGATCCTCATTGCTCCTCGAATAGCCTTGGGACTTCATAAAAGCATCAAACTTTTGGTACCATTGTCTAGGAGATTGTTTAAGTCCATACAAGCTCTTCTTGAGCTTACAAACTAGAATTTCCTTGCCAGGAACTACATAACCCTCTGGTTGTTCCATATAGATCTCATCTGTAAGATCTCCATGCAAGAAAGCTGTTTTGACATCCATTTGGACTAGCTCTAAGTCCTCCATTGCAACGAATCCAAGCAACATGCGCAAAGTAGTCATCTTGACCACTGGAGAGAAGATTTCCTCAAAATCAACACCATGTTGTTGCTTAAAACCCTTTGCAACAAGTCGTGCTTTATATTTTGGAGAAGCACTATCTGATGTGAATTTTAGCTTATATACCCATTTACATGGTAAAGCTTTCCTGCCCTTTGGGAAAGGTACTAAGTCCCAAGTACCATTCTTGTGAATTGAATCCAACTCACTCTTCATGGCACGCTCCCACTTGACATGATCCTCTGTCTGCATAGCCTCTTTGTAGCAAGAAGGCTCACCGGCATCTGTTAGCATAACAAAATCTAAACCTGGAACATATCTATCACGTGGATATGAGACACGTGCAAAACGTCTCAATGGTTGCTGAACAGGAACATGTGCAGACTGATCTGAATCGACATTCTCTTGAACATCCCTATGTGCAGCATTTTTATGCATGCTAACCGGAGGACTAGTATCCTCAAACACCACTCTTCTCACTTCAACCTCCTTAATGGGCTGTTTATGCATCTTAGACTCATTAAAAATGACATCACTACTTCTGATCACTGACCGTGTCTCAGGATCCCATAAGCGATATCCAAATTGTCCTTCTCGACCATATCCAAGAAAAATGCATTTCTTTGACTTATGGTCCAACTTTTGTCTAAGATTCTTGGGTATATGAACATATGCTTCACACCCAAAAACTCGAAGATGATCATAATATGGTGGTTTCCCTATCCATAACTCTTGTGCCACTTTCAAACCTTTGACAGTACTAGGTGAAAGGTTAATCACATGAACTGCAGTCAATACTGCTTCTGCCCAAAAACCTTGTGAGAGGTTTGCATGATGCAACATAGAAACTACTCTATCTTGAATAGTTCTATTCATCCTCTCAGCTACACCATTCTGTACTGGGGTATAAGGAGCTGTAAACTCTCTACGAATCCCTCTAGACTGATAGAAAAGGCTGAATTCATGTGAGGTATACTCACCCCCATTATCTGAACGTAAGGCCTTAAGCTTAGTTCCTTTTTCAATCTCAACTGAAGCAAGCCATTTTCTAGAAAGTAGGGAATACGTCATCCTTTGATTTGATAGGATATACCCAGGCTTTTCTAGTAGCATCATCTATGAAAGTGACAAAGTAAAGAGAACCACCTAAGGACCTAGTGGGCATAGGACCACACACATCTGTATGAACGAGATCTAAAGGCTGAATTGAAGAGTCAATGTGCATTCTATGCACATTTCTGGTTTGCTTTCCATATTGACAATGCTCACAAAATGAAAAATCAGAGAAAGATAACACAGGTAAGTAGCCAGAACGAGAAAGATTTTCCATTCCACTACGAGATATATGTCCCAAACGACCATGCCAAATACAAGCCATAGGCTGTTCAGTAACAACTAACAAGTGTTCTTTCTGTGATACAAATAAAGGATAAAGTGAGCCAACTTTGCTTCCTTTTGCAATAACCATATTGCCCTTTGATATACGAAAGGACTGAGCATAGAAGACCACCTTGTAACCAAGGTCATCAAGTTGACCAACTGACATCAAACTGCGTGATAACTGAGGTACATGGCGTACATTATGCATAGTAAATTTTGAACCATCAATGAACTGCACAACCACATCTTCAATCCCCACAACATCACACTGGTAAGAGTCACCAAGTCTCACGGTACCAAGAGACTTTGCTTCATAATTAGAGAACCATTCTCTATGTGGTGTCACAAGGAAAGAAGCACCAGAATCTAGCAGCCAAGTGTGGGAAGGAGAATCAGCCATAAGTGCCTCAGATGGCACAATACTATCAAGTGTCAGCACATCAGCATCATCAAAAATAGCATTGATTTCTTCAATCTTCACAGTCGAAGTAGATGGTGCAGGGAACTGTTTAACATGCCCATCAACATTCTGTCCTTTACCTTTAGCATTCTTTAATGCATAACATTCTTTCTTCATGTGTCCTTTCTTATGACAATAATGGCATTCGATATCCCTCTTCCTTGATTTACTTCTACTCTTATTCCGTAGACCATTCTTTTCCTTGTTCTTGCTCCTGCCACGTTGTTGATTCTTTACTTGGTAAGAATCACGAACGTTATATGCATCTCAACTCTGAGTGCCAACCATAGATTTTCTACGAATCTCCTCACTCAAGAGTGCTCCACATATGTCATCATAGACGAGTTTACCACCAGGTGCACTGTTGCTAATAGCTGTGCAAAACGTATCCCATGATGATGGCAGGGTGCATAACAGCAATACTGCTTTCATTTCATTATCCATATCCATTTTCTGAGCCTGTAACTGGGAGAATATAGCATCAAACTCATTTAGATGAGCAGCAACACTATCTGTGTCCTTCATACGAAGGTCATATAATTTTCTCATCAGATACACTTTATCTGATGCTGTCTCTTTTTCATATGTATTGCATAACTTCTTCCAAAGCTCCTATGCACTTTCGCAGTCTAGTACTGTAAAGTAAACATTATCTGCCAGGTGCAAGCGAATGGTAGACCTGGCCATTTCATCTAACTCATCCCAATCATCTTCATCCATGTCAGCAGGCTTCTTTGAAATCCCATTTACTGGCTTCCATTGCCTCCTTTGAATCAGCATATCTTTAATCTGATTCTTCCATAGAGCAAAGTTTGTGCCATCAAATTTTCGGATCTCAAAATGGTCTTTGCCCTGCAAGTTATAGCTCCTCTTCGGAACACTAGCACTAGACCCTGATCCACCGGATGTGCCTGAGACCTCTGATGCCATGATCGTAGAGAACTGAATAGAATGATAATGGAGTTAGAAGAGTCCAAACACCAACAAATAAGTGTATCAAGGAGTAAATCGACCACTGTATAGTTGACTAAACTAGAAATCTAGAAAAATTTTGCCAGAATATCCTCTACAAAATTAGCATATGACCAGTGTCAAAGTATCATAAAACTGCAAGTACTGACATGTCTACCTGCATAGTGAATCACTGACTCCACTGCATATAATCAGTTACCCAATAGAAGCCAACTAGGCTTATCGAGCACCTATGAACAACTATCATACATCTCCTATGGCGAGGCTGGGTAAGTCTTCCACCTGCATCACCGAAGAGACCCCAACATCTGGCTGTCTCCCAGTTAAGAAAACCTCACCACGACCCTCTTTATCAAACGTAAAAGGCTTTATGCAAAGAATGTAACCGCTATATCAATGACCACATGGACGTACATAAGCGGTATCCACAGAAGCGCACATGGTGTGTATGTGCTCAATATATGCAGTAAAATGACACTACAAGGCTGAATACACAGCCCAAAAACTAGCCAATAACACCTGCAAGTGTCTGTCAACTCTGATGTTTTAGGCTTTAGAAACCTGCATAAATTACCAGTGACTGCTCCCACCAAAACTGAAAACCCCTCGAGAAACCTGTAGTTTTACGAGTGTGGCTGAAAATACAACCCCAAAGGTTGATATTTATTGTCTGAGAAGTACAAGGAACACTCTTCTTGATGTTCTTGGACCTGTGTGAAGAGAACTATGTGCGAAAGTACTCCGAAATGGCTCCAAAAACACCCCAAAATTGCTTCAGAAATAGGCTTTGAAAACAAAAATGAAGCTTTGAGGGACCAAAACTTGTTCAAGGTAATGTCAACCTTAGTCTTTCCCCTTCTTCAAACACCACAAGAGTAGCTTAGTGGCAAGAGATTGCCACGGTTAAGCGAGCTCTGGGGGGAACAGTACTGGGATGGGTGACCTCCCGGGAAGTACCGGGAACCTCTATATTCCTTGATCGTTGAGGTCCTCCCTCGCGCGCAGCCAACGGCACCAATGCTCTGATACCAGTGAAGTATTACGATGGCGATGCACCACAGTGCGCTCTCCTTCTCAAGAGCTCCACGACGATATGCTCGGGAGTAGAAAACCGAGCTCCTAAGCCGCACACAGTACTCCGCACAGAGGCTGTAGAATACGCAGAAAACATAGTACCCAGGGAGCACGAAGACAGACTTCTTAGGTCTTACAAATACGGTCGAACTTACAGTTTATGACTGACCAGGCCACTATATGTTTTATTAAAGAACATATACAAAGAAGTGTCCGGTGGCCATTTGGCCTTTCACATGGACACTAACGGTAACATTACATTGGAAAACAATAAAGCGGATCTCTAGATATTTGAAGGGAACTTCAAATTATGCTATGTTTTTTTCAAAATCTACACACTTATTACTAAAAGGATTTTCAGATTCTGATTGGGCATGTGATAGAGACACAAGAAGAAGTATAAGTGGTTTTTGATTTTATCTTGGAGATTGTCTTATCTTATGGCTTTCAAAGAGACAACCCACTATTGCAACTTCATCATGTGAAGCTGAATATCGTGCAACATTTACAGTTACTTTGGAGTCCGTCTGGTTGCATAAGATTTTTAGTTATCTAGATGTAAGAGTACGTGAACCCATTCAGATAGCCAGAGTGCAATAGCTATAGCAAAGAATCTAGTACATCATGCAAGGACACAACATATAGAGGTTTACTACCACTATATTCAAGAACAGATAGCAAAGAAGCACATTGAGCTGGTTTATGTTCCTTCTAGCGAGAATGTTGTATATATATTTACCGAAGCATTGACTAGAGATAGTCATGAGAAGATGTGCACATTACTGAAGCTTGTTCCAATATGACGTTGAAGGAGGGATTGTTGGAAATCAATGTACATATGGTCCATCTCCAACAATCCTATTTAAGACTTAGCCATTTTTTTGTACAGTTTAGGTAAAACTTTTTTAGGCTAGATAGATAGAGTTTCATGAGAGCTATCTAGTGATATGCTTCATTCTAGCATTAGAGGTCAGCATTAGGAGTAAACTCAAACCCTAGTTTCTGCCCTAAAATGATGGATGCATATTTCTAAGGTTCTTGATGTACAAAACATAAAAAGCTAGGTTGTAGCTCTAGAAGATGGCAAAAGCACTTTAAAAATAGTGATCAAATAAAGCTCCACTTAAAATAAGCAATGGACTTTTTAATTCTACGAAAAGCAATAAAATAGCGATTGATTTAAAAAAAATCAACGATGATAGCTTTATGGATTTGTGCTCGTAGATTTTCGGAGATGGGGACAAAAACTATATAAGAGAGACATGGGCAACACTTTTGGACATTCAAGGTAGAGTCATACCTTGAGTTTATGCTGATAGAGTGTCAGTTTTGGAGTTTTGAAGCTTTGAAGGCTAAGGAGACGTGAAGAAGAGACTATTTTCTTGGAGCAAGGAGTCTTCTACAAGTTTGGAGTAGCTATCTTTTGTAAGTTGATCCTATATTTTGTTTTAGGATTTTTGAACCCTAATTTTGGAATTAGGGTTTGCTGATTTTCAGATTTGTTGCACTATCTTGAGAGGTTAGGCTCACTCCGTTGCTTATTTGGTGCACATATACTCAGATTATAACAACATAATCTGAATTTTGTACATCATCATCTTCTTGGGTATTCTTCCATCTAGTGAGTGCACCATCATATGGTTGAGTAGTACTCCCATTTTATAATTTGACCATCTATATTAGTGAGTAAGCAATTTGCTTACGTTACTTATTTTTGTCTCAAGTTTCTCTCTATCTCTCACTTATCATCTTCTTTAACTAAGTGTGTATGCTCAAAAGTTGTTAGTATTGGAAGATCCTCGGGCCCAAATTCCAATAGATAGTTGTATTGATATGTGCATGGTTATGTGCATCAATCTTTTAACTTGTGTAAAATAAACTTACGGCCATTGTTATGGACTCTCCTACCAATGCATATATGGTCTCTAGTATTGACGGTTTTCCAAGAATAATAAAAGAAAAAGACTCCACCTCTTGGAAAGACATTTATCGAAAATGTCTCTATTTGTTTTAGTGGATGGAAAAAGGCGGAAGGTGGAATTCTAACGCACGTGTCATTTGTTAAATGTAAAGAGAAAACTTGCTACTAGAAAAGATAGAACTTGGCACACCTTTCTAAGGAGTGATAGATCGAGAAGTCCTGTTTTTCCTTGGCAAAAGTATATCTAATTGCAAGAGGTCTCTACTCTTTAGGCATCATAGTTTAAACTTAAGTGGGTCTCACATGATGGGGATGAGAGGGTTATTAACCTCCTTTGCAACACGCTCTAGATCCACATGTTCTGCCCCTACTTTGTAGGATTCGAGGGGTCCCAAGGGCACTAATTCCATTCACTTGTAACATTCTCTTCCTTTTTTAATTGAAGTTCGAGAGAGTAGGCCAAGACCGAACTTTCTTTTCTTAAAAAAAAAAAAGAAAAGGTAGAACTTAAAAAAATGAGAGGAGATGGTCACGAAAGATGGAAGATGGAATTGTCACTCTCAAGGTACAAGATGCAGAATGAAGAATGAACGATATACATCATTGTTTTTTTCTCAATCCTCTTAGTAACCCGTTTTGAAAAGAATTATAAAAAATCACCATTAACAAGGATCAATACCTCTTTCAAAGGGGGAAATTTGTGAAAGCTTACGAGAGGAAAATGTCGATTGAATCTGGACCAAGGAAATTAGTAATGCTAACCGTCCTCCTCTAAAGAGCATCAAATACTTCAAATACTGGAAAAGTGATTGATGGTTGAGGGTGGTGCTTATAGGGAGGATGACGTGTAGACCGTAAGTGAGCTTTCTTCAACAGTAACATTTCTCGAGAATGACAGTTCGAAGCACAAGTGAAGCATCACAATTAACATAAACATATCGATAATCAGTTGAACGAGGAATCTATCTTTGAATAATTCGAAAAAAGCACCTCATGAGGGTGATGAGAGGGTGATTAACCTTATTTGTAATGCCATCTAAGCTCTGAAAAAGCTTCTCCTGCTTTGTGGGATTTGGGGGGTCCTGTAGGCACTAGTCCCTTCTCTTGTACTTTTCTTTCTTTATTTAATTCAAGTCCGGGAGAGTAGGCTAACGCCGAACTTCCTTTATATTAAAAAAAAAATAATTCGAAAAAAGAAATTCATAGTTGTGTTTAAACTTAATTTAATGCTTATCTTCCCGCCAGCAAAGTGAAAGCGATATAGGATTCGCCATCTGTTGAGTGCGGGAGGGATTCCTTCACACATTTGCGTGTGGCCCGGCGTTCGGAGGTCTTTGGGCATACGGAGTTGACAAACACCGATGCTCCGCCGATGGCACTCGAGGTGTAGAAGCTTTCTCAATGAAAGAAAGCTGCTACGTTCTTCAAAGAACATGGGGTTTCTTTGCTCTAACGTCTGAAGCACATGCACAAGCTTTCTTATCAAATAAAGCTTGTAAGAGTTGTAGTGATCAGTTCCATTTAAACACAAATCTTAATTATGTGTTATGATCTAAATATCCATGTGAAAGTTGATAGCACACTTCACAAATCATGTTAACCGACCACATGTCAATGTTATGTGAATATGGGATCTTTATGTAACATCTAGTAATAAAATAAAATACAAGAAAAGAACAAGATACACTTGGTTACGACTTCCACATTATTGCAGCGCCGTTTAAGCTTTGTAATGAATGACATAAAGAGAGCTATACTTGGACGTTCGATCATGGGGTGTGATAATACAAAATCACGTGTAATTTTTAGTCGATAACTATGTTTTGGAAGTTATACTTATTATTCCATCATCTCATGTCAATACACAATTAATCTCATGTCAGTACACAATTAAAAAGGTGCAGTATAAACAAAAATAGTTAATGTTTCGTAGGGTAGTTGGTTGAGCTTTGGTCTTTTGAGGTGGAGGTCCAAGGTTCAAGCTCGGATTAAACATGTAATGGTTTAAGCCAGTCAAACCAGTTATAATCAAGTTGTTTCCTTCTCTAACCCGTGTTTTGTGGGATACGAGAGATCCCCATTCACTTGTAGAGTTACAATTTCGAAGTTAAAGCTCGAGAGAGTAGGCTTCCACCGAGCTTCCATCTATATAAAAAAAACTGTATGATTTTTATTTAATACCTATGTTTCAAAATGTGTGCCTCTTCTGATACGCAGTAGCATCGTGGGAATCTAATGTTCTTGCTAGTGCTATGAGGCCAAAAAGATGATGATAGGTCGGTCCACTTGGGTGCCCTCGTGTTATGCTCCTTAAGGCAAAAGTTCCAACTTCATTTTCGCATGGTTTGTCATAGAGTTTTATTCACTTTCAAAATAAATTGTCTTGCAAAAAACATTCCATTCGAAATCAAAAGGTCAACACTGGTCAAGTGAACTTGACTCTGCGTTTCTCCTTGAGTCCTGAGCCATGTTTTCCCTTGAGTCATGAGTCATGATGAGTACTGTGTAGGGTTAAATATCATCGTGATGCGGAATCAAATTTATATATGTACTTTTTTGCGCGGACAGACAAGTCACAACAGCGTCCTGCCTGCTGCATCCGACTCCTGGAGTTCTGGACCTGGTTCTTTCCTGTCTAGTTACTCCTGAAACCCTGCTGGACGTGCTGTTGCTGCATCGTTCTTTTTGATATATTCTATGCTCCTTTCTTCTATAAGCGTGTCCAACGGCCTCTCTGCATTTGGAAGCAAAGCATACCTTCTGCTCATAGATTGTCTCCTTAAGAGATTTACATGATATAGGTCGTGTCTCCTTCCCAACTTCTCCATCAGGTTCCTCTTCCTTCTCTCAGCCACGGAGTTGGGTTTCTCAGATATGTTCTGAGAACTTCAGAGAGTTATCCTTTACAACGTGGAAAGATAATTGTGCGCCACCCCTGAGTACACTGCAAGCAACCCGAGCTGCGCCTTTCCTGTGTTTTCACGAGGCAGTCGGACATCTTCCGCCTTTTGCGACACAAGATATCCTTCCGGTAAGGGTTAGTCTTCTCAATCCTGTTATTCCTTGCTTTTGTTCATGCTGCTTGTCGGTGTGGATGTTTGTTTAACCCGCTACAGATGCGTATTAGGTAGGCATGCTGAAGCTGAAGCTTATACCTGCATATGTTTTGCGTAGTAGATTCATCTGTACATTTTTTGCTGCCAGCATTCCGTGTTTTTCTTTGGAAGATTCTGAAAGGGCTAGAGAGAAGCGCATGCTCTGTGTCTCGTATTTTCTGTCTGCTGTGCGTGATTTGTAGGGATGGGAAGTGCTAGAGCCCGTCAAGTAATTGTGGAAGTGTGCCGTGCCAATAATCTGATGCCAAAAGATGGGCAAGGTTCCGCCAGCGCTTTCGTGGAGGTGGACTTCGACAACCAGAGGAAGCAAACGAAGACAAAGGCGCGCGATCTCAACCCTACCTGGAACGAAAAGCTAGTTTTTAATGTCACAGACGCGTCTGTCCTGGAAGACGAAGTGGTCGAGATCAATGTGTATAACGACAAGAAGAGCACAAGGGGTAGTTTCCTGGGAAGAGTGAAGATTCCTTGTAGCACGTTGCCCAAAGAGGGTGCAGATTCTGTGGTCGGATACGCTCTCGACAAGCGCAGTCTCTTCTCCAACGTTCGCGGGGAAATTTACATCCGGGCCTACTATACTGAGGAGTCGAGCGGGCAAGGGGGCAAGAAGAATAGAGGAGCAAACGCTGCAGGTAAGCAAGCAGAAGATAGACAAAACTCGGCTACGTTTGATTCTTCTCTAGACGAGGTCCTTGAATCGAAGCCGCAGGCGCAGATAAGATACGCAGCACAACAGCTGACTGAGTCGAAGAAGGTGCACCATCAGCCAGGGCAAGAAGTTCAGTACACCATGGCAGCTCCACAAAGGCATGTGCATGCTCCGGCTGATTTCAATCTCAAAGAAACGAATCCCAAGCTTGCTGCGACGGCGAGGAGAATGAGCATGCTGCACTCCGAGAGGACCAGCGCTTACGATCTTGTCGAGAGGATGGAGTACTTGTACGTAAAGGTGGTGAAAGCTAGAAACCTGCTTGCTAAGGACATTACCGGCAGTTCCGATCCTTATGTGTTGGTCAAGGTCGGCAATGTCTCTGCCAAGACGCGAGTTATCGACAAGTCCCTCAACCCTGATTGGAATCAAGTATTCGCCTTCGGCAAGGATAAATTTCAAGCGCCTTTGCTGGAACTTATCGTGAAGGATAAGGACACACTGAAGGACGACTTTCTGGGCTACTTTGCCTTCGAGATAGCAGAGGTGCCGACGCGAGTCCCACCCGACAGTCCCTTGGCACCCCAATGGTACAAGCTCGAGGGCAAGAAGCCTGGGCACGCGGGCAGCGGCCCCAACATGGGCGAGATCATGGTGTCTGTGTGGAAAGGCACTCAAGCCGACGAAGCCTTCCCTGAGGCATGGCAATCTGATTCTGGTGGCCATCCTGCTGCAAAGTCAAAGGTGTATCTGTCTCCCCGTTTATGGTATCTTCGCGTGAACGTCATTGAAGCGCAGGACCTTCTCCTTCCCGGTGACAAAAATCGGCTTCCTGATTTACGAGTGAAGGTTCAGTTGGGATTTCAGGTGGGCATCACGAGAGCCTCAGCGAATCGCTCGAGCAGCCCCTTTTGGAATGAGGATCTGATGTTCGTAGCTGCAGAGCCTTTCGAGGACCAGCTCCTACTCACGGTCGAGGACCGAGTTTCTACAAATAAGGATCAGGTGCTGGGCAGGGTCGCCATTGCAGTGGGAACAATAGAGCGGAGAGTCGATCATCGGCAGGTTACATCACGCTGGTACAATTTGGAGAGGCATGCTGTACAGGATAAGCCGGCAGAGGGGCAGCCAAACCCCAACCAACCCCCCAAGCCCAAAGATACTTCTAAGTTCATGAGTAGGGTTCATCTGAGGGTCTGCCTGGATGGTGGCTACCATGTTCTGGACGAATCCACGCACTACAGCAGTGATATGCGGCCCAGTGCTAAGCAGATATGGAAGCCTGCCATTGGAGTTCTGGAGCTCGGCATCCTTAGCGGTTCTGGCTTGCTGCCCATGAAAACGAGAGAGCAGAGGGGCACCACCGATGCCTACGTCGTTGCAAAGTACGGACAGAAATGGGTGCGCAGCAGAACCATTGTAGACAGCTTTGCCCCTCGTTGGAATGAACAGTATACATGGGAGGTGTATGATCCATGTACGGTCTTAACCGTCGGAGTGTTCGATAACTCGCATTTGAATGGTATGAATGAGAAGGGTGGCGGTCCCAAGGATGGTAGAATCGGGAAGGTCAGGATACGTCTGTCGACACTGGAGAGCGACAGAGTATACGCGCATTCTTACCCTCTATTGTTATTGCAACCATCTGGCGTAAAGAAGATGGGTGAGCTGGAGCTCGCTGTCAGGTTCTCATCATCCTCTATGATGAACGTTCTCGCATGTTACACGAGGCCGTTGCTGCCCAAGATGCATTACCTGCACCCGTTGGGCGTGGCGCAGCTCGAAACTCTGAGGAACTACGCCATGAGAATCGTCGCCACTAGATTAACAAGAGCAGAGCCCCCGTTTAGAACAGAGGTGGTGCAATACATGTTGGATGTGGACAGTAATCTCTGGAGTATGAGGAAGAGCAAGGCCAACTGGTTTAGGATTCTGAATGTTTTGTCAGGCATTATCGCAGTAGGCAGGTGGTTTTCTGATATCTGCCGGTGGAAGAATCCTGTCACCACCGTGTTGGTCCATTTCCTCTTCCTCATTCTTGTGTGGTATCCGGAGCTCATATTGCCAACTCTATTTCTTTACATGTTCTTGATCGGAGCTTGGCACTATAGGTTTCGCCCACGGCATCCCCCCCACATGGATCCTCGCCTGTCCCATGCTGACGCAGCAGGGCCCGATGAGCTAGATGAGGAGTTCGACAACATACCCACTTCGAAGCCCCAGGAGATTGTTAGAGCCAGGTGAGTGCAGATGAATTTTTTTCACAAACCCATGACTTGCTGTGCTACGGGTTCTCTATGGTTGTCTTTGTTTGGATTTATAGGTATGACCGGCTGCGGGCGGTGTCCGGAAGAATTCAAACGGTCCTGGGAGACATGGCGACGCAGGGCGAGAGGTTGCATGCGCTGCTTTCATGGAGAGACCCTCGTGCTACTTCCATGTTCATTCTCTTCTGTTTGCTGGCTGCTATTCTATTGTACGTAACGCCCTTCCGAGTGGCTGCGATTCTCTATGGCTTCTACGTGTTGCGCCATCCTCGCTTTCGCGACAAGGTTCCCGGCGTTCCTATGAACTTCTTCCGCCGTTTGCCCGCCCTCTCGGATCGTATGCTCTGAATCCCTGAGAGGCATACCGGTCCTCTAACGTTCGCCTCCTTCATTTTCCCAGTGTGCTATCACTGAAATACACTTCCTCACAGATCTTTCTACTGAGCGCTCTGATTTTTATGAATCGTAGCCATTTTGCGTCCGACTACAGTCGCCATTTCTCGTTTGGAGACTCGACAGGAGCAGAGATATCTGAATTTGTCGCCTGTAGTGTGTGGAGCGAATCACTGTAGGAGTAGAGGACTTGCTGATCGTTTTGTTTTGGTTTTTAGCACGTCCTTTTTGCGCTGGTGCGTCCATTGCCAAGTTTTTTTCGCACGTAAAGTGTTTTTTGCAAGTAAAAGAGTTTCCGGTCTCAGTCACTTCTCACATCAGTAGCGGAAAACTCTGAAATGAGAAGCTGTCCAAAGAACATTTAGCTCCCAATGCTGTCGACCGGTGTGCCCATTCCCGTTGTAGGGGGTTAGTTAGTATCGAATGATTTTTAACATGCTGATTGTAGGACTTATTACTGCCAATTGAAAATATACTGCTATTTTGCTTCCTTTTTTTGGTCCGAGCTTTTCAGTGCCCGTGTAGATCTTTAGCTATGAATGCGCATTTCAATGCGTTTATGGGGTAGATTGTCTTATTCTGTAAAGATCGTTGAGTGTTTTGAGTAGGGGTCTTTAAGATGAAAAATGGCCCATTTTCGAACTAATTATCAACCAATCCCGTTGACTATAACCTTAATAATCAAGTTTTAATTATACTCCGCATATGACTGCTCAATGGGAGAGCTTAAAAAGCGATTTTCAAGGTGATGCTTTACGTTGGAGTTACACACGTACATTGTTGAGAACGTGGACGATAATAATTTTATCTTTACTTATTTGGGCACTTTGATCTTATGATTCCCCGCAACTATGGGTTTAACGGCATCAGAGAGGAGGCCCTATGGAAAATATGGTGGGAAAGATGTGCTCTCAACTTCGGTGACTCCCCCAAGGAGTGGTCAATTGGGAAATCCTTGTTCCTCCTTGGCAAAAGGATTGTTAACTGTAAGAAATCCCCCCCCCCTTCAGGCATCATCAAGTTCTCCTTTTGATCAATAATAAGCTTAAACCCAAGTGGGCCCGTCATGAGGGTGATGAGAGGGTGATTAACCTTCTTTGTAATGCCATCTAGGCTCTGTAAAAGCTTCCCCTGCTTTGTGGGATTTGGGGGGTCCCGTGGGCACTAATCCCCTTCTCTTGTACTTTTTTTTCTTTATTTAATTCAAGTCCGGGAGAGTAGGCTAATGCCGAACTTTCTTTATATAAAAAAAAAACAGTCCTCTGACTCCTCTCTTTGCCTCTCTTGTTTCTCTGTAGCGACTCCTTCGAGCGCTACGTGATGCAAGATTGAGAGCTTAAATTTGAATGACAAATATATTTATGAACATTCAATTCACATTACAAATGTGTTTGGTGGCTTGTGAGCCCAAGTGCCAACAAGATTGTCACATTCATTGGCAACACACCTTACATGACATAGAAACTACACTATGTGAAAGAGATAAGTACCACTATTGATGCAAACAAAAGTCCCTTGAGAATATGAGGAGCACATGATGAAAAATGTTGGATTTGGAGCACCACTATAGTCAATCCATATGCATTTTCGTCAATGACTTAAATCCATTCACTTTGAAGCTATGTATGTAAATCTATGGATGAACCCACAAACACCTTGTGCACGTGATTGAAGTATCAAAAAGCCTCTTTTGTGAATAACCTATATGATAAGATTTTGGTAATAATTAAGCTTTCCGTTTTCTTTCTAGCTTTACAATCCCTTAATTCAAGTTTGACCTCAACTTTCTCTCTCATATTTGTGATTTGGAGTATGTAAATCTTGGGAAATGTGTCTAAAAGATTGTTTTGTTATAGACTTTTTTCCAAACAAAAATTAGAAAGATCCTAGAGGATCTTCTTTAAAATAGATGTCATTGAGACGGGATTCGGACATTAAAGCTATAGAATATCGTATAAAAAATTATTTATTGTTGTATAAACCTTGGACTAGACGCTCTAATAATAGGGAACCCTTGGTTTAAATGGGTTAGACCCCCCAAGAAGGAACCTATGTTTCTTGGTTTTAACCCTTGAGGTTTTATTTCAAATGGAAGTCTCAATTGAAGGGTTCTTTACATTAGGAAAAATTATCCTAAGGTAGAAGAAACCTTAGACTTGGGAGAAGCTTCTCCCAAAGGACACCTTTCTTCTACCTTAGTCTTGGGAGAAGCTTCTCCCAAAGGACACTTTCACTAGTACGTGAAAGAAAGGCTTTAATTGAAATAGAAGTCATGTGATTTTCTTTGGAAAGTGTCCACATGAAGGACACTTGGAAGGACACATGGATAAAAAGTAAGACATGCACCCGTTGGACCTTTGATATATATATGAGTGGGTGGATATGTACTCACTCACTCTCTGGTGGATCCTATACTATAGGAAGAAGCTTATTTCACAACACTGGTAATCAGAGCCAAGTTCTTTTTCATTTTGCAAGTATACTTCTTGGTTCCTCTACAGGTCCTCTTTTTGAAGCTATGGAGAAGCTTTGAGTGTTCTAGAATCCTTGCATGATTTTTTTTTTCATGTCGTCTCATTTACCCTTCTTGGGAAGAGCACTCGCATGGAGACCTTTTTTGGAGGCAAAATAAAAAAAGTGAAGTCAATTGATCGTAGGAATTGTTTGTGCACCGGCTACTTGCAGTTGCAGTACAATCTTCAAAGTGCCTGCTACTTTAAGTAGCATTTATTGAAGAAGGACCCCCCATCCGACCAGCGGCCAGAGGAGCACTCCCCAACCAACCGACGGCCAAAGGAGCCCCCCCTAGCCGACGGGCGACCAGAGGAAGACCCCCAGTTGACGGGTGACCAGAGGTCCCCCAGCAAATGGGCGACCAAAGGAGGAACCTCTAGCCGACGGACGACCAGAGAGTATCTCTCCCAGCCAACGGATGATTAGAGGATGTTCCCCCCCCCGACGGACTGTCGATAGCGCACATGAGAACATTTTCTTGAAGAGATAACAAAAATCCAGAGGCATTTGGCAATATAAAGGAAGCGTGGTGCCTATTCTCTGCACATATGGGATAAATAGGCCCCCAAGGAAGCCCATTTGCTTATTGTTTAGAAGTCTTAGCGCTCATGAGAGCAACCCACAATATTAGCACCCGTGAGCTCGATTCCTCATGAGCTCATCGCCTAGAGAATTCTTGGAGTCCCATAAAAAAAAGCCACACGATCTACTGGCTAAGCCCCAATGAAGGCCACATGCCCACGACACCGGCGAGCTCTAAGCAAGGAGGAGGACATATTGAAGCCTTCCTATGAAATACGAAGGAGATTTGAAGTCTAAAGTATAAGAGGAAGCTCATCCAAGGCGAAAAAGCAGTGAATCTTCCAAGGCAGCCCAAGCCGACCTACAACTAGAAGAAAATATCAAAGAAATAATCGGGGAAGTACTAAATTTAATTTTCATTTATTTTCCTTCAATATTAGAACGACATTTTCTTATTTCTAGTTGATTCCAAAGCATTCACTGAATTATGGGGGATTCTTATGCTAGTAACATGTTATTAGATATACCCAGGCAAGAAGAGGATTATGCATCGCAGGAAGGGGGTAGACAATGAGATTATAGTCTTGGTCTTCCGGAGATAGGCCACTAGGAAAGGAAGGAAGTAAATATTTATAGAGAGTTGAATGGGTTGGACAAAAAGATGAATGATATCCAAGCGGATATGTTCATCGTTAAGGAAATTCAAAATGAGATGGGTACACTTCGTACTTCAATTAATGAAGTTAAAGGGAAGATGGAACAAATTTTGAATACGCTTTGTCCATCTTTACCCTTACCCGCCCAAATGGGTTCCTTGTTCATCCGACCAAGGAACCCATCATCTAGTAAGGGAACACATGCCCCTTTACCAATTCATAGTATTTAATTATTTATATTTTATATATTTTAATTTTTTTGCTATTGTTTACATACATTTAAACAGAATATTTACACATTATATTTTTTTCCATATATATATATATATATATATATATATATGATAATAT
Source organism: Ceratopteris richardii (assembly GCA_020310875.1). Lineage (NCBI taxonomy): Eukaryota > Viridiplantae > Streptophyta > Polypodiopsida > Polypodiales > Pteridaceae > Ceratopteris > Ceratopteris richardii. The sequence continues at coordinate 174,542,855 of CM035424.1, read as the reverse complement.
AATTTAATATTAATTCTAAAAATTTATTTAGTATATGTATGTATGCATACGCATGTGTGTATGTATGTGTGTGTATGTATGTATATGTGTGTGTATATATGTATGCATATGCATGTGAGTATGCATATATGTGTGTGTACATGTATGTATGTATATGTATGTATATGTATGTATGTATGTATGTATGTATGTATGTATGTATGCATCCATGTACATGTGTGTATGTATGTGTGTGTATACATGTATGTATGTATATGTGTGTGTATGTATGATACGCATATGCATGTGAGTATGCAAATATGTGTGTGTATGTATATGCATGTGTGTATGTAATATGTATGTGTGTATGTAATATGCATGTGTATGTAATATGTATGTGAGTATGTGTATGCATATGTATGTATATGTATGCATATGCATGTATATATGTATATGTGTATGTGTACATGTATGTATGTGTATGTGTGTGTACATGTATGTATGTGAGTATGAGTATACATGTATGTGTGTGTATGTATATGCATGTGTGTATGTAATATGCACGTGTGTATGTAATCTGTATGTGAGTATGTGTATGTATGAATATGCATGTGTATGTATACATGTGTGTGTATGCATATGTGTGTATGTATGTATGCATATGCATGTGTGTATGTATACATGTGTGTGTACATGTATGTATGTGAGTGAGTATGCATATGTGTGTGTGTGTATGTATATGCATGTGTGTATATAATATGCATGTGTGTATGTAATATGTATGTGAGTATGTGTATGTATGCATATGCATGTATGTATATGTGTGTGTGTACATGTATGTAGGCATGTGTGTATGTATGTATTCATATGCATGTGTATGTATACATGTGTGTGTACATGTATGTATGTATATGTGTGTGTACATGTATGTATGTGAGTATAAGTATTCATATATGTGTGTGTATATGCATGTGTGTATGTAATATGCATGTGTATGTAATATGTATGTGAGTATGTGTATGTATGCATATGCATGTGTATGTATATGCGTTTTCGTCGAGATTTTCTCTCCTCTCTCACTTGTGAAGGCCTACAAAAAACATATTTGGTGAAGGTAGTCGGAATTCCCCGAGAAGTCTAGGATGCATCAAGGATGTCAAAGGAAGCTCACATACAAAGTTTCAAAGAAATCAAGAAAGTCCATGGTAGTGGTCAAAGCTGGTCAAAGTTGGGAAATTAGGGCAAAAATTTCATTGTCACCAAATTAGATGAAAATTCATATACTTGTAAAGATTGTCAAAGGCAATCTATAGCCAAAATTTAAGCAGAAAATGGATTTTGTAGCACATTGATATGCTATGTTCATTTTATAAAAATATAATTTTTCTAGTTTGACCCTACAATTCTTGTATAGAAATTTATGTTAGCCATATGGTTTGGCATGTATAAAGACCATATGTGGCTACATATTTGTACAAAGTTTCAAGGCTATCAGAGCTTCCTAGAGACCTTAATGCCACCTTGAAAGCTTCAAAATATAGACAAACTTGTACAAGGAAGATTTAGATGGAAGTTTTTTTTGTGTATTCTTGAAGGAGTTCTTTGGAAACATCGTCCTACAAAGTTTCATCTTCATCAAAGCCTATTTGGAGGGTCAAAGAGCACAAAGTCCAGTTTTCAGGATCATCGTAGTTTTCTAGTTTAAGCAAATTGAAGGGTTGAAGGGCTACCACATGGCGAAAGCTGATTGAGCCATGTTGTACGATCAAGATGAGCTCATATTCAAGGGTGGAGATGCACTTATGCTTAAAGCAAGGAGGATCCACGAGTTTTTCCATACAAGAAGACTTTTTTGACAATCAAAGATCAATAATGCAACTTTTCTCCAAAAATAGTGGCTTATCTTATCCAAACTGATGTCAGCACTGATCCGACGATCCAGATCATCCCCAGATCCAATGGTGGAGAATGAAGGTGCCTAAATTTCACTCCTTTACACTAGATTTGATAGAAAGAACAATTCCAAGCCATTGATTTAATTAATCAATTGGTTGTAATCGAAAGTAGTGATCCTAGAGTTGAGAGTTGATTTTTCTAGATCCAAGGGCCCAAATTCATTCAAAAAACTATATAAACCCCCCTCCAAACTCCTAGAGCATCATTGTTAGCCATCCATAAGGCTCATGCTAGCTTACGGTTTCCTTGAGACTTCACCCTCGGTTGAGCGAGTGAGGATCCAAGGTGGGCTAGTATGAGTATAGTACCTAGTTTCAAATTTAAGTTAGAACTCCAATCTAGGATAGGCTCTTGAAACCAGCATCTCTATCTTGACTCATCCTCGGTGGAGCGTGTGAGTGAGTTAGAGCTGGTTTTAATGAGTTTTAGACTTCTTTAGTTAGACGTTACGAGCCTAGACATACATAGGGTCAATGAAGTGGAACTCACCTTCTTACGTATGACATTCGGTTGAACTGTCATGGTTTGAAGGTCGGAACCGCCTTTGATCAGTAGACTGCTTAGCTTGACGTACCACGACGATCTTATACATGTAACTCACTTGTCCCTTGTCTCTCAGTTTCTTAAGTATTTTTACATGTCTTCTATTTTCTTCTGTGTGTGAGAAGGCTCCGCAGGATTGCGTTGAACGAGTGAGGATGTTTCAATGAGCTTGTGATTACACTCTATCATCATAATTCACTTGCATGCATATAATCCATACATACCCATACATATTGATTAGTTTCTGAAAGTGTATAAGAAGCTCCAATATTGGACCATTCTTCCTTTCAAAACTAATTTATGTGTAAGGATTCCATCTATTCTCGTCATGCATACATATCATCCAAAGAAGACTATGCATATGGATTGGAATTAGGAAGTGTTTAAGAAGCTCCTTCAATGGACCATTCTTCCTTCCAAATTTGATTCATGTGTATGGTTCTCTTTCATTTTTATCATTCATGTTCATCAATCTAACTTGCACTCCTACATTCCCATTCCCATAATCATTTTTTATCTCTCTCTTCTCCATACTCAACATTAATTTCACTTTCACGTCCTTAAACCTTCCAACATTCATTAGATTCATACACCTTGTGTGTGCCACGACCGGACCCGATCCACCCGGATTGCGATCACCTCCACATCGTGTGTGTGTGTAGATGTATGTATGCATACATGTGTGTATGTATGTATGTATGTATGTATGTATGCATATGCATGTGTGTATGTATACATGTATGTGTACATGTATGTATGTATATGTGTGTGTACATGTATGTATGTGAGTATGAGTATGCATATGTGTGTATATGTTTATGCATATGTGTGTATGTAATATGCATGTGTGTATGTAATATGTATGTATGCTTATGCATGTGTGTGTGTACATGTATGTATGCATATGTGTGTCTATGTATGTATGTATGCATATACATGTGTATGTATACGTATGTGTGTACATGTATGTATGTATATGTGTGTGTACATGTATGTATGTGAGTATGAGTATGCATGTGTGTGTGTATGTATACACATGTGAGTATGTAATATGCATGTGTGTATGTAATATGTATGTGAGTATGTGTATGTATGCATATGCATGTGTGTATGTATATGTGTGTATACATGTATGTATGCATATGTGTGTGTATGTATGTATGCATATATGTGTGTATGTATATGTGTATGTGTGTGTACATGTATGTATGTATATGTGTGTGTACATGTATGTATGTGAGTATGAGTATGCATGTGTGTGTGTGTATGTATATGCATGTGTGTATGTAATATGCATGTCTGTATGTACTATGTATGTGAGTATGTGTATGTAGGCATATGCATGTGTATGTATATGTGTGTGTGTGTACATGTATGTATGTATATGTGTGTATGCATATATGTGTATGTATATGTGTGTATGCATATATGTGTGTATGTATATGTTTGTATGCATATGCATGTGAGTATGCATATATTTGTGTGTATGTATATGCATGGGTATGTAATATGTATGTGAGTATGTGTGTGTAATATGCATGTGTATATGTGAGTATGTGTATGCATATATGTGTGTATGTATGTATGCATATGCATGTGTGTATGTATACATGTGTGTGTGTATATGTATGTATGTATATGCGTGTATGTGTACATGTATGTGTGTATGCATCTCTCTCTCTCTCTCTTTCTAGTTCATGTCTCTCTCTCTCTCATTCTCTCTCTCTTTCATCTCTTTCTCTCTCATCTCTTTCTTTCTCTCTCTCTCTCTCTCTTTATGTTTCTCTAGATCTCTCTCTCTCTCTCTTTATGTTTCTCTAGATCTCTCTCTCTCTCTCTCTCCCTCTCTCTCTCTTTCATCTCTCTTTCTCACTCTATGTTAATCGAGCACAAAACAATCACTTACATCAATGTAATTCTTTGGATCGTTGTCGTCAAAGCCCACTTAATGTTGTCCTTCTTTGGATTCCAAAGAACTGATGCCCAAAAGCTCCTACAAAACTAAGGAGAAAAGAAATCAGAAAAGGGAAAACACAAAGAAAGAGAAAGGCTGCTAGAGTATGTGTGATACTTACCAAAATTCGAGATCTAGAGAAAGAGAGAGGTGTGTGTGCACAATATGCTCAGAATGTAGTTCGCACACACAAACTTGACAGTAGCCGAATTTAGTTCAAAATGCGAGCAAATGTTGAATGTTTGCTCTTTGGTCCGGTTAAAACACACCATCAGTATGAGCGTCAATATGCATGTTGGTATGAGCACCAGTATGAGCATTGGTAATTTCCAACAAGTTAGCGATGCCCATATCAACACGCATGCCGACATGAATATTTTCAATGCACATATCGACAATTGATTTTTAACGACTATACTGATGATTAAATGACCATCAATATTGCCTCCATGGTTTTTCAAGGATTTTCAATGGTCATACCAATTCCAAGACATGACTATCGGTATGTACAACATTGGTATGCCCCTCATATGTTGTAGTGATTTTACCTCTTCTTCACATGCAACGAGATATGTAAATGCATGGTTCGATGATCAAGAGGTGTAATTCAATGGGACTACTTGTTGTGCTAGTGGTATTTATTACCTTAGTATCAGTTGGATGTGATTAGCCTTGTGTGGTCCAAGTTGAGGTTCATATTATTCTTGTGGCATAACCATATATTTGGTCCACATCTTGAGTAATAGTACAAATGTCCTATGGGTTGAAAATATATTGTCCTTAGAGGTTATTGATTGCAAAAGCACTCTACTATATTATGATTGGGACATTATTGTCCTTAATTCCCATTTGAGTTGGATCATAGGGACAATAATGGACTTCTTTGTGATGTGCTCAAAACATATGAGTGAGCATGTAAATCTTCATGAACCACTTGTGATAAATCAATGTGCATATGAATGTTGTCAAGGTCTATGTGAAGACCTTTTCCATGAAAAGAGTTTAAGCCAAATATATCATTACTCGAAATGAAGGAGTTAAGCACCTTGCATAAGGCCAACGTTGAGACAATGTGCCATCAGACATTGAGTGTCAGAGTAGATGTATCTATCAGTTGGATATTGCATACATAAACATACGTGATTCACTATAGTTTATACACATAAGTATGTGTGTTGAAGTTCAAGAGTAGCTCCATTCAGATCCGACAGTAGTCTTTCGTAATATCCATAGCTTCAAGATGTATCGGTGATCTTAATGATATTTGTTTGTACACATAAGTTTATGTGTCGAAGTGTAGCTTGATTTGGAACCTACATCAGTCTTCAATCATATGTGTAGCTTCAAACTACACCTTACACTTCACATGATGTCAGTTGATGTATTGATATGTGCATATATAAGACTTCGCTTGCAGCCTCAAGATCTCAAGTACAGTGATGCATATTGATCATATTATATATTGCATATATGCCAAATAACTTTATCTTCATCGACATATGAAGATAAATATGTTCATGCTATGTGGATGACATGGCATGCACATGGTAACATCTAAATGTACACAAGTATATTGAATATAACTTTGAGAATCAATGAACACACACACACCACATATACACACATGCACACACACACACACACACACATATATATATATATATATATATATACACACACACACACACACACATATATATATATACATATATACATACATACATACATATATATATATATATATATATATATATATATATATATATATATATATATATATATATATATACATATATATATATGTGTGTGTGTGTGTGTGTGTGTGTTGGAAACAATGTCCCATTGGTCAATGGTTGGTCAAAATTTGTCCAGTATTACAGCATGTATAACTACTTCTTCTAGTCCTTGTACAAGCAAATCGAGTCGGCACCGTGGATAAGCGAAAGCACTCCCATTGAGCCCACCTAGGTTCGATACCCACAGACAGCAGCACGGAAATATTTTTGTCATGCTTTTATTTTTTTTAAAGATGGAAGCGGACGTGATCTTCGATGACGGAGCTTGCTTTATTGGAGAATACGATCGCATAGCTTTTGTGAATAAGTGCTTTTTATGTGCTTTTCAAGATACACACACTACTATATAAGAAGTGCTTGGGGTCACTTGTAAAACATCCATCACCTAGTTTCAACACCAAGCTTTGGAGAGCTTTGGTACCTCAATAGAGGTAGTGCTTTTAGCACATGGGGAAGCCATGGTGCTATCTTGAGCATGTTGAGGAGCGGCTATGGAATTCTTCTTGGAGAAGAAGAGTGTGCTCACACTCTTGCTTATGGAGAGGCTATTAGTAGCTTGATGGTGTGGAGCGGCCATTCACATGATGTATATGAAGATTGTCTCTACATGAAGAGTTCGATGTACTTCAAAGACATTGGATGGTGGTTAACATAAGATTTGCATCTTATGTTAAGGATTCAGGGACATATTCTCTTTATGCACACAGGTACTACTTGGAGTTTATGGAGGCAGTAACATCCATATCAGGAGGAGTCCTATTCGGCATAGGTACAAGAGAATTAGTACATGTATGCTTTATGCATATTTGGATGAGGTGTTCGAGAAGGTATGGTCATATGAGTTTGAGGATTTCTGGCAGCAAACTTGTTAGCATTCTTTGCTACTTTTGTAAGTATGTGATCTTTTCACACACGTGTCTAACTTAGGGTCTTCCACAGCCTAAGGTTAGATGAGGGTTTGTTGATTATCAGTTTTAGACTGATCCTTCCTCTTTCTGTCACTCATATTCACTCTTCCATAACCTATTAGGTCACACATCTCATATATATTCAGATTTCTGTCCATACATCTGAATATGTTTGTTACATTTGTATATTCACTCATCCATCTATTACTGTTCACATATAGAGGTTGAGAGTTTTGCTCCCATATGATAGTGTGAGTAAGCCTTGGCTTACGTAACACTTTACACATGTCTAGCTCTCTCTATCTTTGTCTCATAATTTGTATGATTAAGTGTGGTATGTTCATGGTTTGTCAATATTGGAATATTGTTGGAATTAATGTTGTAAATCCTGAATCTATCGAACCTTGGACCTGTGGTATTAGTTATGGGCTTACTAAATTTCCAACATTTGGTATCAGAGCTCTAAGGTTTTGGTATCAGAGCTTTAGGGCTTTGGCATCAGTTCATTCAGGATCTCAGATTCCCAGGTTCCTAGACTTCCAAGTTTACAACATATGATTTAAGGGCATTTGACATTTGACATACACACTTAATCTACATGAGTAGAGATTTGAGAATTAGACAATTCAGTCACATGTGTATTCATCAGTGTGGAGTATGAAGTTGATGGTCTGTTAGCAGCCGAATACTTCTGTAAAGTATATACAAAAGTACTATTTGAAGACCAAGACTTGATGAAGAGAAGGGTACTTCAAATTCAAGGAAAAACAATGGTTTGGAGAAGATGAAGGAATCAGATCAACATCAAATCACAGGTATCAGTTTCTACTATCAAATTATCATTTGCAGGTCATGTCTTAGAAGAGCAATTATGAAGAGATTTGAAGGATTCAAGGAAAGCTTTTATACACTTTCATTATTTGAAAGTTAAAGGCTACATCAAAACAGGTATCTAGAGGTTTTTCTAGAGAGTTTTGAGAGATCTCTTTCATGAAAAGAAAGCTCTCTAAGAAGACAAATTTGGAGATGGAATGGGTTTTGTGTTCAGCCAATTTATTGTTGTAAGTTGGTTGGATATCCAGGTACAAAATTTGATCTAGAGAGGTAACTCTAGAAAGGTAATTCAACATTCGGCCAAAAGGTTGGTGAATTCAATCATATCAGTCATTAGAAGCAGAATTTTGATTCAGAGATATGAGGAGATGATAAAACATGATTCTATGTTCTTTCATTTGTATACCATGTTTGTTTTGTCTCTTACTCTTAGCACTAGAGGAAGAGAAAAGTTCATTTGAAGAAGTCAAGAGTGCTTGCTACTTCAAGATGAAGAGAACAAAAGGTATGGAAGAGAAGTTTGAAGATGTTGGCATCATGAGATGGAAGAAAGATGCAGAAGAAGAAAGTCCAATATTTCCAAAAGAAAAGTAAGACTTCCTTTTCTCTTATATTTTCCATATACTTTTCCTATTTTATCCTCTACATCCAAAGACAAGTCTACGAGAACATCTTGTGAAGAAGATAGTTTAAAGAAGAAGTAGTTTCTTGTTTTGCATTATACTTGGTCATGATTTAATAGATTTGACAAAGAATTGTATTGAGAGAAAGAAAGGCAGCTTATATGTTTTGACTCATATGTGTATGAGTTATGTTTTAGTTGAAGATTTTTTAAGCAGACAGCTTCTATGTTCCCTCAAAGAATTCTTGGAGTGTCAATACAGAGCTAGTTGGTATATGACAAGTTGCAAAGAAGTATATTTCTTCTTTATCTAACTCTTGAGGTAAAAGAGTTTTTTGTAGCAGATGTTGAAGACTTGGGTTGAGGTTTTGTGTTTGGAAAAGTTACCTCATATTCAGTATTTTCAGAAAACTTCAAAAAATTCAGATTTTTGATGTACCAGTCAGTTGAAGAATCTACTTTCTATGATTGTCTAGATTTTTGGATACATGCCTGTATGCAAAAAGGTGTTCCAATTCAGATCCTATCACTTGATTGAGAAGTGGAGTTAGCCAAAGAAAGTCAAGCAGATACTATCACGTTTCACCCGGGTAGAAAATGAAGATATGAAGTATCAACTTGCAGTTTTTTGGAGTTCTCAAGATGAGAAGTTTGTCCACTTATGTTTCAAGTAGGAGTTGCAGATTCTTGGGAAGAATTTGTTTGAAGAAAAGTTTTACAACTTTGTGAGAAGCATAGACACTTAGAGACATTCAGGTAACAAATCAAACATTCAGTCTTGAAGGTTTCATGAGAGTAGATTCTACACAGGTATTTTGTTGGAAAGTTCTTGATAGATCTTGTATGATCTTGGATGATCTTGAATGATCTTAAATGATCATGAAGATCTTGAGTATTTATGAGTCAGTTGTCTATCCTTTGTTTGTGAAGTTCTTAGCATTGGAAAAAGTAAGTCAAAGATTCAGATTCCATCAGATTTGTGTTGCAGAGAGATAGAAGAAGATACTTGTTATGTTGCAGAAGGTTATGAATCCTAAAATGCTTTCAGCAAGGTTTTTTTATGTTAGGATAAACTAACCTTATTCTACAATATGGGAAGATGAAGAGTTACAGTGAAAGCTATTGGCAACTGCAGTGCTAATAAAAAGGGTTCAGAAGTTTTGTATCAGATATAGGTATTGATCACTAAAGAACAGATTTATTGAAAGAAGGAAGACGTTCCAGATTTCATAAAGACTGATATATTTGAAGAATTCTAGATACTAGTGTTAAATCATCCACGGGGGTGACGAAAACATGAAGACTTATTTTCAGCCATATATGAAAGAATGCAGATTCATACCTATAAGAATTCCAGGTATTCCTATATCAGGTATTCCTATATTTCCTTTGTCAGGTTCTCTTTATGTTCCAACTTTGAAAGAAGAAGGAAGAAAGAGAATGTCTGGAGAAAGTTCCTGTTAGGGTGTTCCTGTTCAGGAGAAGGTTCCAGAGTTCTATTGAAGAGAAATTTGATATTTTAGAGAGGTATGTTTTAGAGGTGCACACATATATGTTTATACCAGATTTTGAAGGAAAGAGGTATGAAGGATTTACAGATTGAACAAGGATGAAGACATGATGACATCATAGATTTTTTGATAGGACTCATGAGTTGATTTCAGTTGAGTTGAGTTGAGTTGACTTGAGTATAGTCAGAGATGAACCAGCAGTGTTCATAATACACTAAGTTATAGTTGTCAGTCACAGGTTCCAGGATTCAGTTCCTCATTATGTTTAGTGTATTTACATGACACAGTGGAAGAACGTTGAGAAAGCTTTCGTAACGTAAATGCAAATATGTGGATCCTGGTGTATGTTTTTAGGTTTGAGAAGATAGGAGATAGCAGGTTCAGAGTCAGTACTTACTACGTTTGTTGTCAAGCAGTGATTGTTGATGTGTACACTATTGAATATCTAGTTTGCATATTTTCTCAGGTATTATGGTTCATATTCAGCAAGTTCAAGTTTTTGAAGTTTGAAGGAAAGTCAAATACAGTTTTTAAGAAGACTTTTGGAGAGAAGGTTTGAAGGACAATTTGGGGAGTACAAGTTTGAAGCTTATAAAGTTTGCAAATGAATGAAGTTACATGTTCAGTCCAGTTTGTACCAATATAACATTGCAAGGGGGATTGTTGAAAACAATGTCCCATTGGTCAATGGTTGGTCAAAATTTGTCTAGTATTATAGCATGTATAGCTACTTCTTCTAGTCCTTGTACAAGCAAATCGAGTCGGCATCGTGGATAAGCAAAAGCACTCCCATTGAGCCCACCTGGGCTCGATACCCACAGACAGCAGTGCGCAGCACGAAAATATTTTTGTCATGCTTTTACTTTTTTTTAAAGATGGCAGCGGACGCGATCTTCGATGATAGAGCTTTCTTTATTGGAGAATACGATCACATAGCTTTTGTGAATAAGTGCTTTATTATGTGCTTTTCAAGATACACACACTACTATATAAGAAGTGCTTGGGGTCACTTGTAAATAATCCATCACCTAGTTTCAACACCTTTGGAGAGCTTTGGTACCTCAATAGAGGTAGTGCTTTTAGCACATGGGGCAGCCATGGTGCTATCTTGGAGCATGTTGAGGAGTGGCTATGGAATTCTTCTTGGAGAAGAAGAGTGTGCTCACATTTTGCTTATGGAGAGGTTATTAGGAGCTTGATGCTGTGGATTGGCCATTCACATGATGTATTTGAAGATTGTCTTCTACATGAAGATTTCGATGTACTTCAAAGACATTGGATGGTGGTTAACACAGGTACTACTTGGAGTTTATGGAGGCAGTAACATCCATATCAGGAGGAGTCCTATTCGACATAGGTACAAGAGAATTAGTACATGTATGCTTTATGCATATTTGGATGAGGTGTTCGAGAAGGTATGGTCATATGAGTTTGAGGATTTCTGGCAGCAAACTTGTTAGCATTCTTTGCTACTTTTGTAAGTATGTGATCTTTTCACACATGTGTCTAACTTAGGGTCTTCCATAGCCTAAGCTTAGATGAGGGTTTGTTGATTATCAGGTTTAGACTGATCCTTCCTCTTTTCTGTCACTCATATTGACTCTTCTACAACCTATTAGGTCACACATCTCATGTATATTCAGATTTCTATCCATACATCTGAATATGTTTGTTACATTTGTACATTCACTCATCCATCTATTACTGTTCACATAGAGTGGTTGAGAGTTTTTCTCCCACATTGTACATTGAACATTGGTATGTATGATAGTGTGAGTAAGCCTTGGCTTACGTAACACTTTACACATGTTGTCTATTCTCTGTCTATCTTTGTCTCATCATTTGTATTATTAAGTGTGGTATGTTCATGGTTTGTCAATATTGGAAGATTGCTCGAATTAATGTTGTAAATCCTGAATCTATTTAACCTTGGACCTGTGGCATTAGTTATGGGCTTACTAAATTTCCAACAATAAATAAATAAATACATAAATAAATAAATAAATAAATAAATAAAATAAATAAGTAAATAAATAAATAAATAAATAAATAAATAAATAAATAAATAAATATATATATATATATATATATATATATATATATATAACCATTGTTGGTGCAAAGTCGAAGCCCCCATATTTGGCTTGAAGTTCATACACATATGAAGCTCCATGAAAACCATTGCTAGGAAAAGTTTCATCTTTACTATTTGTAAAAGTCATTTTTTTTACTTGAGTATATTTGTAATCATCTACCAAAAACTCGTGGACTTGTTAGTTATAAAAGCATCTACTTCATTGAGGGAATATTTCCTAGATTGAAGGATCACTTTTTAGAGAGAGCCAAAAGTTGAATTCAAATTCAAATTTGAATATAACGCTTATATAAAGTGACTTGAAAAAGTCGCGGTAAGAAGCTTCAATTCCCGAGCTCTCCATTGCCATTGTGTAAGAGTGTGAGGCCTACATTGAAGCCTACACTAATCTCTATCATTAGGCTATGATTATCAAGCCTATGATCTTGTACAACATTGTTCATTAATACAATACATCTATATTATTCATCTATGATATCTCTGTTATAGTCATTTCTAACTGTCAACTTGTGCTACTAATATCTCAGTCAATTCTCCACCAAATTCAATGCTCTATAGCTTGTTGGAATCAGCTCCAAGTTATATACATGTTGACAGAGTTTGAAGCAAATCCATTCAGCCAATTTGAAGAAAAGCGCATCGAAGCACTCACTAGTCAAACTCTGTAGAGGTCCTAAAAAATCGGGGGTAATGATTTATTTGCTAAATTGATTTCTCTATGTATAGTGCATCATTTCAAGTGATTTCACTTGGAATCATTAGCTTACTAAGCTAATTAGATATGTCTTAAAGGAATTTTTCCAATTCCTACTGTACTAGTAGCACTGAGCATTACAAGTAGAAGGTGTATGATAAAAAATAGAAGGTTTTCTTTAATTCTTCTATTTGGAAGTAGTTTGTTTTGATTCAATCTTTTGATACATCACTTCCAAAGTACATAGGCGCTTGTATAGTGTCTTTGGGAAGCTAAGAGGGCCCACATATCAACTCTGAAGTTAGAAGGAGCTGGTACTAAGCAAGATTTGGTAGTACCTATTCATTTCTTGGAGTGTCCATCCATCTATCCCAACAGTGGTATCAGAGCAAAGCTAAGGTAAAATGGGAGATGTTTTTCCTTCTTTCAATGATAAATTGGATACGAACAACTATCAAGCATGGTATCTAAGGATGAAGACATACTTGCAAGGAAGGAGCCTCTATGGATACATCTTAGGAGATGAGGAGATGCCCATATTCAGAAGCAAAGGACAAGCTACAAGAGAGGGTCATAAAAGACTCAACACATGGTGTGCCAAGGATGCAATAGCAAGGTCCTACTTACTTAACTCAATCTCTGATTTTCTTCTTCTATATATTAGGAACTGTAAGACATCCTAAGAGACTTGGGAAACATTGTCTTCCTATTTCTCTTCCAACACAAGGGCCAAGAAAACCAATTGTGGATTGAGTTCACCACTCAAAGAAAGCAACCTAAGCAAGGTATCTCAGAGTATGTGACCAAAGTCAAAGATGTAGCAGATCGATTGGCAAGCATAGGAGAAGAAATTGAAGAGGACCAGATTGTAAGGCAAGTAGTCAATGGTATTAAAGCTGATGACAAATGGGAGAGCTTCACAACTGTCATGGACTTGTACATGGACATGCAGATTCCAAACCTTACCACACTCATGGGGCAACTATTTACCCATGAAGCCAAGCTCAACAAGAATGGAGATTCATCAAGAGGTAATAGCTCTTCTGCCCTATATAAGTCCAAAGAGAAAGGGAAGAACAAGAAGGTTGAAGATGAAGGAACTACCTCCCAAGCCAACTATGCAGGGAGAGGTAGAACATCAAGAGGAAGGGGCAGAGGAGGTAAGCAAGGTAGGGGGAGACCTTATAACTCCTCAGCATGCAATATTTGTGGATTATCAAATCATACTACAGATGAGTGTTTCAGGAACTTAAAGAATCAATGAGGTAGAGGATATCAAAGAGGTGGATATACACAATCAAGAGGAAGATTCAATCATCACCAAGGATACAACAACAATTACAACAACAACTACAATAGCTGTTGGGAAAGATGGATGAATGATCCAAGAGATTGAGTAGGTACTGCTAAAACCTGCTTTGTACCAGCCCTCTTTAGCTTCATACTTGATTAGTAGACTCCCTTAGCTTTCCAATGACACCAAGAAATGGCCTATGTCCTTTAGAAATAAAGTGTGTAATGATTGAATCAAAACAGATAACTTTGGAAGCCACAAACTCAAGAAAACTTTCTATTTTTGTCTTGACACCTGCTCAATGTTTTGCTCAGTGTGACCAACACAATAGCAACTGATAAAATTCCTTCTAGGGGTATTCAATTAGCTTAGTAAGCTAACATTTGCAAGTGGAATGATGTAAAATAATGAACAATGCTAAGAGAAATTAATTTAGCGAGATTCGGTATACCCCCGACTTTTTAGGACTGTAGTAGAGATAGACCAGTGAGCACCTAGATGATGATTTCTCTGAATTGCCTGAATGAAATCACTTCAAAACTTTGTCAGCATGTAGATGACTTTGAGATGAAATCAACAAGCTTTGAATCACTGAATTTGGTGGAGTATTGGCTGAGATATGCCCTTGACAAGTTGACTGACTTTGGAGTAGACAATCAGTGAGCACAGAGATGAATGATGTAAATGTATCTATAAATTAACACTTGTGTACAATCCCATTGGCATGAAAAGTATTTTCTAATGGTGTAGAGAGGTGTAGACTATGATGTAGTGCTCACACACACTCAATGACAGTAGAATGAAGCTCAGGAGTGGAGTGATCTACCCGCGACTTTTTACATCCAATTTTATAGGAAATGACTTAGGATTTGAATTCAAATTCAAATCTTTGGCTTCCTATGATCAAGCATCTAAAAGTTTGGAGATATTCTCTCAATCAAGTGATCTACTTTTCCACGAATCACTTAGGTAGGTGATTACAAAAGATTCTAAGTCAAATTAGACTTTTACAATGAGGTAAAGTGGTAATAAACCACTAGCATATGTTCCTATGATTCTTCATGCATGTAGAGTCTTCATGATATCTTCCAAGCCAAATGTGTAGGCTTGTGACTTACACCAACAGCTCCCCCTCAAGCCAAACATTTTGGCTTAAGTCTTCATCTTCAATCTTCAAGTATATCCTGCAATCCAATCATAGATTTGAACCTGCAAAGTTTGGTTCCATCCAAAGCTTTAGTCAGCAAATCTGCACATTGCATGTTGGTTGACACATAGGTCAGCTGAATGTCCTTGCTTAGCAACTTATCCCTCACATAATGATAATGAACTTCTATGTGTTTGGTCCTGGCATGATAGATAGGATTAGCTGCAAGGTGAAGAGAACTTGTATTATCTCCAAAGATAATTGGAGGCCTAGTATATAAGCCCAATTCTGTATACAAAAGCTCAATCCAAATTGCTTCTTGAGTGGCATTAGCTAGCCCTCTATACTATGCTTCTGTAGAAGACAATGCAACAATTGGTTGCTTCTTTGCAGACCATGAAATTGGTTTGTCACCTGCAAAAGAAATGTATCTAGAAGTGCTTCTCCTATCATCCTTGCATCCTACCCAATCTACATCTGAATAAACTTTTATATCAATATCTGAAGTGTAAGGAAAGTATAAACCATGGTTCTGTGTACCCTTGAGATACTTCAAGATCCTTTTTGCAGCCTCTATGTGAGGTATCCTTGGTTTGTGCATGAATTGACTTAGCACACTAACTCCATATGCAATATCAATTCTAGTTAAGGTAGCATAGTTCAAGCTACCCACCATACTTTGATAACACTGTAATGTCTTGGACTGCATCACCTTCATGGGCACTTAGCTTTAGGTTCACCTCCATTGGAGTGCTAGCTGCTTTAGCATCCTGCAAGTGAAATTTCTTCAACATGTCCTGCACATACTTCTTCTGAGTAATGTATATCCCTGAATTAGTGTAAACTAATTCAAGTCCCAAAAAATACTTCAATAATCCAAGATCATTGATCTTGAATTCCTTCATCATTTGGCTTTTGATGCTTCTGATTCCATTGACATCATTGCCTGTAATGATGATGTCATCAACATAAACACAAAGATAGATTACCTCTGAATTACTTCTCTTAATGAACAGAGAAGTGTCAGCCTTACTCATGACAAAACCTTGGTCTTGGAGGTATGCAGTTAGCCTGTAATTCCATGCCCTAGGTGCCTGCTTCAATCCATATAAAGCCTTCTTTAATTGCAAACATAAGCTACCTTCTTAGGATCTTCATAGCCAAGAGGTTGTTACATATAAACCTCTTCTGAGATCCATCCATTCAAGAAAGCATTCTTGACATCCAATTGGTACATGTTCCAATTCTTTGATGCAGCCACACTCACCAACACTCTGATTGTTGGCATCTTGGCCACAAGAGAAAATGTCTCTTCATAGTCAATGCCTTGGGTTTGTGCAAAACCCTTGGCTACCAATCTGGCCTTGTACCTGTTAATTGTGCCATCAGAATTTCTTTTCAATTTATAGATCCATCTGGATCCTATTACCTTCATGGAGTTCTTCTTGGGTACTAACTCCCATGTATCACTCTCCTTGAGTGCTTCAATCTCCTCATCCATAGCTTCCTTCTGTTGAGAGTTCCATGCTCCACCCTTTTGTCCAAAGCTAGAATCATTATCATGCAAGCACATATATCCCACATGCAAGGGAGTTCTCCCAAACTCCATATAAGCAAGGCCTCTCCTTCACTCCCCACAAGTCATTCCACTCTAGCTCATTGCCAAGAGTGTGCATCCTCTCCTCATGGAGTCTCCATGCTCATAGAGCATCTCATGTAAGTTATTTCCATTTCTATTTTAATTCAATCATCATGTTTTGTTATCTTTTGTTCCTTCCTCCTTAGCTTGTTAGATGTGTGCATGTGAGTAGAGTAGGAGTAGTCCTTTTTCATTTCAACATGGTATCAGAGCATAGGTTGAATCTTATTTTTTTCCTTATCATTTTAGTTTCAACCCCTTGAGTTCATATTTTCATTTTGGTTTTCATAACCATAGATTCAACTCTTACTTTGTTAATCCCTCCCTCCCTTGCATCACATAACTCATTTTCACTACTTTCATTGTTTGTGAGCTTCTTTATGTTTTTACACATTTTGTTGTATTAAAGAAAGTGCTTATGAGCACTACACATTGTCTTTAACAATGTTTCTTAGCACTTCTATTCACCTCCAATCGAAGTCATCACCATATCATCATTTTGTGCTTCTTGCTGTAATTTGCAAGCTTGAGAACCAAAATGACTACATCTACCAACACAAATAGTGATGAAGCAAAGGGGCTCGTCACTCCAGTATAGCGAAGAATATGTGTTTCTACGTGCACAAATCTCAGTTATAACATTATGCTATGCTGTTCTAGGCAAGGGTGGTGTCTACATCAAATTCATTGGATCTGTTGACATCACTGCGATCATGTCCTTAGTGTGAAATGCAAGGAGTAGCTGGAGTGCTTATTTCAGATGGTGGACAAAGACCCCTACATTGCTTCGATCCCTTAAGATGTGTGCCTGCACTCATTCAAGGACTGTGAATAGAGTGGGAACTTTGCACAACTCTATAAGGAAGAAAGCCAGGAAGGAGGCAGACAAAGAAGCATGGAGAAAGAGTTTTGCTGCTCAGAGCTTCCTCTTGGAAAGGGAGGTGCAAACAGTCAAAGGCTGAAGCTCCCTCATTTTGTGACCCAAGTGGTGATGCATCAGAGGTTTTGCCCTGAGACAGAACAAAGCAGTTCGACAAAAACTTGGCCCTTACATCGGCTTGGAGGTTCCATCTTGCCATGCAGTCTCTGTGCACCTATTTCTACTGTGCAAGGTGCCTTGAATCTGGCACACATCATCTGTAGCCTAACGGAATGCATAAAGATTGCTACTGTTGCATTTTCATCTTCCCATGCTATGACCGAAGTAATCCAAAGACATCTCTTCAGCACCCGAAGCATTATCTCTGTATGTTTGAGATGATCAAGTGTTCGCTACTTATATCCTTTTGTTGATGGAGAAATCAGTCAACATATGAGTGCACAACAACACATTCATTTACCATCTGTAGAAACGACATCTCCGTGTGTGAAGCAGAACACTTGATAGGGTACCCATTATTGCGCTGTGCATCTGCCTCTCTGAACTTCTTCTCTGGCTGGTATGGAGGCAACAAAAAGGAGGCAGACAGAGAAAGGTACTAAGCACACGGTTTTAGCAAGTTCGAAGTAAGAATTTGAGCACTTCTGGTACTGTGCTCCAAGGATTTCACTACTCGGCTACCTGAAGGTCCAAGCGAAGCTAAATGATGCAGACATTCGACCTCTTTCAGAGAACAATAATCGCCTGTGGAAGGATTCCAGCCTCCTAGTAGCTAACCGCATTGGCACAATCACTTCAGAAAGAAGGAGACAAAGGAGATAATGTACAACAGATTAGTGATTCCTACTGTAAAAGTCTATGTGCACCTTCTTAAATGTTGGCAGCGAAAAAGCCTGTAGCGTGCAATGAAAAATGCACCGACTATTCAAAAGTTGCTAGATTTTTGGCATGACTACACGCATTTGGAGGTCCCATTCTATGAACTCTGCAAGTAGCCATACCCATTGTATATTCCATCCTTGCTAGTCATGGTGTGGCTACACACTGCACACTCCATATGTCAGACATTCAGGATGAAACGCGAAGGGAATGAACGTGTCTAATAAATGATTAATACTTAAGAGAAATCACGTGTGACGTGAACCACATACATGGCAACGAATATTTTCCTTTTGACATAGTTCACATTGAAAACACTTGTACACATGATTTGTCTCATACTTTATGATTACTTTCTTGAATCCATGAAACTTGTAAGGGATTAGACAGCACCTTGAGTAGTACTCAAGGTAGGACCTTCCCAAGGCCATCATGAGTAATCTTTCTATCTCTTCAAAGATATTGAGTATTACTGTGCTCTAACTCATTTCAAGCCCCATGTAAAGGGATTAGACACTGCCACAACAAAGTGGCAAGACCTTCCCTATGGTTTGAACACATGCTACTCAAAGCCCACAAGAAGGAAAAGTAACCTACCAAAGATCCTATCAATGGATCTCATAAAGACTACAACAATAGGACAATGCTAAAAAAAGTGGCAAATGGTTCCATAAGCATTGCCTACCACATGTTGTAAACCCTTTATATGTTTTGGATAGAGGAATCAAAAGAGAAATCACAACAAGGTATATCCCTGAGCAAAATGGGGTGGCAGAGAGGAGAAATAGATTAATTGTTGAAACAACTAGGTCAATGTTAAATGAGAAAAAAATACCTAACTACTTGTGGGAAGAGAGTGTATCTAGTGCGACTTATCTTGTAAACAGGTTGCCATCCAAATCTCTTGATGGGATGACCCCATATGAAGCATGGCATGGTAGAAGACCTTCACTTGATCATTGCAGGATCTTTGGATGTGTAGCTTATCTGCATATCCCTTCTCAGATAAGAGGTAAGCTAGACCCTAAGGCAGAGAAGTGCATCTTCATAGGGTATGATCTAAATAAGAAAGGATACAGGTTCTACAATCCTTCAAACAAGGGATTCATGGTCAGTAGAGATGTTGTCTTTGATGAAAATGACTCTTGGTTTGATAGTGAATGCAGGAAAGTAAAACTACCTTATGACTTGGAAGAGGAGTTTCCAAGCCTCACTAAGGAGGAGCCTACTCAGAATGGAGACATCAATTCAAATGATGAGGACATCATCAATTTTGAAGAGTTCAAGGCATGGAAGTCCAAAGGCAAAGTCAAGATGAAGAAATTGAAGGATATACCTAAATCATCCAACCAAGCAATAGAAGATCACAAAGGGAGAGCAAGAAGCCAATTAGATATGGGTATGATACTTCCCTTGTTACTAAGCACTCTGTTTATCTTGCAAAAGACTTGTCAATTGAAGAACCAACATCATATGAAGAGGCAAAGACCAAGACAGAATGGAAGGAAGCTATGGATGAGGAAATTGAAGCACTCAAAGAGAGTGATACTTGGGAACTAGTACCAAAGAAGGAATCTATGAAGGTAATTGGTTCTAGATGGATATATAAGATCGAAAGGAATTTTGATGAGTCAATAAGCAGGTACAAAGCTAGACTTGTGGCTAAGGGTTTTGCACAAACCCAAGGAATTGATTATGAAGAAACCTTCTCACCTGTGGCCAAAATGCCAACCATCAGGGTATTGGTAAGTATGGGTGCATCAAAGAATTGGAAGATGTATCAGTTGGATGTAAAAAATGCATTTCTAAATGGCTGGATTTTTGAGGAGGTGTACATGTCTCAACCTCCTGACTATGAGGACCCAAACAACGTAACATATGTATGTAAATTGAAAAAAGCTCTTTATGGATTGAAGCAGGCACCTAGGGCATGGAACCATAGGCTGACCACATACCTTCAAGATCAAGGTTTTATCATGAGTAAAGCAAATACTTCTCTGTTCATCAAGAGAAGTAATTTAGAGGTAGTATACCTATGTGTATATGTTGATGATATCATAGTCACAGGTAATGATGCCAATGACATAAAACAGATCAAGAATCAGATGATGAAGGAATTCAAAATTAGTGACCTTGGATCACTAAAATATTTTATTGGACTTGAGTTAGTCTATACTAACTCTGCAATTTAGATTACTCAGAGAAAGTATATACATGATATGTTGAAGAAGTTTCATTTGCAGGATGCCAAAGTTGCAAGTACTCCAATGGAGGTAAACCTAAAATTAAGTGCTCATGAAGGTGATGTACTTGAAAACATTATAGGTTATCAAAGCATAGTGGAAAGCTTAAATTATGCTACTTTGACAAGGATTGATATTGCTTATGGAGTAAGTGTTCTAAGTCAGTTTATGCACAAGCCTAGGGCACCTCAATTGGAGGCTTCCAAAAGGATCTTGAAGTACCTTGAGGGTATTCAACATCATGGTCTGTATTTCCCTTATACATCAGACTTGGACATCAAGATATATTCAAATGCAGATTGGGCAGGGTGTAAAGATGATAGGAGGAGTACATCAGGTTACTTATCTTTTGCAGGTGATAAGTCGATTTCATGGTCTTCAAGAAGCAACCTACTGTTGCTTTATCTTCTACAGAGGCAGAGTATAAAGGATTGGCCAATGCTACTCAAGAGGCCATATGGATCAGATTGTTGTATACAGATTTGGGATTGCATACTACATCTCCAATGATTTTTGGAGACAATACAGGCTCATTACATCTTGCAACAAATCCTGTTTATCATGCTAGCACCAAGTATATAGAGGTCCACTAACATTATGTGAGAGAGAAGCTATTGAGCAAGGATATTCAGTTGGCATATGTATCAACTAATATGCAATGTGCAGATTTGTTGACTAAAGCGTTAGATGGTACAAATCTTTGCAAGTTTAAATCAATGATTGGATTGTAGAATATACATGAAGATTAAAGATAAAGACCAAGCCAAAATGCTTGGCTTGAGGGGGAGCTATTGGTGCAAAGTCCAAGCCCCCATATTTGGCTTGAAGTTCATACACATATGAAGCTCCATGAAAACCATTGCTAGAAAAAATTTCATCTTTACCATTTGTAAAAGTCTTTTTTTTTTACTTGAGAATATTTGTAATCACCTACCAAAAACTCCTGGAATTGTTAGTTAGAAAAGCATCTACTTCATTGAGGGAATATTTCCTAGATTGAAGGATCACTTTTTAGAGAGAGAGAAAAGTTGAATTCAAATTCAAATTTGAATATAACACTTATATAAAGTGACTTGAAAAAGTCACGGTAAGAAGCTTCAATTCCCAAGCTCTCCATTGCCATTGTGTAAGAGTGTGAGGCCTACATTGAAGCCTATACTAATCACTATCATTAGGCTATGATTATCATGCCTATGATCTTGTACAACATTATTCATTAATACGATACATCTACATTGTTCATCTATGATCTCTCTGTTATAGTCATTTCTAACTGTCAACTTGTGCTACTCATATCGCGGTCAGTTCTCCACCAAATTCAATGATCTATAGGCTGTTGGAATCAAATCCACGTTATCTACATTCTAAAAAGTTTTGAAGCAAATCCATTCAGCCATTTTTGAAGAAAAGCATGTCAAAGCACTCACTGGTCAACTCTGCAGAGGTCCTAAAAAATCGGGGTTAATGATTTATTTGCTAAATTGATTGCTCTGTGTATAGTGCATCATTTCAAGTGATTCCACTTGGAATCATTATCTTACTAAGATAATTAGATACTTCTGAAAGGAATTTTTCCAATTCCTACTGTATTGGTAGCACTGACCATTACAAACAGTAGGTGTATGACAAAAAATAGAAGGTTTTCTTTGATTCTTCTATTTAGAAGTAGTCTGTTTTGATTCAATCTTTTCATACATCACTTCCAAAGTACATAGGCACTTGTATAGTGTCCTTGGGAAGCTAAGAGGGCCCACATATCAACTCTGAAGTTAGGAGGGGCTGGTAATAAGCAGGATTTGGCAATACCTATTCATTTTTTGGAGTGTCCATCCATTTATCCCAACAACCATCTCAGTTACGATCAGGTAGGGCTATCAAAAATGTCGAATCATGCAGCAATTCATGTAGACCTAGTGTTGCAAGTATTCTAAATACATCAATATATTCTCCTAGACCTTTATGTACTACAATGTGAACAACACATAGCTACACTTTCTCAAAGCAAGACAGTTGAACATGTGTGTAGCTTATTTTCTCATTGCATAACCGTGTGTGAGTTGCTCATAAACAATGAGTTGCACTATATGAATAATGACTGCAATACTCTGTGTATCGACACAACACTATAGATAAGTGAAGTGTGCACACAAAGATGAAACACACACACACACACATACATACATACATACATATATATACATACATATATATATATATATATATATATATATATATATATATATATATATATATATATATATATATATATATATATATATATATATATATATATATAGAGAGAGAGAGAGAGAGAGAGAGAGAGAGAGAGAGAGAGAGAGAGAGAGAGAGAGAGAGAGAGAGAGAGAGAGAGAGAGAGAGAGAGAGAGAGAGAAGGAGAAGTTGTGGGGTAGACGATCACAAGAGATGTGTCATGAAGAAAATATCATCACCCAATCTTTTGCATTAGTTACTAATGATTATATACATGTGTTCTTTAGTGGCAACAGTCATCACAAATACATTCCTTTCTAAAAATAGAGTATGATTCCAACTTCCTTGATTCAAGGAATTCATCATTTGTCATGCATATCCATTTCATTATAAAAATGTTCTCCTTGATTTAAGGAGTGATTATGCAAGTTGCCTCCCATGTATGGAGATACCTTTTTTCTTTACCTTATGAATGCGATGGGTCATGTAAATACTATATGAAAAGCCTATAAGAGTAGAGTCATATGAACATAATTCTTAAGTCTAGGGTCACATGGGAAAATATTTATGAGCTTTTCTATGAATAGACAAGAAGGGTTATGAGAGGTGGAATTGGAGATTGCTCCAACAGCTCCCCTTCAATCTTCAAATTCTATTGATCATATTTGATGTTGTCTCCTCTCTCTCTCTCTCTCTTTTCTTTGCTTTTCCTTGTGCTATCTTCCCTTTGATCTAATTTGCCTTTGGATATTCTCTTATGTATTTGGTTCTGCTTCCTTCTTCTCTTCTTTGCTCCATTTGTCTTCATGCGCGATTCTTCTTCATGCTCTTCTTGGATATGTAGTTAGTCATTGATTGTCAAAGTAATAGCCTTTCCATTGGATTGATTATCTTCAATACTTTTATGTTGATGATGACTTCCATCTTGACCTTGACGACTTTTCCTTCTTTATTATTTGAGATTGATTCCTTTGATTTACCATTGTCTTTCATCTTAAAATAGTAACCCCTTCTTGTTGATGCCCTTTTGATTTGATGTTGTCCATCGATGTATTCCTTCATATCATTGAACTTCTCTTTTAGAAGTATAGTCCTTTCTTTGGTTGACCTTCTCTTCAAATGAGTGGTTGACCTTCTCTTCAAATGTGTAGTCTTTGCTTGATGTAGTTGGCCTTCAATAATTTAGTCTTTTCTTCATATGGTTGATCTCTAAGTGTAATCTTTGCTTCATGTGGTTGATCTCCAAGAGTAACTCCCCTTCGATCTGATAATTTTGGATTTTTCTTGATACACGTAAAATACTTCAAGTGAAGAAGTACACGAGCTTAGTTGATGAAATCTTCTTTCTTATGGTCAATGGTTGTTCCTCTTTCGATTGATGTAGATAGCTCCTTTGAAGTGACATTTGATCTTTGAATCTTTTTATCTCCATGTAATAGCTTTTATTCTTCCCTTGTTGTCATTATTTTTCTTTATTTGTTGATGGCATCCATTGATGTACTCCTTTGCTCCATATAGTCGATCTTTGCTTCAAGATTGGCTTCACGTTGATTGATTCCCTTTGTGGTTAATTCTTTCTTCAAGAATGTAGTCTTTGCTTCAGGTTGATGATGAATCTTTCTTTCGAGAGTCTCTCCCCTTTTGTATGGCTTCCGTGGAATGTGTAATCTTCACATAGTTCTTCAAAAGAGGTATAAGAGCTTGATACACAAGCTCTTTTGATCATAACACATAATGGAACTTCCAAACAAGTTACAAAGCTAAAAGGTGCTTTATCTATGGCTTTTTCCATTTATGTATAACAAATTTACTTTGTCTAATGCAAAGTTTAGAGGTTGTGGTTTTCCCTCACTCATCTTGGAGCGAGCATTGCTCTAGCTCTAGAGTGATTCTATTCCTTCACCTATTTGAAAACTTCTTTTACATAAAGAAATGAGGTTAATGAAGATCCCAACTTCTTGATTATTCTACATTTGATTTCACCTCCTATGTGTCCAAACAAGTGCTCACACCACTTGTAATGTGCTCAACTATTTTGTTTTACAACGGTTGAGATGAGGGGATTTGAATGCTTTCTCTAGCTTTTACAAAAGATATAATGGTATGATGATATGCAGCCTTTGAGTGACTGTTTATAAATGAGAGTCCATACAACTTCAAATTTTTCATATGAATGCAAGTCAAATTGACTTATGATAGCACATCTAAGGTGCCTATATCCCTCCAAGTGGAGTAGAGTAACATTTTACCTTTGTTTTAATGTGTTGAATACACCTTCCTTTTCTTTCTTTTGTGAGGAAGTTGTTGTCAGGATCTTGCTCACGTGCATACAGAGATTACGGACGCAGAAAAACACACAGAAAATAGAGACAACAAGAGACGAGACCGAACGCAAGATTGGGTGCAATCTTCCCCCATGCACTCTGTTTCGACAGTCCACAGAGTGCATGTATTTATAGGACTTTTGATTACGTCAAAAAGAGTGGTTACAAGAGGGCGGCTTCGAAAAGCAGGCATGAAACTAAAAGTTGGTAACTTTTACAGAAAGCCATTGCTTTTAATAACAAAAACTGCGGTCTACAACAACCATTATTCTAACCCTTACTTTTCTAACAATAGAACCTTCTACGCAGGTTTATTTACAAAATAAATAATAATTATTCGGATTATTGATGTTCGCCCTTTCACGCCTTGCACGCTCCTCACGAACCTTCAGTTGCTATATCAAAAACATCAAAAACATATTAATACATTAATAATTTAACATTTTAACAATGCCTTGTTCAATAATATACAACATGCCTCTCAGTTGACAAGCAACTAACCTCAGTTGATAAAATAATTCAACACTCTAACAATTACAATATTGTTCAACATATTCCATGTTACTGTTACAATCCAACAATGCATTGGCCAACATATTCCATGTTACAATCCAACAATGCATTGGCTATTCCATATTTAAATTCAACAATGCATTGGCTAACATATTCTATGTTATAATCCAACAATGCATTGGCTATTCCATATTTCAATCCAACAATGCATTGGCTAACATATGCCATGTTACAATCCAACAATCCATTGTTCAACATATTCCATAAGGTATAACATGCCCCTCAGTTGAACAAGCAATTGACCTCAGGTGATAAAATAATAAACATGGATGGCCAGTCACATGTTTCATCACTGAATAAAGAAAATAGGCATCTCACAGATACTTTTAATAACTTAACACCTCCATGAACATTTCCATGCATGTATTTTTACATGGCACATGCCTATTTTCTTTATTCAGTGATGAAACATGTGACTGGCCATCCATGTTTATTATTTTATCACCTGAGGTCAGTTGCTTGTTCAACTGAGGGGCATGTTATACCTTATGGAATATGTTGAACAATGCATTGTTGGATTGTAACATGGAATATGTTAGCCAATGCATTGTTGGATTGAAATATGGAATAGCCAATGCATTGTTGGATTGTAACATAGAATATGTTAGCCAATGCATTGTTGGATTGTAACAGTAACATGGAATATGTTGAACAATGTATTGTAATTGTTAGAGTGTTAAATTATTTTATCAACTGAGGTCAGTTGCTTGTCAACTGAGAGGCATGTTGTATATTATTGAACAATGCATTGTTAAAGTATTATATTATTAATGTATTAATATGTTTTTGATGTTTTTGATATAGCAGCTGAAGGTTCGTGAGGAGCGTGCAAGGCGTGAAAGGGCGAACATCAATAATCGGAATAATTATTATTTAGCTTGTAAATAAACCCGCGTAGAAGGTTCTATTGTTAGAAAAGTAATGGTCAGAATAAGGGTCATTGAAGACCGTAGTTTCTGTTATTGAAAGCAATGGCTTTCCGTAAAAGTTATCAACTTTTAGTTTCACGCCTGCTTTTCGAAGCCGCCCTCTTGTAACCAAAAAGAGACCAAAAAAAAGGGATTACACACCTTGACATATGCATTTTTCTCCTCGCTAACCTGCAATAAAATACATACCTGTCCCTGCAATAAGAATTCATGTACCATACAAGACAAACCATGTTTAAACGATGCGTATATTCCATGTACGATGCAAAACATGCATGTCCAAAATGTAAGTGGATGCAAAAAGAAGACAACTATGCATATAAATTGAGAAGAAACGTATCTGGATGGTTACAAAGTAATTTGCCGATGTGTGAAGGTGCTGAAGATGATCCACCCCTTTATCATAATAGCATGACAATATGCCTTCAAGAATCGAGGCTTCGAAAAGATGAAAGAAAAAAAGTTTGTTGATGATGAATGGGTAAAGTCCAAATTCTTTTGATCTTGGAAGAGAAGCTCAAAAGATATGTTGCAGCCACTCTATAAAGAGATCGGAGATATCTTTCCATAGCAGTAAAACAAAATCTCAAAAATTAAAGGTAATATGCTCCTATAGACTAAATTCAATATGTAAATACATCACAATTATCAAACATGTAGGGTAAACTTTAAAGGTAAAAATGAATCCTTAAACTCTTCTTGAAAAGCCTTCCAGGTGCATGGACAATCTGCATGACGAGAAAGATCATTCCACCATAACTGCGCTCGTCCTACCAAATAATTGGTGGCAAACTCAATTTTCTTATTTTTTGAATATAACCCATCGGAAAAGAAATCGTTGAATAGGGATAGCCATGACAAGACAAAGCGGCCATCTTTTCGTCCGTCGAATTGAAGCACAGCATAACGTCCCTGTATGGCTTGTTGAAGTGCTTGAAGTTCTTGGTTCATAATCTCTAACTCTTGTTCGAATGAAACTCCAGGTAAAGGTGAATTACTGTAATCCGCCATGGTGCTCTTGGACCCTTGCTCTCAACCTTGGTGTATTGAACCTTCTTGTTTGCAACCTTGGTGTCTCGATCCCGTGTTCTCAACCTTGCTTGGTATCTTGAACACTCAATCAAGTGCCACCAAAGGATTTTGAAGGAATTCACACTTTCAAGCTAGCTCATTGGAAAGTTGGTTCCGAGAGCTTTCCAACGGTATATTACATGCTTCAATCCGACCTACGGATTGAAAGTTACACTTGATTCTTTGTTGGGTCCATCCTTGAAATCGCCGCGAGCGCCTTGCACAAGTACCAAAGAAAGAGAACTTGAATAACAACTCCAAGAGATGGTGGAGTGGTCAAAGTACTTCCCTTGAAAGTAGGAGGTTTTGGGTTCAAATCCTCCTACCTTAGGGACTCTAAACCTCTCTATTACCACTCAAAAATTAAAATTGCCTCGCGCATAGCCAACGGCTGCCAAGGGAGCCTTGGGTGCCAATGTTGCCAATGTATTGCCTAAGTTATTGCCTAAGTTATGTTTCTGTTCTCACCTACGTAGGTGAGAACGTAGGTGAGAACAGAAACTGGAACTGGAACTGGAACTGAAACAAAAACAGAACCGAAACCGAAACCGAAACCGAAGACGGAGATGGAGATGGAATCGGAATTCAGAATCACGAACAGAGAACATATATGTATTGACGCGTGCAGAGCTCTGATACCACTGTTGTCAGGATCTTGCTCACGCACATATAGAGATTACGGATGCAGAAAAACACATAGAAAATAGAGACAACAAGAGACGAGACCAAACGCAAGATTGGGTGCAATCTCCCCCCATGCACTCTGTTTCGACAGTCCACAGAATGCATGTATTTATAGGACTTTTGATTACGTCGAAAAGATTGGTTACAAGAGGGCGGCTTCGAAAAGCAGGCGTGAAACTAAAAGTTGGTAACTTTTACAGAAAGCCATTGCTTTTAATAACAAAAACTGCGGTCTACAACGACCATTATTCTAACCCTTACTTTTCTAACAATAGAACCTTCTACGCAGGTTTATTTACAAAATAAATAATAATTATTTGGATTATTGATGTTCGCCCTTTCACGCCTTGCACGCTCCTCACGAACCTTCAGCTGCTATATCAAAAACATCAAAAACATATTAATACATTAATAATTTAACATTTTAACAATGCCTTGTTCAATAATATACAACATAAGTCTTCTTCTTCATCGTGTGTGTTGAATGCACTTTGTTTATCTTCCTATGGTAAGAAAGTCTTCAAGAGTGTGTTGGATGCACTTTCCTTCTTCTTTACTATACTTCTTCCAATTGATATGGAGAAGTGGGTGAGCTCTTTGAGTAGTGACATCCATGGTCCTTGCCTCGATCACTTAAATCTTCTTCTTTCAATCTTCTTCAATGGTGGAAGAGTGCTTAAATAGCACTTTGGCTGCAAATGCAATGTGCTTGAATAGCACTTGACTATAAATACAAGCTTCTTACTTTGTGTACATATCTCAATATAGAGAAAATGGAGCTTGAGAGGTACATACCAATGGACATGAGATCTATGTTATCTTCTTTTTGATACAAGTGTATACAATACTAGAGATTCATTCTATAGTGGTAACCTTTTGATGTGATAAGAGAAGGCTTAGAAATAGGTTGATGCTCAAGAATGGGTATTTCTCAACATAGAACTATAATAGCATTGATCCAAGCCGTAAAAGTGCACAAGGATCTTGAAGAATGAACACTATCAAGAGAAAAACCATATTACTGAATGAATGTTTCCATTGAAGAATGCCTTAACTTTTGATCCTCAAGAGCTTTTCCAATAGTAGCTTTTGAATTCTGATTCTTTGATCCTCATGGGCTTTGCCAATAGTAGCTTTTGAATTTCGATTCTTTGATCTTCAGGAGCTTTGCCAGTAGTAGCTTTTGAATTTTGATTCTTTGATCCTTGAGCCTTGTGAGTTGTGTATACCTTCATGATATCTTCACTTTAAAAACACTTGATGATGAGCCTTGCCTTGAGCCTTGAGTACCAAACCTTTTTTTGAAGATGATCTTCAGTGCCAAATCTTGATGTTCCCTTCTTCATCTATGCTTTCTTCATAGCTTGATGGTGCTAGTCTTTTTCAATGCCGATTCTTCAAGTCACTTCTTCAAGTCCTTTGAAGTTGCTTTGAGTAGATAAAAACAAGGTAATTGCAAGTTCACCATAAGTTCATATTACATAAGATCAACTCGATCTTTGTTCCTTTATTCTTGCATAACTGTCTTTACAAAAGGATGATCCTTATCACATATTGTCTTGAGAAGATAGTTCAATATGTTCGATAAGACAAGTTGATTTCTTCATACTACCCTTGTGTGATGGTAGATAAATTGGATAGTGATGATGCTAAGATTTCACACTGCTTCATAAATGTAAACTTCTTGTGCCTCATGTACAACAAACATGATATACAAAGAATAGTTTGAGGTCTAAGGTGAACCACTGAATATACAATAGACATGTTATTTGATGGAGAGTGTTAATCTCCAAAAGAACAAGCTACTCTTGAAGTTAGAGCACCTCTATATCAAGAGTAACTCAAAACATTTACCAATTTGAAGGATTAATGATCAATTATAAAGATTTTGGATAAACTGTGAAGAAGATGATTCTACAAAAAGTCTGCTGCACATATCTCTCTCATTGACTTATCAAATGCGTAAGGTTTTTGATAAAACTTTGCACAAGGTGTTTCCGCACCTTGTCCAAGTTAAATCATTCCAAAAGACTCAGTAGATCTTAAGAAATGATCTCAACAAGTCACCTATGTCTAGAACTGCTCTTCTGAGAAGTCGATTCAGACACCTGTAACTTCTAACACTTGGTTCTCTCAATCTAGAACCCGTTTATGCAAATGTTTTTAGCCATAGATAGCTTACCTTCCAACTTAGATGTTGACTCTCATTCATGCAAAACTTTAACCTATGCACTGAGAAATGATCAAATCTTTGACCATCGAGATTGCGCCTATTTCGGAAAACAGTGAACACTTCTTCACATATGAATGTTTGTACTCATAATTCTCACAGCCTGTTTACAATTAGGCTCTCAAAATTTAACCATAGACTTGTTACTATGGAATTAGATGTCTAAAAAAGGATTCTCGAAATGATCAAGCACAGAAGGAGAATACACAGAAACATCGGGCGCAATTTTTCTTCCATTACTAGAAAACTTTACATCTAGATGAGAGAGCTACTCTTCATACTTCTCAAGTGTCTAATCACTCCTAATTCTTCTGAATTCTTGTATTTTATACTCTCATACATTTGCCCTGACATTTTTCCTTTGTATATATAGTCAAATATTTACAAGCTTATGACTATACAAAAGTATAAGTAAACTATCTCTGAATTAATGTACATACGTGTACACATCTTCATCTTCTAAATAAGCATTTCCTTCAAGCTTCATAACTTGATCTTTTCTTCAGTCCTTGACTTCCAAACCTTCATCAAAACTTCAATTGTTGATTGCTCTGCAGCAACAACTCCCCCTCAATCATCAATTGAGGTTTTCTCTATCTTCTTTATGCCTGCCATATCTTTGAATCTCTGTAGCTTTGATCCATCCAAGCTCTTGGTTAGCATATTAGCTATCTGATCTTTTGTTGAAGTATGTATTACTTCAATCTCTTTATCCATTAGCTTCTCTCTTAGAAAGTGATATTGAATCTCAATATGTTTAGTCCTGGCATGAAAAACAGGATTAGCAGCTAAATACAATGAACTCATGTTATCTCCATAAATAGTGGGTGTACTTTGAATGATCTCAAAACTCTTCATAAGAGTCTTAAGCCATATCAATTCCTTTGTAGCTTCCACCATACCTTTATACTCTGCTTCTGTAGATGACAAAGCAACTGTGTGTTGCTTCTTTGAACACCATGAAATTAACTTATCTCCCACATAACACAAGTATCCATAAGTTGATCTCCTATCATCAGGATTACTTGCCCAATCTGTATCACTATATATCTTGATGTTTGCATCTGATGTAAAACCATAATACAAACCTTCTTTGAGTGTACCCTTAATGTACCTCAACACTCTTTGTCTTGCAATCCAATGTTCTTTCCTAGGACAATGCATGAATTGAGACAATACTCCAACTGCATATGACAAGTGAGGTCTAGTTAAAGTAGCATAGATCAGACTACCAACCAAACTTTGATATAGCTTCATGTCCTTGAACTCTTCTCCTCCATATCTTCTCAATTTGTGATTCACTTCCATTGGAGTAGGTGCTACCCTGCAATCATCCATTTTAAACTTGATTAACAAGTTCTTCAAGTACCTTTCTTGAGTTACATACACTCCATGCTGAGTGTATGAGATCTCCATGCCCAAGAAATATGACAAATCTCCCAAGTCACTGATCTTGAACTCTTTCTCCATTTGCTTCTTTAGACTTTGAATGCCTTTCTCATGTGTACCTGTAAGAATTATATCATCAACATATATGCACATGTAAATAAACCCATCTTCACTTGCTTTGACAAGCAAGCTACTATCAGCTTTAGACACTTGGAATCCAAGCTCTTTTAAGAACTTCACAAGTTTATAATTCCATGCCCTTGGGGCCTGCTTCAAGCCATAAAAAGCTCTCTTGAGCTTGCACACATGATCTCGATATCTTTCATCTCTGAATCCTTGTGGTTGCTCCATGAAAACATCATCTGAAATATAATCATTTAGAAAAGCATTCTTCACATCTAATTGACATAATTTCCAACCTTTACATGCAGTAATAGCTATGAGTGTCCTGATGGTTGTCATCTTTGCCACAGGACTATACGTTTCATCATAATCTATACCATATGTCTGAGCAAACCCTTTCACAACAAGTCTAGCTTTATACCTAGACACACTTCCATCTGCATACCTCTTTGTCTTGTAGACCCATTTGCATCCAATGATCTTCTGACTATTTGGTTTAGGAACCAAATCCCAAGTCTCATTCTCCATCAATGCATAATACTCTTCCTGCATAGCTTTCTCCCAATTTTCCTTACCTTTTGCCTCTTCTTATGTAGAAGGGTCTTCATCTGCCTTTACCATATATGCATAATCTTTGGTAGCCAAAAAAGAAGTGTCATAGCTATACCTTGTAGGTTGCCATTTGTGTCTTGATGACCTTCTAAGTTCTCCACTCCTTGAGGTTTCTGGTTCATCACATTCTGGATCAAATCTTGGCACTTCTTCAACTTCAACTTGTACTTCATTGTTCTCCTCTTCATCAAATATCTGAACCTTTGATTTAACTTTCTTTTGATTCACAACTTCTTCATCACCTGCATAAATATTGATTGTACCTGCATACCAAATACCTTGCTCATCAAATGTAACATCCTTAGACACAAGGAATTGTTTTGTGGATGGACTCCACAACCTATATCCCATCTGTTTATCATCATATCCAATGAACACATATTTTTCAGCTTTGGGTTCCAATTTATGCCTTAATTGTGATGGCACATATGCATATGCCAAACATCTAAATACTTTGCAATGATCTAAAGTAGGTCTCTTACCCCACCATGCCTCATATGGTGTAATACCCTACAAAGCTTTACATGGTAATCTATTGACCAAATAAGTAGCTGTATTTACAGCCTCAACCCACAAGTAATTTGGGCAATTTTTCTCCTTCATCATGGATCTTGCAAACTTAACAAGAGTTCTATTCCTCCTTTCTGCTACACCATTTTGTTGAGGAGAGTACCTGCAAGTAATTTCCCTTTTTATACCTGCATTCCACAAGTAATCACTGAACTCATTAGAGAAATACTCTCCCCCTCCATCTGACCTTAGTCTCTTCAACTTATGACCTCTAATTCTCTCTGCATACACATGATAATGTTTGAATGTATTGAATACCTCTGAATTATCTTTGATCACATAGATAATGATCCATCTGGTAGCATCATCAACATAAATCACATAATACCTTGAATCGTTGATACTGAAATCCTTTGATGGTCCCCACACATCTGTGTGTACCAACTCAAGCTTCTCTGAATACATAAAACCATGCTTGGAATAAGATTGCTTATGAGCCTTACCTAATTGACATGCCTCACATCTGTATGTCATATGTTGACCTGCAACATTAGGCAATCCAAGATCTGAACCATTATTAACCATATCTTTAATACCTCTTTCATTGAAATGTCCGAGCCTTTTGTGCCAAAGATCTAACTCAGAGATCTTATGTCCTCCATAAGTGAACAAGGCATGACCAACATTACCTTGGATCTTCAATGTGAACAATCTTCCTTCTTTCTTTCCTGAAACAATTTGTTTATACCCATTGCTAGGGTCTTCCACAAACACTCCTTCATTAGTGAACCTAACTTCATAACCTTTTTCAACAATTTGGCCTACACTTATCAGATTCTTAGGAATTTTAGGAACATACAAAACCTTACTCAAAAGGGTACTTCCGTCCTTAGCCTTCACTGATCCAATTGACTTCACATTATGCTTTGTATTGTCACCTGTTTGAACTACATGATTAGTTACCTTATTCTCCAAATCAGTCATCAAAGCTATGTTGCCACTCAGGTGATTGCTACACGCTGAGTCAATGTAGAAGACTCTTTGGTCTTCACTTTGCCTTTCACAAGTTGCATTCATTATCAATGTTGAATCCTCCTTCTGATCTGAAGATAATTGTAGTAGGTATTGTTGTATTGTTGAATTTGGAATCCTCTACCTGCATTTCTTCCAAAGTAACCTCTACTACCTCTACCTCTGAAATTACCTCTTTGATTTCTGCCACCTCTTCCTCTTGAATTAAAATTCTGATTATATCCACCATTATTCTGAGTATTATGCCAACAATCATTAGCTAAGTGATTTGTCTTACCACAAATCCAGCAAGCTTTAACTCCATCTTTATTACTCCTGCCTCTTCCTTTACCTTTGCCACCTCCTCTTCCTCTTAGGAAGTTGGCTTGGCTAGTTGTACCTTCATCTTCATTTACTTGTTGCTTCCCTTTGATATTCTTCTTCTTATCCTTTGGATACATTGCATGACATGTACTCTTATCACTTTCACCTTTGACATCTTGCTCAAAGGTTAGCATATGTCCTAGCAACTCATTTAAATAAGGAATGAAATGATCAAGTGATAATTCAGTAGACAAAATGAATGGCTTCCATTTGTCATCACCTCTTAAACCTGTGAGGATTTGCCTTACCAATTTATCATCCTCAATGTCTTCATCCACTGCTCCTAATGCATCTGCAATGTCCTTCATCCTTGTTACATAATCTGAGATGGATTGAGAAGCCTTCTTCTTGAAAGTGGTAAATTCTGCCCACAAGGATGCCTTCCTTGACTTTGTAGTGTTTTGGAAATGCTCTTCCAAAGCATTCCATATATCACTTGCACTTTCAAGACCTCTAATGTGAGGTAGCAAGTATTCATTAACTGCCATGTAAATAATGCTCTTAGCATGAGCATCTTTCTTCATCCAAGTCTTCAAATCTTATAATTCCTCCCTAGTTGGAACACTAGGATCTCTAAACTGAGGCTTTTCTTCTTCACCTGTAATATAAATTATCAAGACTTTGCTCATAAGATGAGCTTCCATCCTCATTGACCATGCTGGATAGTTCTCTCTATCCAACTTCTCTATCTGAAGAGAATCTCCCATCCTTTCTTCACCTGTGTATTGAATTCTTCAAAATTTATGAGTAATAGATGTACCTTTACTCTGAATGATACTCCTTTTGTCTTCCTTGATGTCGTATGGCCTCATTCTCAAGCTTTGCTATCAAGCTTTGACCTTTTGAATCTTCAGATGTTGAATTCTTTATGACTGCAGCAGTCGGGATGCTCCTTTCTTCAATTTTGATGTTTCCTGCTCTGATACCACTGATGGAGAGTGTTAATCTCCAAGAGAACAAGCTACTCTTGAAGTTAGAGCACCTCTATATCAAGAGTAACTCAAAAAATTTACCAATTTGAAGGATTAATGATCAATTATAAAGATTTTGGATAAACTGTGAAGAAGATGATTCTACAGAAAGTCAGTTGCACATATCTCTCTCATTGACTTATCAAATGTGTAAAGTTTTTGATAAAACTTTGCAGAAGGTGTTGCCTATAGTTTGTGCACCTTGTCCAAGTTAAATAATTCCAAAAGACTCAATAGATCTTAAGAAATGATCTCAACAAGTCACCTATGTCTAGAACTACTCTTCTGAGAAGTCGATTCAGACACCTGTAACTTCTAACACTTGATTCTCTCAATCTAGAACCCATTTATGCAAATGTTTTTAGCCATAGATAGCTTACCTTCCAACTTAGACTTTGACTCCTCACTCATGCAAGAATTTAACCTGTGCACTGAGAAATGATCAAATCTTTGACCATCGAGATTGCACCTGTTTTAGAAAACAGTGAACACTTCTTCACATATGAATGTCCCTACTCATAATTCTCACAGCCTATTTACAATTAGGCTGTCAAAATTTAACCATAGACTCATTAACTATGGAATTAGATGTCTACAAAAGGATTCTTGAAATGATCAAGCACAGAAGGAGAATGCATAGAAACATCGGGCGCAATTTTTCTTCCATTACTAGAAAACTTTACATCTGGATGAGAGAGCTAATCTTCATACTTCTCAAGTGTCTAATCACTCCTAATTCTGGTCATTATGAGTATTTGGTCATGCTATTTGGATTGACTAATGCACCAGCTACATTTATGATGTTAATGAACGACATTTTATGACCATTCATTGGTAAGTGTTGTTGAGTTTGTCGATGATTCTTTAATGTATTGTAGGATTGTGCATGAGCATGAGACTCACCTCCAATTCCTATTGAATGTTATAAAAGAAAATCAGCTCTATGTCAATCTAGAGAAGACTCAATTGTTTCTTCCAAGGATAGAATATCTAGAGCATGTGGTATGGGCCGATGGGGTTCAGATGGATCCCAAGAAGGTCTCAGTTATATTATCTTGGCCTACTCCTTAGGATAAGGAGCAGTTATGGTCATTTCTAGGACTTTCCAATTTCTATCGAAAATTTTCCTCTTCATATTTGTAAATAGAAGCACCTATGACAAACTTGCACATTTCAAAATTGCATCGTTATGCTACCAAACTTTTTAAAAAATTAGTATGCATATGCATTCAAGAATTCAAAAAAAATTAAAAGATTCTTGTTTCTTTATTTTTCTATTGAGCAAAGGCTTGTGATTTGTTTATTTTCCATTACCATTGATTTACTTAGGTTTACATAGAACGTACTATTCTAAAATCACAAAAAATTATAAAACCCAAAAATATAAAAAAAATTACTTGACCATCATCATCACCTAGTATGGACACAGAACCATCATCCCCTTCTAGGAGAGATACACTCATGGAAGAGAACCCGACAGATCCCATGCACACCATGAGTAATAAGATTACCAATTTAGAGAGCACTCTTCGTGATATCTTGGCACACGTGAGTGGCTCCAAGAAAGAGGAAGAGGTGGATGATCCTGATTTTCCAGGGATGGACATAGATGCTCCAGGTGAGCATCAAAATCCAGAAGTCCCTAGTGATAGCATCCTAGTCAAAGAGGCCAGATGGCAGCGTAAGGATCTTAAGCCACCTAGATATCATGGTTCGACTAGTGCTAGGACTGCTGATGCTCTTGAGCACTTGCTTGGAAAGTGGGAGCAATGCTTCCACTTGTGCCATATCATGGACGATAGACACAAGATTTAGTAGGCCACATATAACCTTATGGATGTCGCCCGTAGGTGGTGGCATAAGACAGAACATGATAAGAAAGAGACAAAGGCTTGGGATCAGTTCAAGATCTTGTTCTATAATAATTTAGTAATGCCTAATGAGAGGTCTAGAGTGCTAGGCACCTGGTTCTTTATCAATCAGAAGAATCAGATAGTTCATGAGTATGCACATAAGTATAGAGAGATGCTTCTTAAAGTGCCTGATACTATCGGTGAGTTTCTCTAGGTCCACAAGTTCATCTTGGGATTGAGAGAAACTATTAGACCATTGGTGAGGAAGGAGAGATGTGGGTCCTTGACACAGGCCATGGAGATGGCTTTAGTCTATGAGGATGGCCATAGGGGCATAGGCTTCGAGGGTCAGAGGTCCTCATGGCCTAAGGTCAGTTGATCCTTCCACACATCTACTCCTCGTTTGATCAGTGCACTACTTCTAGAGAGGGTAGGCAAGTGCATATGATCAAGACAGTAGTAGGTGGTAAGAGAAAAGTTTCTGCTCTGGTTGAGAGGGCTTATAATAAGCCCATACTTATCCCTCAAGAGAAAGAGAAGGCAATGAAAGAAGGATTATGCTATGGGTATTTAGGGGAGCACCTGTTCAAGGACTATCCTAAGAAAAAGAAGAAAGTAGCCACCATAGTCATAACTCCTACTCAGGTAGGGAGTGATGATAGCGATGAGGACTTTGGAGATCCTCCATCCTTGCTATCATTCCCCATAGTTTCCATGATAGTGACAAAGAAGGTTTTGATTGTGCAAGATGCTATGCTTTTGCTAGTGCCACAAAAAAGGATATAAGTTTGCCGACACAGAACTCAGTTTCATGAGGGGATTTGTGGCAAGATAGCCTATCAAGGTACTCTTTGACACTCGGTCAACACATAATGTCATTACTTGTTGAATAGTCAAGAGGTTAAATGTAGAGATTCCTTTGCCAGACTATACCTACACAGTAGAGTTAGTCGATGGGAAGGGAATTGAGACATGAGATTGATGAGTTGTTGATCTGCCTATTCAAATCCACTAATATGAGGAAAAAATGGATTTTGAGATAACGAGACTAGCACGTTTTGACGTAGTCCTTAGTAAGAAATGGCATGCAAGGAAGAGACTAGTCATTGGCTTTGGTCCACATGTTTATCAGTTTGAGCATGAGGGGATGCGACTACTGATATATGGAGAACCAGATCTCCAAGAGACGCGATTGGTAAATGGTACAAATTTGCTTAAAATTGATTGTAAGTGTATTAATTTTCTTTATTTTGTGCATTCACTGTGTATTATGATGGATTCATGCAATCATGGAGACTCTAGTTGGAATGCTCCAACACTTTCAGCGAAAGTGAGAGAATAATTCCAAGATTTGTTCTTGAAAGAATTACCTTCTTGTTTGCCTCCTTGCAGGAACATAGAACATAGAGTTAAATTGATATCAGGAGCGAGTA
>CM035424.1:174466543-174471073 GCA_020310875.1 Ceratopteris richardii | reverse complement strand
CAAAACTTCCATCAACACGTCTCTGAGTGAAGAAGTGTTCTCTTCAGAAAGTCTGCTTCAGAAATCAACTTCATTACCTGCACATAACTTCAAATTTCTTCAAGCAAATGATACACACGTATTTGCAATACCTTTGCGCAATCATACCAAGTATTAGTTCTCAAAACTAATCATCAAAAATTTAATTTGATCCTTAAGATCAAAGTTATGTCATAACTGTCTTCTAGAAGTAGCGCCTTCGACATAGTCAACTTCTCAAGTTAATTTCTCTCAACACAGAACCCGTTTTGCTAAATGCCTTTAGCCATAGCTTCCTTATCTTCTAACTTAAATTTTAAGTGCTCACTCATCAAAAACTTTACAGTATACACTCAGATCTATGCAAAACACTGAGACGGAAAAGTGCGCTATTCTCAGACTTCAGTTTTCATTTCTACATACAAATGTTCCTATTGATCATTGTCACAGCAGGAAAAGAATTAGATTCTGAAACTCTAGACATAGCTTCATTAGCTTCTCAATTAGATGTGTACAAAAGGAATTCTGATCCACATGATCAGACAGAGAGCACTCAGAGAAAAACCCGTCGCTATTTTCTAGGAAAAAACTCTCTACACATCTCTAAGACATTTGTCATCTACAAATGACTCTCACATACATTTCTCATCATCATTAACTTATATATACATGATCTTTGACTCATCTTGCGTCCATAACATTACTCCTTACCATCCTAAGGATTTTGCTCTACTCAAATTACGAGTATTTCCACTTATATGTACATATGTGTACAAGATATCACTCTAAAATCTTCTTCACTTTCTCAAGTATCTTTCTTCACTTCATTCTGACCATAAGCCTTCTTCAAGATCTGTATAATCACCAATTTGTGATTGGTTTGCTCCAACAGCTCCCCCTCAATCACTAATTGTGATTATTCCATTCTTCTTCACTCCTGCCATCTCCTTGAATCTTTGTAGCTTAGGTCCATCCAAGCTCTTTGTCATCATATCTGCCACTTGTTCTTTTGTTGGAGTATACATCACTTCTATCTCTTTATCAAGTACCTTTTCCCTCAAGAAATGATACTGAATCTCTATGTGCTTAGTCCTGGCATGAAAAACAGGGTTAGCTGCCAAATACAAAGAACTCATATTATCTCCAAAAATAATTGGAGTACTATGATCAGTCTCAAAACTCTTCATCAAGGTCTTCAACCATATCACTTCCTTTGCAGCTTCTACCATCCCTTTATACTCAGCTTCTGTGGATGATAAAGCAACTGTATGTTGCTTCTTTGAACACCAAGAAACTAGTTTATCTCCAACATAACAAAGATACCCATGAGTAGACCTTCTATCATCTGAGTCACCTGCCCAATCTGCATCACTAAACACTTTGATTCTTGTGTCAGAAGTGAAACCATAGTACAAACCTTCACTTAGGGTTCCTTTGATATATCTGAGTACCCTTTGGGCTGCAATCCAATGAGTCTTCTTTGGACAATGCATAAATTGTGACAACACACCTACTGCGTATGATAAATCTGGCCTTGTCAAGGTAGCATAGATTAAACTACCTACCAAACTCTGATATTTCTTCATATCATTGAATTCTTCACCTCCATACCTGCTTAACTTATGATTTACCTCCAATGGTGTAGTTGAGGTCTTGCAATCCTCCATGTTAAACTTGACTATAAGATTCTTCAAGTATCTCTCTTGTGAAACATATACTCCATGTTGAGTATACACAATCTGCATTCCTAGAAAATAAGATAAGTTTCCCAAATCACTTATCTTAAACTCCTTCTCTATTTGCCTTTTGAGTTCATTGATTCCTTGAGCATCTGTTCCTGTAACAATAATATCATCAACATAAATGCACATGTAAATGTATCCATTTTCACTTGCCTTCACTAGCAAGCTACTATCTGCCTTTGATGCTTGAAATCCACATTCATTCAAGAACTTGACAAGTCTGTAATTCCAAGCTCTTGGAGCCTGCTTCAACCCATATAAAGCTCTCTTGAGCTTACACACATAATCTGATCCAATTGAATCCATAAAACCCTCTGGTTGCTCCATGTATACTTCATCTGCAATGTATCCATTTAGAAATGCATTTTTCACATCCAATTGTGATAATTTCCATCCCTTACAAGCAGCAATAGCAATCAATGTTCTAATTGTAGACATTTTAGCAACTGGACTAAAGGTTTCATCATAATCTACCCCATAAGTTTGGGCAAAACCTTTGACCACAAGTCTAGCCTTGTATCTAGACACCTTACCATCTGCAAACCTCTTTGTTTTGTATACCCACTTACATCCAATGACTTTCTGATTCTTTGGTCTTGGTACTAATTCCCAAGTTTCATTTTCAAGTAGAGCATCATACTCTTCCTGCATTGCCTTCTCCCAATTCTGTTTACCTTTGGCTTCTTCATAAGTGGTTGGATCTTCTTCTGTCTTTACAATGTAAGCATAATCTTTTGTTGTTAGGAAAGATGTATCATAACTATACCTTATAGGCTCTTTCCTTTCCCTTGTAGATCTTCTGATTTCTGCACTTCTCGAAGTTTCAGCCTCATTTGATTCTGGATCAAATCTTGGCCCTTCTTCTACACGATCCTGCAATCTACTTTTAGAGTCAACTTCATCAATACTTTCTTCATACACTTTTACTTTTGCCTTTCCTTTTCTTTGTATCTCTTCAACACCTGCATAATCATTTGTTGATCCTGTATACCATGTATTTTGCTCATCAAATTTCACATCTTTAGTAACAAGAAATTGCTTTGTGGATGGACTCCACAACTTGTAACCCATCTGTCTATCATCATATCCAATAAACACATACTTCTCTGCTTTTGGTTCTAGCTTATGTCTTAATTGTGAAGGAACATAAGCATATGCAATACATCCAAATACTTTACAATGATCAAGAGTAGGTTTCTTACCCCACCATGCTTCATAAGGGGTTCCTCCATCCAAAGCTTTACAAGGTAACCTATTCACAAGGTATGTTGCAGTATTAATGGCTTCTGCCCATAAGTAATTTGGACAATTCTTTTCCTTCATCATGGCTCTTGCAAATTCTACAAGAGTCCTATTTCTCCTTTCTGCTACTCCATTTTGTTGAGGAGAGTACCTGCAAGTTACTTCTCTTTTTATACCTGCATTCCATAAATAATCATCAAACTCTTTAGAAAAATACTCTCCCCCTCCATCTGACCTTAACCTCTTAAGCTTTTGCCCTGTGATCCTTTCTGCATAAGCATGAAAATGTTTGAATGTCTTGAAAACTTCTGATTTATCCTTGATTACATATAAAGTAATCCATCTGGTTGCATCATCAACAAACAACGCATAATATCTGGATCCATTTATGCTATAGTCCCTTGAGGGACCCCATACATCTGTATGAACCAATTCAAGCATATTTGAATGCTTGTACCCTGATTTGTTGTGAGAACTTTTATGTGCTTTACCTAATTGACAAGCTTCACACTTGTACACCATATGTTGCCCTTCAATATTTGGCAATCCAAGCACCACCTGATTCTTTGACATTTCCTTTATAGCTCTCTCATTGAAATGACCTAGCCTTTTATGCCATAGGTCTAATTCAGATACCTTGTGACTTCCATAGGTAAATAATGCATGTCCCACATTACCTTGGACTTTGAGAGTAAACAATCTTCCTTCCTTTTTTCCTGCAATTATGTTTCTATATCCCTGATTTGGATCTTGCACATAAACACCATCATTTGTGAATCTTACCTCATATCCTTTCTCCACAATTTGCCCTACACTTATCAAATTTTTAGGAATAGTAGGAACATAAAGTACCTTGCTCAGAAGTGTACTTCCACTCTTTGTCTTTACTGATCCAATGCTCTCCACTTTATGTTTGGTATTATCACCTGTTTGAACTGTATGTCCATTCACCCTTGCTTCCATATCAGTCATCAAGGATAGATTCCCACTCAGATGGTTGCTACACCCTGAGTCAATATAAAACACTCTTTGATCTTCTCCCATTGATTCATGAGTTGCATTCAAGATAAGAGTCATATCATCCTTCTGATCTGATGCATAATTATAATAATTGTTGTTGTAGGACTGAGATTGGAAGTTTCTTCCACCTCCTCTACCATATGATGTCCTACCACCTCTTCCTCTGAAGCTGCCTCTTTGGTTTCTGCCTCCTCTACCTCTTTGATTATAGTTCTGATTATTGCTTCCACCATTTTGATTATTATACCAACAATCATTCGCCAAATGATTAGTTATGCCACAAATCCAACAAGCTTTAGCATTATCTTTGTTCTTACCTCCTCTTCCTTTACCTCTGAAATTCATCTTCCCTTTTGTGAAGTTAGCTTGATTTGAATTCCCTTCATCATCAGTCGATTGCTTTCCCTTGCCATTCTTTTTCTTGTCTTTGGAATACATAGCTTGACTTGTACTTCTATCATTGTCTCCTTTAATGTCCTGCTCAAAAGTTAGCATGTGTCCTAGCAAT
>CM035424.1:174424043-174451543 GCA_020310875.1 Ceratopteris richardii | reverse complement strand
AGAAGATCAAAGGGTGTCTTATATTGACTCAGGATGTGTTGGTGCAGATCAATCACCAATTGAATGTTTGAAGACTAAAGAATGAAGGATGAGATCAATTCTTGAAGC
Organism: Ceratopteris richardii; assembly: GCA_020310875.1. Taxonomy (NCBI): domain Eukaryota; kingdom Viridiplantae; phylum Streptophyta; class Polypodiopsida; order Polypodiales; family Pteridaceae; genus Ceratopteris; species Ceratopteris richardii. The sequence goes on along the minus strand of CM035424.1, from coordinate 174,451,435 downwards.
TTGAAAGGAAGATACATTCAGAGTATGTGGGAATGTACACATATGTACATAGTTCACTTAGATCTTTGATTAGTCATAGACTTGTACAAATTTATCTATAAATACCTTGAAAATGTCGAGGCGTGATATGAGAGCTTATGTATGAATAGATAGAAGTCAAGAATGAGGAAGATAGATGTCATGAGACATGTGAAAAGTTAGTTGAGTTTTCTCTCATCACTCAACTGTAACTTTCTGAGTAAATGAAGAAATATTGCACCCGATCTTTTCGTGTCTGCCCCGTCTGTGTTTGATCAATTGTAAAATCCTTTTGAGGATATCTAAGTTGGTAGTTAATGAGTCTGTGACCTGAGTTTCAGAGTCTAATTGCAAACAGGCTAGGAGAATTGTGTGTAGGAACATTCATATGTGTTGAGTGTTCACAGTTCTCTGAAACAGGCGCAATTTCCGATCTTAATCTTTTGATCAGTTCTCACTCCATAGTTTAAAGTTTTGTACAAGCAAGCACTTAATCTTTAAGTTGGAAGATGATCTACTCGTGGCTAGAAGCATTTGCTTAAACGGGTTTTGTACTGAGAGAATTGAAGTCAAGAAGTTAGGGGTGTCTAAATCGACTTCTCAGAAGTGCAGATTCAGACATAGGTAACTTGTGAAGTTGATTTCTCAAGTTATACTAAACTTTTTGAAGAACTTTAACTTGGAGGAGGTGCGCAATCTCTAGGCGACACTCCATACAAATTTTCATAGAAAACTTTAAAGATTTGATAAGTCAATGAGAAGAAATTATGCAGCAGACTTTCTGTGTTTCATCTTCTTCACAGAATTTTCAAGTTTTTGATAATTTGGAGATTGGACCTCTAATTTGGTAAAGGTTTTGACTTACTCTTGGTATAGAGGTGCTCTAATCACAAGAGTAGGTTGTTCTTTTGGAGATTAACTCTCTCCATCAGTGGTATCAGAGCAGGAGACATCAAAATCAAGAAAAGGAGGATTCCGACTGCTGCAGATTTAAGAATTTCAACAATTGAAGAGCTAGAAGGTGAAAGTTTGAAGGCAAAGCTTGAGGAGGAGACCATACAACATCAAGAAGGACAAAAGGAGTCTAATTCGAAGTAAAGGTACACATATTGCTCATAAAGGTTGAAGTTTTCAATACACAGGAGGACACAAGATGGGAGATTCTCTTCAGATAGAGAAATTGGATAGGGAAAACTATCCTGCATGGTCAATGAGGATGGAAGCTCATCTTATGAGCAAAGATTTAATAGCCTACATCACAGGTGAAGAGGAGAAGCCAAGTTTCAGAGATCCTAGTGTTCCAACTAGGGAAGAGTTAGCAGATTTGAAGAATTGGATGAAGAAAGATGCTCAAGCTAGGAGCATTATATATATGGCAGTCAATGATTACTTGTTGCCTCATATTCGAGGTCTTGAAAGTGCAACTGATATTTGGAATGCTTTGGAGGAGCATTTCCAGAATACTACAAAGTCAAGGAAGGCATCCTTATGGGCAGAGTTTACAACCTTCAAGAAGAAGGCTTCTCAATCTATTTCAGACTATGTAACAAGGATGAAAGACATTGCAGATGCATTAGGAGCTGTTGATGAAGACATTGAGGAGGATAAATTGGTAAGGCAAATTCTTACAGGCTTAAGAGGTGATGACAAATGGAAGCCATTCATTTTGTCTACAGAGTTATCACTTGATCATTTCACTCCTGATTTAAATCAGTTGCTAGGTCATATGCTAACATTTGAGCAGGATGTTAAAGGAGATAGTGACAAGAGTGCAGGTCATGCAATGTACTCAAAGGACAAGAAGAAGAATAGCAAAGGAAAGCAACAAGCAAATGAAGATGAAGGCACAACTAGTCAAGCCAACTTCCTAAGAGGTAGAGGAGGTGGCAAAGGTAGAGGAAGAGGCAGGAATAACAAAGATGGAGGCAAAGCTTGCTGGATTTGTGGTAAGACAAATCACTTAGCTAATGATTGTTGGCATAATACTCAGAATAATAATGGATATAATCAGAACTATAACTCTAGAGGAAGAGGAGGCAGAAATCAAAGAGGTAATTTCAGAGGCAGAGGTGGTAGGAGTTACTTTGGAAGAAATGCAGGTAGAGGATTCCAAAGTCAACAATACAACAACACCTACTACAATTATGCTTCAGATCAAAAGGAGGATTCAACATTAATAATGAATGCTACTTGTGAAAGTCAGAGTGAAGATCAGAGAGTCTTCTACATTGACTCAGGGTGTAGCAACCACCTGAGTGGTAATATATCTTTGATGACTGATTTGGAGAATAAGGTGTTTAATCATGTTGTTCAAACAGGTGACAACACAAAGCATAATGTGAAGTCAATTGGATCAGTGAAGGCTAAGGATGGTAGTACCTTATTGAGTAAGGTCTTGTATGTTCCTACAATTCCTAAGAATTTGATAAGTGTAGGACAAATTGTTGAAAAGGGATATGAAGTAAGGTTCACTAATGATGGAGTATATGTGGAAGACCCTAGTCAAGGGTATAAACAGATTGTTTCAGGGAAGAAAGAAGGAAGACTATTTACATTGAAGATTCAAGGCAATATTGGTCATGCTATGTTCACATATGGAGGACATAAGATCTCTGAGTTAGATCTTTGGCACAAGAGGCTTGGACATTTCAATGAAAGAGGTATTAAAGACATGATTAATAATGGTTCAGTGCTTGGTTTGCCTAATGTTGCAGGTCAACATATGACATACAGATGTGAGGCATGTCAATTAGGTAAGGCTCATAAGAATTCTTACTCCAAGCATGGTTTTATGTACTCAGAGAAACTTGAATTGGTACACACAGATGTGTGGGGGCCATCAAAGGATTTCAGTATAAATGGGTCAAGGTATTATGTGATTTATGTTGATGATGCTACTAGATGGATCACTATTTATGTGATCAAAGATAAGTCAGAAGTGTTTAACACATTTAAACACTATCATGCATATGCAGAAAGAATTACAGGTCATAAGTTGAAAAGACTAAGGTCAGATGGAGGGGGAGAGTATTTCTCTAATGAGTTCAGTGATTATTTGTGGAATGCAGGTATAAAAAGGGAAGTTACTTGCAGGTACTCTCCTCAACAAAATGGTGTAGCAGAAAGGAGAAATAGAACACTTGTTGAGTTTGCAAGATCCATGATGAAGGAGAAAAATTGTCCTAATTATTTGTGGGCTGAGGCTGTGAATACAGCTACTTATTTGGTCAATAGGTTACCATGTAAAGCCTTGCAGGGTATGACACCATATGAGGCTTGGTGGGGTAAGAGACCTACCTTGGATCATTGCAGAGTTTTTGGATGTGTGGCATATGCATATGTGCCATCACAATTAAGGCACAAGTTAGAGCCTAAAGCTGAAAAATATGTTTTCATTGGTTATGATGATAAGCAGATGGGCTATAGATTGTGGAGTCCATCTACAAAGCAATTCATGGTTTCTAAAGATGTGACATTTGATGAGCAGAGCACTTGGTATGCAGGTACAATTAATATCAATACAGGTAATGAAGAAGAAGTGAGCCAAAGGAAAGGTAAATGAAAGGTTCAAATATTTGATGAACAAGAGAATAATGAAGTGCAGATTGAAGTGGAAGAAATACCAAGATTTGATCCTGAATATGAAGAACCAGAAACCTCAAGAAGTGGAGAGCTTAGGAGGTCTACAAGGAACAGATGGCAACCTACAAGGTATAGCTATGATACTTCATTTTTGGCCACAAAAGATTATGCTTATATGATGAATACAGATGAAGACCCTTCTACATATGAAGAGGCAAGAGGTAAGGAAAAATGGGAGAAAGCTATGCAGGAAGAATATGATGCATTGATGGAGAATCAAACATGGGATTTGGTTCCAAAACCAAATAGTCAGAAAATCATTGGATGCAAATGGGTTTACAAAACCAAGAGGTTTGCAGATGGAAGTGTGTCTAGATACAAAGCTAGACTTGTTGTCAAAGGGTTTGCTCAGACTTATGGTGTTGACTATGATGAGACTTATAGTCCTGTGGCAAAGATGACAACTATCAGGACACTTATAGCTATTGCTGCATGTAAAGGTTGGAAGTTATGTCAACTTGATGTGAAAAATGCTTTTCTGAATGGTTATATTTCAGATGATGTGTTCATGGAGCAACCTCAAGGGTTCAAAGATAAAAGGTATCCAGATCATGTGTGCAAGCTCAAGAGAGCTTTGTATGGCTTGAAGCAGGCCCCAAGGGCATGGAACTATAGACTTGTAAAGTTCTTCAAAGAACTTGGATTTCAGGTGTCTAAGGCAGATAGTAGCTTGCTTGTCAAAGCAAGTGATAATGGTTTCATATACATGTGCATATATGTTGATGATATAATCCTTACAGGTACAAATGAAGAAGGAATACAAAGACTCAAGAAGCAGATGGAAAAGGAATTCAAAATAAGTGACTTGGGAGACTTGTGATACTTCTTGGGCATGGAGATTACATATACTCAACATGGAGTATTTGTGACCCAAGAAAGGTATTTGAAGAACTTGTTAATCAAGTTTAAAATGGATGATTGCAGGGTAGCACCTACACCAATGGAGGTGAATCACAAATTGAGTAAGTTTGGTGGTGAAGAGTTCAAGGACATGAGACAATATCAGAGTCTGATTGGTAGTCTTATCTATGCTACTTTAACTAGACCTGATTTATCATATGCAGTAGGGGTTTTGTCTCAATTCATGCATTGTCCTAGGAAAGAGCATTGGATTGCAGGTCAAAGAGTGTTGAGGTACATTAAGGGTACACTCACTGAAGGTTTGTATTATGGGTTTACCTCAGATACAAATATCAAAATCTATAGTGATGCAGATTGGGCAGGTAATCCAGATGATAGAAGATCTACTTTTGGATACATGTGTTATGTGGGAGATAAACTTATCTCATGGTGTTCCAAGAAGCAACATACAGTTGCTTTGTCTTCTACAGAAGCAGAATACAAAGGCATGGTTGAAGCTGCAAAGGAAGTGATTTGGCTCAAGACCTTAATGAAGAGTCTTGACATTGTGCATGGGATACCAATTATATTTGGAGATAACATGAGTTCATTGTATTTAGCTGCTAATCCTGTTTTTCATGCCAGGACCAAACACATTGAGATACAGTATCACTTTCTAAGAGAGAAAGTGATGGACAAGGAGATTGAAGTCATACATACTTCAACTAAAGATCAAATAGCTGATATGCTTACAAAGAGCTTGGATGGACCAAAGTTACAGAAGTTTAAGGATATGGCAGGTATAAAGAAGAAAGGAGAAACCTCAATTGATGATTGAGGGGGAGCTGTTGGTGCAGATCAATCACCAATTGAATGTTTGAAGACTAAAGAATGAAGGATGAGATCAATTCTTGAAGCTTGAAAGGAAGATACATTCAGAGTATGTGGGAATGTACACATATGTACATAGTTCACTTAGATCTTTGATTAGTCATAGACTTGTACAAATTTATCTATAAATACCTTGAAAATGTCGAGGCGTGATATGAGAGCTTATGTATGAATAGATAGAAGTCAAGAATGAGGAAGATAGATGTCATGAGACATGTGAAAAGTTAGTTGAGTTTTCTCTCATCACTCAACTGTAACTTTCTGAGTAAATGAAGAAATATTGCGCCCGATCTTTTCGTGTCTGCCCCGTCTGTGTTTGATCAATTGTAAAATCCTTTTGAGGATATCTAATTTGGTAGTTAATGAGTCTGTGACCTGAGTTTCAGAGTCTAATTGCAAACAGGCTAGGAGAATTGTGTGTAGGAACATTCATATGTGTTGAGTGTTCACAGTTCTCTGAAACAGGCGCAATTTCCGATCTTAATCTTTTGATCAGTTCTCACTCCATAGTTTAAAGTTTTGTACAAGCAAGCACTTAATCTTTAATTTGGAAGATGATCTACTTGTGGCTAGAAGCATTTGCTTAAACGGGTTTTGTACTGAGAGAATTGAAGTCAAGAAGTTAGGGGTGTCTAAATCGACTTCTCAGAAGTGCAAATTCAGACATAGGTAACTTGTGAAGTTGATTTCTCAAGTTATACTAAACTTTTTGAAGAACTTTAACTTGGAGGAGGTGCGCAATCTCTAGGCGACACTCCATACAAATTTTCATAGAAAACTTTAAAGATTTGATAAGTCAATGAGAAGAAATTATGCAGCAAACTTTCTGTGTTTCATCTTCTTCACAGAATTTTCAAGTTTTTGATAATTTGGAGATTGGACCTCTAATTTGGTAAAGGTTTTGACTTACTCTTGGTATAGAGGTGCTCTAATCACAAGAGTAGGTTGTTCTTTTGGAGATTAACTCTCTCCATCTGGATGTAGCAATCATCTGAGTGGCAATATATCTTTGATGACTGATATGGAAGCAAAGGTGAATGGACATACAGTTCGAACAGGTGACAATACTAAGCATAAGGTGGAAAGCATTGGATCAGTGAAGACAAAGAATGGAAGTACACTCTTAAGCAAGGTACTTTATGTTCCTACTATTCCTAAAAATCTGATAAGTGTAGGGCAAATTGTGGAGAAAGGATATGAAGTCAGATTCACAAATGATGGTGTCTATGTGCAAGATCCAAATCAAGGATATAGAAACATTATTGCAGGTAAGAAGGAAGGAAGGTTGTTTACTCTCAAAGTCCAAGGTAATGTGGACATGCTCTATTTACTTATGGAAGTCAAAAGATGTCAGAATTAGACCTATGGCATAAAAGATTAGGTCATTTCAATGAGAGAGCTATAAAGGAAATGTCAAGGAATGATGTGGTGCTTGGTTTGCCAAAAGTTGAAGGGCAACACATGGTGTACAAGTGTGAAGCTTTTCAATAAGGTAAAGCACATAAAAGTTCTTACAACAAATCAGGATATAAGTATTCAAACATGCTTGATTTAGCTCATACAGATGTGTGGGGTCCTTCAAGGGACTATAGCATAAATGGATCCAGATATTATGTGTTGTTTGTTGATGATGTAACTAGATGGATTACTTTATATGTAATCAAGGACAAATCAGAAGTGTTCAAAACGTTCAAGCATTATCATGCTTATGCAGAAAGGATTACAGGACAAAAACTCAAGAGGTTGAGATCAGATGGAGGGGGAGAGTATTTTTCTAAAGAGTTTGATGATTATTTGTGGAATGCAGGTATAAAAAGAGAAGTAACTTGCAGGTACTCCCCTCAACAAAATGGAGTTGCAGAAAGAAGAAATAGAACTCTTGTAGAGTTTGCAAGAGCAATGATGAAGGAAAAGAATTGTCCAAATTATTTATGGGCAGAAGCTGTTAACACTGCAACATATCTTGTGAATAGGTTACCTTGTAAAGCATTCGAGGGAAGAACTCCTTATGAAGCATGGTGGGGTAAGAAACCTACTCTTGATCATTGTAAGGTATTTGGATGTTTAGCATATGCTTATGTTCCTTCACAATTGAGACATAAGCTAGAACCCAAAGCAAAGAGGTATGTGTTTATTGGGTATGATGATAGACAGATGGGTTAGAGATTGTGGAGTCCATCTACAAAGCAATTTTTTGTTACCAAAGATGTTACATTTGATGAGCAGAGCACATGGTATACAGGGTCAGCAAATGATTATGCAGATGACAAAGAAATACAAAGAAAAGGGAAGACAAAAGTAAGTGTGAATGAAGAAGATATTGATGATGTTGATTGTAAAAGGAAATTGTAGGATAATGTTGAAGATGGGTCAAGATTTGATCCAGAATCAAATGTGGCTGAGACTTCAAGAAGTGTAGAGGTCAGAAGATCCTCAAGGGAAAGGAAAGAGCCTATCAGGTATAGCTATGACACATCTTTCTTAAAAACAAAAGATTATGCTTACATTGTGAAGACAGAAGAGGATCCAATTACATATGAAGAAGCTAAAGGAAAACAGAATTGGGAGAAGGCAATGCAAGATGAGTATGATGCTCTACTTGAAAATGAAACATGGGAATTAGTGCCAAGACCAAAGAATCAGAAAGTCATTGGATGTAAGTGGGTGTATAAAACAAAAAGGTTTGCAGATGGTAAGGTGTCTAGATACAAGGCTAGACTTGTTGTCAAAGGTTATGTCCAAACCTATGGGGTAGATTATGATGAAACCTTTAGTCCTGTTGCTAAAATGTCTACAATTAGATCATTGATTGCTATTGCTGCTTGTAAAGGATGGAACTTATCACAATTAGATGTGAAGAATGCATTTCTGAATGGATACATTGCAGATGAAGTGTATATGGAGCAACCAGAAGGCTTCATGGATTCAATTGGATCAGATTATGTGTGTAAGCTTAAGAGAGCTTTGTATGGGATGAAGCAGGCCCCAAGAGCATGGAATTACAGGTTTGTTAAGTTCTTAAATGAATGTGGATTTCAAGCATCAAAGGAAGATAGTAGCTTGCTAGTGAAGGCAAGTGAAAATGGATACATATATATGTGTATTTATGTTGATGATATCATTGTCATAGGTACAGATGCTCAAGGAATTAATGAGCTTAAGAAACAAATAGAGGAGTTTAAGATAAGTGATTTGGGAAACTTATCTTATTTCTTAGGAATGCAGATTGTATATACTCAACATGGAGTATATGTTACACAAGAGAGGTACTTGAAGAATCTTCTTATCAAATTTAACATGGAGGATTGCAAGTCTTCAAGTACACCATTGGAGGTAAATCATAAGTTGAGCAGGTATGCAGGTGAAGAGTTTAATGACATGAAGAAATATCAAAGTTTGGTAGGTAGTTTAATCTATGCTACCTTGACAAGGTCAGATCTATCATATGCAGTAGGTGTGTTATCACAATTCATGCATTGTCCAAAGAAGACTCATTGGATTGCAGCTCAAAGGGTACTCAGATATATCAAAGGAACCCTAAGTGAAGGTCTGTATTATGGATTTACTTCTGATACAAGAATTAAAGTATTTAGTGATGCAGATTGGGCAGGTGATTCAGATGATAGAAGGTCTACACATGGGTATCTCTGTTATATTGGAGATAAGTTAGTTTCTTGGTGCTCAAAGAAGCAACATGCAGTTGCTTTGTCATCCACAGAAGCTGAGTATAAAGGACTGGTAGAGGGTGCAAAAGAAGTGATATGGTTAAAGACCTTGTTGAAAAGTTTTGGAACTGATGAGAGTATTCCAATTATTTTTGGAGACAATACGAGTTCATTGTATTTGGCAGCTAACCCTGTTTTTCATGCCAGGACTAAGCATATAGAGATTCAATACCATTTCTTGAGGGAAAATGTACTTGACAAAGAGATTGAAGTGATGTATACTCCAACAAAAGAACAAGTTGCAGATATGTTAACAAAAAGCTTGGATGGACCTAATCTATAGAGATTCAAAGAGATGGCAGGAGTGAAGAAGAATGGAATAATCACAATTAGTGATTGAGGGGGAGCTGCTGGAATAGAACAATCACAAATTGGTGGTTACAATGAGTTTGAAACAAGCTTATGGTCAGATTGAAGTGAAAGAAGACACTTGACAAAGTGAAGACATCTCAGAAGTGAAGTTTGTATACATATGTACATTACAGTTGGAGATTCTTGTAATTTGAGTATAGATAATCCTTAGGATGATAAGGAATAATGTAATAGATGTGGGATAAGTCAAGAACCATATGTATATAAGTCAATGATGTAAAGAAATACATGGGAGAGTCATTAGAAGCCAAGTGTCATTAAGGTAGATGTGTAGAGAGTCATCTTCACAAGTTAGCGTCGAGCCTTTCTCTGATTTCTCTCAGTCTGATCATGTGGATTAGAAATCCTTTTGTACACATCTAATTTGGAAGTTAATGAAGCTATGTTCAAAGTTTGATGGTCTGATTCCTTTCATGCTCTGAGTATGATCAATAGGAACATGTATATGTAAAGTCTGCACATGATCTCTCAGAGTCGCGCATTTTTTCGTGTCAATGTTTTGCTTAGATCTCAGTGCACAGTGTAAAGTTTTTTATAAGTGAGCACTCAAAATCTAAGTTAGAAGATAAGGAAGCTATGGCTAAAAGCATTTAGCAAAACGGGATCTGTGCTATGAGAAATCAACCTTAGAAGTTACCTATGTCAAAGTCGCTTATTCACGAAGACAGTTTCTGACATACTTTTGATCTTGAGGATCAAGTTGAAATTTTAATGATTCTTTTGAAGGACTAATGGTTGATGTGATTGCGCAAAGGTAGCTTGGAGGTATGTATATCATTAGATTGAAGAAATCTGAAGATATGTGCAAGTAATGAAGTCAATCTTTGAAGCAGACTTCTTGAAGAAGAAAATTTTCCATCAGAGAATTGTTCATGAATGATTTGGTAAATCAAAGTAACATTTGTGTAAAGTTTGGTCTATAACTGATATAGAGGTGCTCTTAAATCATTATAGATCAAGCCTTTGGAGATTAAGAGGTCTCCAACACTATCTATCTATCTGTCAGTCTATCCATCCAACCATCCATCCATCCATCTAACCGTCCATCCATCCATCCATCGATCTATATATCTATCATCTATCTATCTATCTATCTATCTATCTATCTATCTATCTATCTATCTATCTATCTATCTATCTATCTATCTATCTAACTATCTAACTATCTATCTATCTATCTATCTATCTATCTATCTATCTATCTATCTATCTATCTATCTATCTATCTATCTATCTATCTATCTATCTATCTATTTATCTATCCATCCATCCATCCATACATCCATCCACCCATATGTTGGAGCAAGACCATCACCAATTGATGATTGCATGAAGCTAAGGAGTGAAGAAATGAAGAAAAGAGGTAAGCTTAAAGCATGAAGTTAAGTGAAGATTTAGGAAGAGATGTTCTACATACTTATGTACATTAGTTTTGGAAATTACTTAATAAATACTTTGATGTAATGATGAGTTCCTACTCATATGTATATATACAATCATGTATATGTTGAAATAACAAAGAACTACTCCTACTCTACTGACATGCACACATCTAACAAGCTAAGGAGGAAGGAACAAAAGATAACAAAACATGATGAATGAATTAAAATGGAAACGAACTTACAAAGACTGCTCTATGAGCATGGAGACTCCATGAGGAGTGGAAGCACACTCTTGGCAATGAGCTAGAGTGGAATGACTTATGTGGAGTGAAGAGAGGCCTTACTTATATGGAGTTTGGGAGAATTCCCTTGCATGTGGGATATATGTGCTTGCATGAGAATGAAAGTAGCTTTGGACAAAAGGGTGGAGCATAGAACTCTCATCACCCCCCTCCATGTGATGACCCTTTTGTTTTTAGCATGGGGACTAGTGACATATGGGATCACTTAGTCCATTTGGTTTTTAGGATCTAAGGACATATGGGATCCTTAGACATAACTTGGACATATGGGATCCAAGTTTGGGACATTTGGCATCCCTTGGGATCTTGGGACATATGGGATCCCAAGACATATACTTGGACATTTGGGATCCAAGTGGTTTTTAATGGGATCTAAGGACATATGGGATCCCTAGACATTTAGGGTTTACATCATGGGGTAGGTGGTGCTTTTGATCTATTTACATATTCTTCTTGTGGAATCCTTTTGCCCTTTTGATGTTGAATGTTTCTTTGGATCCATTGATGGGATCTTTTGTAGCATCCTGTTGTTGAAGCTTTTGAGTTTTGAGCTTTGTAGCCTTTTGATGGGTAGAGCTTGATCCTCCTTGCCATATGTTTGAAAAAACTATGTATGTGCAAACCATAGGGAAGGTCTTACCCTTTTAAAGAGCAGTGTCTAATCCCTTTACATGGGACTTGGAATAGTTTGGAGTTCAAATAAAATTAATACTTGATGATCTTGGGAAGTTCCTACCATGGATGTTCATGGTGGTGTCTAATCCCTTACAATAGAGCATAATAGTCATGAAAAAGTCCTTGAAGGATGCAAGTGCATATGATAGAAAATTATCATGTTCATGAGTCATATAACGCATCTCTTTTAAGTAAAGAATGCCTAGTTTCCTTCTTTGTTTTCAAGGATCTCGTGAAAAAGGCCAAAAACATAAAGATAAGCAAGCGCATAGTCTCTTAGTGTGTACAATGAAGCTCTGGAGTGTGGGTGCTACATCTTGAATATCTCAACCCATTTTTGTCGTTTTGTATTCGGGTTCAGAGAATGATTCTCTAAAAAAGAATGTATCTGGCAAGGACCTACTCTGTTGTTGGCTACTACTATTTTTGTATATCATTCACGTGCACTGCGACTACTGAGGCAGAGTAGTCCTTGTGCATCCTCTGTATCTTCATCGTGTTCAACTTCTTCTCTGTATCTTTGCTTTTAGTCGGTGTGGCATTCGCTTCTCACTTGCTCCAAGTGCAGTCTGCCCACTCTATCAGAGGTGGTGAAGATGTTCACTGCCTTGCTTTCTGTTTGTCAAGTGTCAAGAGAAAGCAACACCAACAGGTGTTGCTCTTGTTCCAGCAACACATGAGCTTGGATGGTGCGCACGACCATGAACATTGTGCGAGCTTCAATGAGAGTAGTTCCTCTGTTCTCTGATGTGAGGATAGAAGATCTCTGATATGAGGATAGAAGATCTTTGCAACTGCATGAGGTTGTCTCCTCCTCTAGAGAACGCTTCCTCCACACAAAAAAACGACAGAATGAAGAGATATGCCGCAACTACCCCTTTTTTTTATAGACTTCGTAGAAGATGCAAGCCAACCTAGTAGTATAGATCTCCGTTTGTCATCCTTAGGAGCATGCCATTAGGTGTGGTGATGTAGAAACAACACATATTCCTCTTTCTTTGTGATTGAACCATTCTGCTTAGGTGTAGCAAAACCAACAAGCGCTTTTTCTTGCTATGCTATTGAGTAAGCATTTTCTTCATTGACGTGCCACATATGTTGTAGATCAAGATACTTTTGCTGTTGTGGAAGTTTGTCTTGAAAATGCGACACGACAAACTTGAGATTGATTTAGTAGCACAACTTCGTGACAACTTGTCCTTCAAATGAACAAATGGCAGTGCAAGAGGTAGAGACGAACGCTGCTACAAGAAGAGAACGCTGCTATAGGAAGAGAAGAACGCTAGTTGTATGTGCACTTGTTGGCAATTATTTTATTCAAGAACATAAATAAACAACATAAAGATGGACACTAAGCGAGGTTAATGACTTATATAAATCATGCTTAATGACACAAGGAAATAGTGCTCAGCACTTTTATTATCAAAATATGGAAGGGTGAGAGGGATTAAGAGTATAACACATGCTAATAAAGACGATGAAAGTAAAACTCAAAACGAAATGCTATCTAAACAATACCTATGCTCTAATACCATGTTGAAATAACAAAGAACTACTCCTACTCTACTCACATGCACAAATCTAACAAGCTAAGGAGGAAGGAACAAAAGATAACAAAACATGATGAATGAATTAAAATGGAAATGAACTTACAAAGATTGCTCTATGAGCATGGAGACTCCATGAGGAGTGGAAGCACACTCTTGGCAATAAGCTAGAGTGGGATGACTTATGTGGAGTGAAGGGAGGCCTTGCCTATATGGAGTTTGGAAGAATTCCCTTGCATGTGGGATATATGTGCTTGCATGAGAATGAAAGTAGCTTTGGACAAAAGGGTGGAGCATGGAACTCTCAATAGTATAGTCGTGAGATACATAGGAACTGAAGTAGATATAAGAATATAGTAAATAGATTTCAAGTTCTTTAGTGATAAATGTGCAGAGATTCTTCTTGTGAGATTAGTGATGAGTCTATCCTAGAATTCTCTCAGTGTGATCATGTGGATCAATAAATCTTTTTTACACATCTAATTCAAAAGCCAATCAAGCTATGAACAAAGTTTGATGATCTAATTTTCTACAGGTTGTGTGTATGACAAGTAGGAACATTCATATGTAGAAGCCTACAGGTGAGGATCTCAGAATCATGCATTTTGCTAATCAAAGATTTGGTTGGATCTCAATGCTGAGTGTAAAGTTTTTTATGTTTGAGCATTCAAAATTTAAGTTAGAAGATAAGGAAGCTTTGGCTAAAAGCATTTAGCAAAACGGGTTATGCCTTGAGGAAATCAGCTTATGAAGTTGACTATGTCAAAGTCGCCATTTCCGGAAAGTAGTTTCTAACATATATTTGATCTAAGTGATCAAATTAAAGCTCTAATGGTTCTTTTGAAGAACTAATGATCAATATGATTGTGTAAAGATAGTACCAATATGTGTGCATCATTTGAATGATTAAAATCAAAGTGATGTGCAGAGATTGAAGCCTATTTCTAAACCATACTTGTTGAAGTTAAAGAAAACTTCACACAGAGAAGTATTTCTTAATGAACTTGAACGTTAATGTAAATTTTGTGTAAAGTTTGATCTATTCTTGATATAGAGGAGTTTTTAAATCAAGAGACATTAGACATTTGGAGAACTAAGGGTCTCCAGTAGTGCTATCAAAGTAGAAAGTTCAAATCAATGTGAAGAAGAAGCAAGGAGAACCCCGACTGTTGGAGACATCAAAGATCTTGTGAGTTGAAGGTGCAAAGGTTAAAGTCTTGAATAAAACATGAAGAAGTATAAATTTCAAGTTCAAAGGATCAAGAAGGATTAAAGCTCCATATCAAAGAAGTCAAAAGATGGGAGAAAGCTTGCAGATTGACAAGCTAGATAGAGTGAACTATCCAGCATGGTCTATGAGGATGGAGGCACACCTCATGAGCAACAATTTGATGACATTCATTACAGGAGAAGAAGAAAAGCCAAAGTTTAAGGATCCAAGCATTCCAACAAGAGAAGAACTTGTAGATTTGAAGAATCGGATGAAGAAAGATGCTCAAGCTAGGAGTATCATTTACATGGTTGTAAATGATTATCTTCTACCACATATCAGAGGATTAGAAAGTGCAGAAGATGTATGGAATGCCTTAGAAGAACACTTTCAAAACACAACCAAATTGAGGAAGGCTTCACTATGGGCTAAGTTTACAAATTTCAAGACGGCTCTCAGTCAATCTCTGATTATGTTACAAGGATGAAGGACATTGCAGATAGTTAGGGAGCAGTAGATGAAGACATTGAAGAAGATAAGTTGGTAAGGCAAATACTCACAGGTCTAAGAGGAGATGAAAAGTGGTTGCCTTTTATATTGTCTACAGAATTATCATTAGATCATTTTACTCCTGATCTTAACCAATTGCTAGGACATATGCTGACAGTTGAGCAGGACATTAAAGGAGAGAATGAGAGAAGTTCAAGTCAAGTAATGTATTCAAAAGCCAAGAAGAAGAATGCTAAAGGCAACCAATCAAATGAAGAAGGATCTTCAAGTCAAGTGAACTTCACAAAAGGAAAGATGAATTTAAGAGGTAAAGGTAGCGGAGGTAAGAGTAAAGAAAATGAGAAAGCTTTTTGGATTTGTGGAAGAACAAATCCTTTGGCAAATGATTGTTGGTATAATAATCAAAATGGTGAAAGTTATGATCAGAATTTTAGTCCAAGAGGAAGAGGATGAAGAAATCAAAGAAGTGATTTCAGAGGAAGAGGTGGTAGGACTTCATTTGCTAGAGGAGGTGGAAGGAGTTTCCAAATTCAGTCCTACAATAACACTTATTACAATTATGCTTCATATCAAAAGGAACACTTGACTCTCATCTTGAATGCAACACATGAAGCAATTAATGAAGATCAAATCATTACGTCCAAAAGTGAACCTTGCATGGGCCTTGTAAGGATTCCTAATTTTAAGGGATTAAAATGGCTAATTAGGTGGATTAAGAGGCCGGGAGAAACCACCAGTGGTATTGTACATTAAAATAATGAATAAAGTCATGTAGAGGATTCGTGTGTTTTTCTAGCCTTTAGATGTATTGTTTGGATGGCCACGATATGACTTAGAATTTGGGAATTAAAAATAAAAAAGGAAAGCTCAAACTCTGTCACTAGAAGACAAAATAGGTGCAATGGGAGACAAAATAGCTCACGCGTGGGAAGAAAGAGAGTATAATTTCGCAGTCGACGCCATTTTTCAACCGTTAGATCTTCACATGCTTGGATGGTGGAGATTGAGACCCAAATTTCTGGCACTAGAAGACAAAATAGGTGCAGTGGGAGACAAAATAGCTCACACGTGGGTATTATTTCGGAATCGACACCAGTTTTCAGCCGTTGGATCTTCACATGCTTGGATGGTGGAGATTGGTACCCAAGCTTTTGGCACTAAATGACAAACGACTCGATATTCGCACAAGATACGTGGGGATCCGCATGGAATTTAGTCCATTAGATGGACTACAAATTGAATGGTCTAGATTTAATGTCTAGTGATCCATGCATTGATCAAATCAAAGCCATTGGATTCTCTCCAAATCCAATGGCCCAAATTTTAGGCGCCATTTCCTCTCAAGAACTGATCTTAGCCATTGAATTTCTAGAGGATCCAAGGGTTCTATTTGATTTCCATTCCCTTCAAAAACTACTTCAATGAAAAAACCACGAATTTTGACAGGTATATGTGGTTTTGACTGGCCCAAACCAAGGGAAGCCTATACCTAGCCTAGTGGATTAAGGGACTAGACTGTGTCCACCACCCTCCTCTCATTGGTCCATCACTAATCACTCTCTAATCCAAAAGGCCCATGTAGGGTTCATTTTTTTTCCTAATGTGGTGTTTTATATTGACTCGGGAGGTAGCAATCATCCAAGTGGAAATATTTCCTTAATGATTGATATGGAAGCTAGAGTGAATGGAAATATAGTTCAAACAGGAGACAACACCAAACACAAAATTGAAAGCATTGGATCAGTGAAGACAAAAGGTGGAAGCACACTTCTGAGCAAGGTACTTTATGTTCCAACAATTCCTAAAAATCTAATAAGTGTAGGGCAAATTGTTGAGAAAGGATATGAAGCCAGATTTACAAATGATGGTGTTTATGTTGAAGATCCAAGTCAAGGATATAGAATCATTGTTACAGGGAAAAAGGAAGGAAGGTTATTCACTTTCAAAGTTCAAGGTAATGTGAGACATGCATTATTTACTTATGGAAGTCAAAAGATATCTAAATTGGACCCATGGCATAAGAGGTAGGACATTTCAATGAAACAGGGATAAAAGAGATGACAAAGAATGGTGTAGTGCTTGGTCTACCAAATATTGAAGGTCAACATATGATATACAATTGTGAGGCTTGTCAACTAGGTAAAGCTCACAAGAAATCATACAACAAGCAAGGATACATGTATTCAAATATGCTTGAACTGGTTCATACAGATGTGTGGGATCCTTCAAAGGACTAAAGCATAAATGGATCAAGGTATTATGTGTTGTTTATTGATGATGCAACCAGATGGATTACTCTGTATGTAATGAAAGATAAATTTGAAGTGTTTGAGATATTTAAACACTATCATGCTTATGCAGTAAGAATTAAAGGACAAAATCTTAAGAGACTGAGATCAGATGGAGGGGGATAATACTTTTCTAAGGAATTTGATGATTATATGTGGAATGCAGGTATAAAAAGAGACGTGACTTACAGGTACTCCCCACAACAAAATGGAGTTGTAGAAAGAAGAAATAGAACTCTTGTAGAGTTTGGAAGGTCAATGATGAAGGAGAAGAATTGCCCTAATTACATGTGGGTAGAAGCAATTATTACTGCAACTTACCTTGTGAATATGTTGCCTTGCAAAGCTTTGGAGGGAATGAATCCTTATGAATCATGGTGGGGTAAGAAACCTATTCTTGATCATTGCAAAATATTTGGATGTTTGGCACATGCTTATGTTCCATCTCAATTGAGACATAAGCTAGAACCTAAGGCAAAAAGGTATGTATTTATTGGGGGTATGATGATAGATAGATGGGATATAGGTTGTGGATTCCATCCACAAAACAATTTCTTGTCTCAACAGATGTCACATTTGATGAGCAAACCACATGGTTTATAGGGCCAAACAATGTATGCACAGATCTTGAAGAAATCTAAAGGAAAGGAAAGTCAAAGTTGAAGGTATATGAAGAAGATAATGATGATGATGTTTGTAGAAATGAAATGCAGGATAATGATGAAGATAGGCCAAGGTTTGATCCAGAACAAAATGACACAGAAGCAAGCCCCTCATGCATGGCATGCAAGGATTGTTGATTACTTAAACAGCATTGGGTTTTCTATGTGTGATGCAGATCACTCACTATATGCAAGGAAGGCTGATGATGGCATCACTATTGTGGCTATTTATGTTGATGACCTGATTGTAGGTGGTGATAATGAAGGAAGCATCAAAAAGGTAAAGAGACTTCTTATGCAAGAATTGGACATGAAAGATCTTGGTGTGCTGTGTTATTTCTTGGGCATTGAGTTTATACATACAGAAACAGGTGTATGGATGTCGCAAAGGAAATATGCCTTGAATATGCTGCAAAAGTATGGTATGGCTGATTGTAAGACAATTTCTATGCCATTAGATCAGAATTTGAAGTTGGACACAACATCAGGTGAAGCATTGGAAAATGCTACTATGTACAGGAAAATTGTGGGAAGTCTTATATATCTCAAAATTACAAGGCCTGATCTAAGTTATATTGTTGGACTTGAAAGTCAGTTTATGCAGGTTCCGAGGAAGCCACATTTGGATGCTCTAAGGTGCACTCTATGTTCTGTGAGTGCTACTTTGGATTATGCATTGTTTTATGAGGTTGGTGTAGATTTGTAGGTTTATGGATACATCGATGCCGATTGGGCTGGTAGCATTCTAGATAGAATATCTACTAGTGGTTTTCTATTCTCACTTGGGAGTGCAACTGTTACATGGAGCAGCAAGAAGCAACCCACTGTTGCTTTGTCGAGTACAGAGGCTGAGTATAGAGGTGATGCAATGGCAGCATGTGAGGCATCATGGCTGGAGATGCTTTATGCGGATTTAGGTGTGGAAGTGTAAAAACCTATCACCATTTATTGTGATAATCTTAGCAACATAGAGTTAGCATGAAACCCTATTTTCCATGCTAGAACAAAACATATCGAGGTACATTATCACTTCATCAGAGAGAAGGTATTAGCAGGTGATATTGATCTTGTTTATGTGAGAACAAATGAGCAGGTTACTGATATTTTCACCAAAGCACTTGGAGCTGAGAAGTTGAAGAAGCTTTGGGAGATGCTTGGATTACAAGATACGGCATTGAGCTTGAGGGGGAGAGTTGAGATATCAAGCTCAACATGTGATGATCCAAGATGACACGTACAAGTTTTTTGTTTCATCTGACATGTATAGTGTTCATGTCGGTATATGTTAGGGATACTTCATTGAGTTTTATTAGATTTATCCACCGAGAGTTATGGCACATTTGTTTCTTGCCAGCTCACTCATTCGCGGGCATTAGGTTTTTCCTTATGTACTGGTCTTTATATATTGCACTTGTTGTATTCTTGTTTTTTAGGTCATTCTTGTACATTCCTTTTTATGTAATAGAAGAAGAAGAAGAAGATTATTCTTCCTTGCATCAATCTATGTGTGCTTCTCCTTGAGAGTGAGAGTGTGTGTGTGAGCTCTCTTCCTTATCTCCTTCCTCATGACATATTAGTCTTTGAAGAAGAAGAGAGATCCACTCGCCTTCGAGCCTATTCTTCCATGATTGACTCCTCCTGCACCATAGAGCTTTTGACACATACATCTTCTTCTCTAAGATTAACCTTAGAAGAACTAAGAGAATGTGTGACACCTGGATTTGTGAGCATGCACTTCTCTTATTCTAGTGTAATGCATTGTTCATGTACCCAAACTTGTAGAAGTTGACTTTTTAGGTTTAAGTTGACTGCATGGTCGTAGTTGGCCCAAGACAAGCAGTTCTGTAAGGTCCTCATCTTCACACACCAGCATTTTGACTATCATTGGGGCATCTTGAAGGTAGATGGGAAGCTCCACCTTGCCTAAACAAGGGGTTTCCACACCTCCCAATCCTATGATATAGGCTTCTATGGGATTGATGTTTAATTGCAGGTCTTGGCAGTATGAAAGTTTAAGTGCACTAGTTGTTGCACCTGAGTCAATCAATGCTCTCATAGGCCTTACATTCTCTCTGTATCCTACCTCTAAGGTCACAAAGGGATGTCAGTCAATTATTCGAGAAGCAATTGCACCTGATGTTTGGCACATGGCCTTGTGATATCGTGGGGCTTTAGGATTGACATCTAGGCCTAGTCACCTTAACTTATTTTTCCTAATGTGCTCTCTGGCTTCTACCTGTGCTTCTTCTCTAACCCTTATCTCTTCTTCTTTTTGCTTCTTAGCAGCATTGAGTCTCCTTAGCACATCCTTTGTAAGAGGTTCTTGATATAGCTTGACTCGACATCCACTAATATAGTTGGGCAAGATATCACCTTCTAGGGTGGCCAATTGAACTGCACCACTAGTGGAAATTCTATTAATGACCATAGGTCCATATCCTCACTTTTCCAATTTACGAGCATGTTGCTTTAATGTATACACCAGCACTAGGTCTCCCTCTTTCAATCCTTTATCTTTAATGTGTGCATCAAAGTATGCATTTTGTCTTTTCTTTGCAGCATAGATGCCTGCTACTGCTCATAGCCTCATCTCACCTAAGCGTTCTAGATCAAAGATCCTGGAGGAGAACTCGTGTCCATTCCACTCATGCTCTTATGCTACTTTTAAAGATGGGATTAGAAAATCTAATGGTAGCACTGCGTTTTGTCCAAAGACCATCTGAAATGGGGTGGCATTGAGTACCATTTTGTAGGCAACTTCGTAAGCCCAAACAACATGATGAAGTTGTTTATCCCAATCAGAGTGTTTATTATTTACCAGTTTCGTCAATACGTTACAGAGGATTTTATTGGTTCTCTCAACTTGTCCGTTAGCTTGTGGATGATAGAGGGAAGACTTCTTATGTATCACCAAGAATTCTTGGAGAAGATTTTCAATAACTTCGTTCAAGAAGTGTGTACCTCTATCACTTAATATTTCTATTGGTAACCCATATCTAGTGAGCACATTCTCAAATAAGAACTTAGCCATTGTTTGGGCATCATTTTTTGTTGTGGATTTTACTTCTACCCACTTGGTAAGGTAATCTGTGGCTACAATAATGTACTTTGCATGGGAGTTTCTAGTTGGGGGTTTGATAGGACCTAAAAAGTCTATACCCCACTTTGAGAATGCACATCCTCCCATCATTGGTCTTAAAGGCATCTCATCGTTTCTAATCAGATGTTGTGCATGTTGGCATGTGTCAGATCTCTTCACATAGGTATGTGCATCCATATGAAGATTTGGCCACCAAAGTCGTGAGAATAGAATGGTCTTAATCACTCGGTCAGACCCAAAGTGTCCTCCTACAACACCATTGTGTGTAGTTTCTAAGATTTTCAAATAATCTGATTCATGAATGCACAATCTTAAGTAACCATCTTTGCCTCCTTGATATAGGTTGTCCCAAATTAAGGTATAGTATTGAGCCTCTTGCTCCATGCTCCGTTTTCTTGCTAGACTAGCCTCATTGGGTAGTGTTCCCAATCTCATAAATTCTACCAATGGAGCATGCCAATCTAGAATTAATGACACATGATAAAGGGTAGCATGCTCCATTGGGGGTCTCTTCTGGCACACTGGAAAATTCTTAATCCACTCATGTATTTCTTTGTCCATACTAGGCCAATATACTCCTTAACGTTTTAGATTTTGTAATGTTCATTGTTTAGAGTAGTGATTTCCTAGCAATCCTTCGTGAGCTTGTTGCAACCAACTACTATGTTCATCATCCTCGACACAACAAGCTAATACACCCTCTATATCTTGTTTATACATACTTCCTGTCAATATGTGATATTTTTGTGATTTTAGAATTTCTTCTTTGTTCATTTTTACATTCTTGTTTGCGGGTCCGAAGGTTAGGATAGGTACCAACTAATTTGCCCATTCAAGAACAACTTCTAAATTGAACAGATAAGCATCAGGTAGTTCATCAGACACTCCTTGCAGTGACTCCCCTGAAGTGATGTGAGAAAGATGATCTTCCCTGAGGTGGGTTCTACCTTTTCTAACAACAACTTCAAAATCGTATTCCATTAGTAAGAGGAACCATCTTACTAAGCATCCTGTATCGCAAGGTTTATTGATCAAATATAACAAAGATTGATGATGAGTGAAAAACTTGAACTTGTTGGCCAATAAATAGTGTCTAAACTTCGTCACAGCATATACCATGCCTAAGCCTTCTCTTTCAGTTGTTGTATAGTTTCGTTCAGCTGCATTCAACTATTGGCAAGCATATGCTATAGGCAAATCTAGATTTCCTTCTCTTGTGGGTTGTGCTAGCACACATCCTATCTCATGATTGGAAGCATCCACATGGACATGGAATAGTTTATTCCAATCAGGAGTGATCAATATTGGCATTGTGCACAAACGTCTCTTCAACTCATTGAAGGAATTGTCACATTCATCCTTCGACTCGAAATTTGTCAACAAAGCATAAAGAGGTTTAGCTATGATCGCATATATGTGAATAAACCTATGATAATATCCACAATGGCCCGTAAAGGCTTGTACCTCTTTAACATTCCTTGGCCTTGGCAACTCTGCTATGGCTCTGACTTTGTCCTCATCTGTTGATATTCCATTCTTACAAACAATATGACCTAAGATCTTACCTTGTTGTACCATGAACACGCACTTTTCTGGGTTTAGACACACTCGACATTCTCTACATTTGTTGAAGATTTGTCTGAGCTCAGGAATGTGGTATCTTCTTTCTTGGGAATGAGCACATAAATCTTCCACATATACTTCTAAGCTCTTTCATAAGAAATCTTTGAAGACATGAAACATTAGCCTTTGGAATGTTGCAGGTGCATTGGTGAGCCCAAATGGCATCACATAAAATGCAAAAATTCCCCACTCTATGACAAAAGCTATTTTGTGTTGATCTTCTGTGGCAATGGCTACTTGGTTGTGACTTGAAAATCCATCAAGGAAGCTATAAACTTCCTTACATGCAACACGCCCCAATAAATGTTTCATGATTGGAAGTGGATAGCTATCTCTAATTGTAGCAGCATTAACTTTTTTCAGGTTAATACACACTCGCAACTTTCCATTCTTCTTGGGCACCACCACAATGGGGGACACCCATTCAGTATGCTCAATCTCATAGATAAATCCAGATTCAATCAACCTATCAATTTCTTCTTTTATTTTAGCTCCATAAGTATCATTATAAGTGTAGGGCTTTTGTTTGGTGGGCTTGGCATCAGCCATCATGGGGATCATATAAGAGCATATTTTCAGATCTACTCCCTTTAAGTCTCTATAGTGCCATGCAAACACGTCCCTATATTCCCTTAGTAAATCTACAAGCTCTACTTCTTCTTCTAGACTTAGGTCTTCTCTTATGTACGTACATCGCTTTTTGTTCCCTTCAATGGTTACTACAATTTTTTTGGTCTTTTCTTTATTATTGTATGCTTCTCCTGTAGTGGCCTCTCTCTTAGGCATTCATACCAAAATTTTTCGGTCTTCAACTTCATATTTCTTGAAATTACTTTGAACAATGATTCCTCCTCTTCTTGTTTCACTCCTTTTCTTTTCTTTTTCTTTTGACCTCCTTCACTTCCATTCTTTGAATTTACAATTTTAATACTCGTGAGACATTCTTCTTCTTTTGGGTATTTACTACTAAATTCTCTAGATAGTGCTCCTCTGGATTAAAGCAACTGTCCATCACAATGGACTCTAAATCGTCACTATCCTCTTATTTTCTTATGCCATCCCTAGGGTCACACTCTTCTAGCAAGGGTTCACACATGAACATAGAGATATCATAACCCTCCTCATCACAATGAGGTGTCCAATCTTCTTCATTGATAGCAATGTCCATGGTGGCTAAGATTGCTGCCCAACCATGAGGCTCGAATTCCTCATCTGAAAAAATCATTGGTGTGTAGGCTGGGTCTCTAACTATTCTATCTCCTTGACAAGATCCTCCTTCTCTTGCTTTTAGGCATCTTTCCTCTTCCTCTGCAACGTTTGCACATCCACAAGTGAGTATCTTCATGCATCCAGGATGGATCAAAAGAACTTTCAGAATTCACAGAGATTGAATCTTCTTGCACCTCGTGGATAGGATTCCACTATAGGGGTGGTACATCTCAACTATGTAATCTTTCAGATTGACATTGGTTGTGAACCCTAAGTGTTGCAAGTACAAGGAGTTGGTTCCCCAATCCTGTACTATTTGTAGTTGTCATAGGAAGGGTCTTCCTAGGATCATCTCATAGACATTATTTTTGCCAAAGTCACATATAGCAAAGGTGTGTTCAAACTCTATGCCACAAGTGGTTAGAGTTATCCCTTCAAGCAATCCTAGAGGTCTTTCAATATGGCCATCAACCATTTGAATGTTCATTCTAGTTGGTCTCAATGCGGGCTTGCCCCATTGCTTTCACAAGGAGGCAGTCGCAATTGCAACACCAGCACCTGAATCTAAGATAGCTTTGGTGGTGTAACCTTGGTAAGTGATTGGAAGATAAGTATTACCTTCTTCTCCTTCACTCATGTCCCCTATTTTGTCTAGAGGTATCTTTGGTACTATTTTCTTATAGCCTGCTTTTGACACATTGGAACCAAGTTCTAGAACTTGATTCACCACATGTTGCCATAGCTCAGGTTTTACTTTGAGCAGCTCTTCTAAAGTGAGATGACACTGAACCTTAGTGTTCTTCATGACATCAGTGTTCCTTGGAACCACTGAGTCTTCATGTCTTACCAATATTGTGGGAGCTCTGATTTGAAGAGATTCAAATTCCCATGGGCCTATGAATTGTGGAAACTCTTGTAAAGAATTAGATTCAAATTCTAATTTTTCATCTTCTTGTTGCTCAGCTTGGTCTCCATAAATAGGTGGGATGTCTTGGGGAAATTGCTCATGAAGATTATAATCAATTTCAAGAATAGAAGGGGAGTTATCCTTCTCCTTGGCCCATTTCTCCTCTCGTATTTCCCGCAAGAACTCTTGAGAGTACTCTTGGATTGAAAGAGGTGTCCCAACATCTGGAACTAGGAACATAAGCTTCCCTTGGTGGTGAGGTTTCTCTTCCAACAAATGGTTGAGCCTCTGGAGGTAAAGAAACTTGAGGTTTGTTTACCAACTGCTCTAATCTTTCTAGTAAGCCCTAGAAGTGCAAATTGGGTTTGATAGAATTTGTCCGATTGAACAATTGATTGGTCTCAAGCATAGCCTGAGCTAGTTCTACCATTTTTATACACATCTTTGTCTATCCAATCTCAAAATTTTCTCTAGGGTAGCTCTTGTCTAGGTTTGTATTATTGGCTCTTCTTGAGTTGAGCCTGGTAGGCCTTTAACATCATGCCCAAGTCTTCTAGGGTTGGATCTGCAAGAACAGACCCTAGTGGCGGTTTATTTACAATGAGTGGTGGGGTGCGATGAAGTGGAGTGGATGGGTTTTTCAGCTTGCGAGGGGTTTTGAGAGGCAATATCTACTATTTTTGTTTTTGCATCTTTCAAGCTTTCTTCTAGTTCAGATAACTTTTTAGTCCACTTACGATTGGTCTTCTCTCTAGTATCCTTCCATGTTCTTGTTTTCCTCTTTCTAGGCTCTCTTGATTCACTTGATTCTGATTTTTCACCTGGCTTATCTTGTTTTAAGGCTTGTGCTCTAGTGACTACTTGTATAGGAGCCACATTATTGCTACTTGAACTTGAATCCACCACTAAGCCTACCACATTAGTCGGTGTAACCCTGGGTACATCAGAAGGGTTCCTCGGACAATCTCTGGGGAGATGCTCTTTGCCGCTTTCAGGACAAAAGCCTTGTATTGTGATGTTTTTTCCTTGTTCTGGAGTCGATGATTGTGGGGACATTCATGAATGAAATGGTCAACCTGACATCTAAAACATGGTCCTCTAGGGGCTTCTGGTCTCATTTGTCTCAATTGGGGCCTCAGGTTTGGATTTGTATACATGACATTGGAGTATTCTCGCTCCCAATTTTGTTCCATAAGTGGTGGCTCGTATTGATAGGAATAAGCCACACTATGCTCTAGTGACTCTGTGTAGTAAACTTGTGGACTATCTTCATAGGAGTAGTCAGAATTCTAAGCATGATGGTCATTTTCTGAGACTAAAGGGGTCATTGGTACTAATGCTCTATTAAGGTTCTCCTCTGCCACTGCATACTTAATTGGAATCACGTTGGTAGGAGTTGATGGTTGGTTTCCTAGGACCAGTTGTGGCCTATATGGTGCCTGATATTGCTCTTGGTACTAGGGTTGATATTGCTAATACAGCTATTGGTATTGGTTCTGGTACCTACCCTGTTGGTAAAGTTGCTCATAAGTTTTTCTAATAGCCTGCCTATTGTAGGGACAATCTTGAGCCACATGGTTTGTGTATTTTCTCTCAATAATGCAATATGGAGCATTCATTTCTCTCATGTTTTGGTTTTGCATCGGACATACATTAGCAATGTGGTCTTCTCCACAAGTATAACATCTCTTCAATGTGGTGACCCTTGTTGATTGTCTATTTTGGACTCCTAGCTTCTTGGCAACCTGATCAGCTATCTCATCTATCTCAATGGCGGTCTTGGAAGTATGACTAGTAGACCTATCTAAATCCTTGTAGAGAATTCTACAATGAATTCTTCTAGCAATTGACATATGTTTTGATAGTTGTGACTTTTTAGAGGGTGAAACCAAGCTAATGCAGTACCCTTGAGAGTCAAACCAAATACCTCAAACTGTGCAAACAAGTCCTTGACCTGTTCATCTCTTAACACTTGTTTGAACTTGGCCACATGATCATAAGGAACTCCTGACCCATCAAAGTAGTTCTTCATTGCCTTGACCACTTGAAAGGGTCTAAGGGTTCTTGGGTACTCTTGAGGTCTAGGAAATGGAAAATCATGTTCATCTCTTTGATGCATATGTGCTTGATGTCTCTCCCTTTCATGTATTTCAACTTTAAATCTTGATTTTTCTCTACCCACATTGTGTGCAAAGCTTACCTTGGGTCTCTCTCTAGCTCTTTTGCTCTGGTTTTCATGAGCCTGGGATGATCCTACTCCTTGGAGGCCATGGGAGATATTAGATCTTGGTGGAGGGAAAAATCAAGTCTCCTTGCCAAGTGTATGCATGCCTATCATGCTCTATTACTCAGAACATTTTTTTCGATGTATGATCTAGATAGACATCCTTGCCTGGTGTCTCAAGATCCTTGAACTCATAGATTATTCCACCTATTTTGCTAGGTTGATCTCGCTTGAACCTTCAAAAGCTTTCCTGTGTTTCTCTATT
>CM035424.1:174366543-174409043 GCA_020310875.1 Ceratopteris richardii | reverse complement strand
TCTATCTATCTATCTATCTATCTATCTATCTATCTATCTATCTGTCTATCTGTCTATCTGTTTGTCTGTCTATCTGTCTATCTGTCTATCTATCTGTCTATCTATCTATCTATCTATCTATCTATCTATCTATCTATCTATCTATCTATCTATCTATCTATCTATCTATCTATCTATCTATCTATCTATCTATCTATCTATATATCTATCTATCTATCTATCTATCTATCTATCTACCCAACTATCTACCTATCTATCCACCTATCTATCTACCTACCTACCTATCTATCTATCTATGTATCTATCTATCTATCTATTTATCTATCTATGTATCTATTGTTGATGTGTAAAACACCACAAGAAATGAATTACTATGACACTAGAACACCTCTATGGTCACCATTAACTCATTTCCACTCAAAACTTTGAGAAATGATAGCCAAAACCAAGAACTTTACTTCTTTAGATTTTTGCTGTCACTGAAATGACATACCTTCAGTATTTTGCTAATTTCTCTTAGCTCAAATAATATTTCTCCAAGATCTTTTTTTGGATGAAAGTAGAAGAGTAGAGCTTTTCAACAAGCTATGATTTGCAAGAAGTGGATCTCTAGAACTCAAGTTATGGCCTTCACAAACATCAGATACAAACATCAAGATATATAGTGATGCAGATTGGTCAGGTAATCCAGATGATAGGAGATCAACTTATGGATACTTGTGTTATGTGGGACATAAGTTAATTTCCTGGTATTCAAAGAAGCAACACACAGTTGCTTTGTCATCTACAGAAGCAGAGTACAAAGATATGGT
The DNA here is from genome assembly GCA_020310875.1 of Ceratopteris richardii. Taxonomy (NCBI): domain Eukaryota; kingdom Viridiplantae; phylum Streptophyta; class Polypodiopsida; order Polypodiales; family Pteridaceae; genus Ceratopteris; species Ceratopteris richardii. The sequence goes on along the minus strand of CM035424.1, from coordinate 174,408,231 downwards.
TGAAGCTGCAAAGGAAGTGATATGGCTTAAGACTCTGATGAAGAGTTTGATATCATTCAGAGTACACCTACTATTCATGGAGATAACATGAGTTCATTGTATTTAGCTGCTAACCCTATGTTTCATGCTAGGACTAAACACATTGAGATTCAGTATCACTTTCTAAGAGAGAAGGTGATGGATAAAGAGATTGAAGTCATACACACTTCAACAAAAGATCAGATAGCTTATATGCTAACCAAAAGCTTGGATGGACCAAAGCTACAGAGATTCAAAGACATGGTAGGCATAAAGAAGATAGATAAAACCTCAATTGATGATTGAGGGGGAGCTTTTGGTGCAGGGAAATCAACAATTGAAGTTTTGTTTGAAGACTTGAAGTCAAGGACTGAAGAAAAGACCAAAACATGAAGCATGAAGGAAATGCATATCCAGGAGATAAAGATGTGTATACATATGTACATTATTTTAGAGTCAGTTCATCATATACTTTTGTATGGTCATGAGCTTGTAAAAATTTGCCTATATATACAAAGAAAATGTCGGGGAAAAGTAAGAGAGATTATGTGAGAACAAGATTTGAGAAGAATTAGATGTTATTAGACTTATAGAAGTGTGTAGAATCTCTCTCATTACTCAGATGTAAGAATTTCTCAGAAATGAAAAATGTTGCACCCGATATTTTTGTGTATTCTCCTTCTGTCCTTGATCACTTCAAGAATCCTTTTGTAGATGTCTAAGTTCATAGTTAATGAGTCTATGGTTAAAGTTTGAAAGCCTAATTGTAAACAGGCTATGAGAATTATGAGTAGGAACATTCATATGTGAAGAAGTGTTCACTAGTTCCTGAAACAGGCCCAAACTTTGATGTTAATATTTTGGTCAGTTCTCCTTCCATAGTGTAAATTTTTGACCAAGCAAGCACTCAATCTTTAAGTTGGAAGGTAAGCTACATGTGGCTAAAAGCATTTTCATAAACAGGTTCTAGATTAAGAGAACCAAGTGTTAGAAGTTACAGGTGTCTCAATCGACTTCTCAGAAGAACAGTTTTAGATATAGGTGACTTGTTAAATTCATTTCTCAAGATATACTGAATCTTTTGAAGTGATTTAACTTGAAGAAGGTGTGAAAACTATAGGCGACACCTTGTGCAAAGTTTTGTCAAAAACTTTACACATTTGATAAGTCAATGAGAGAGTTATGTGCAGCAGACTTTCTGTAGAGTTATCATCTTCACAGTTTGGTCAAAATTTTGATAATTGGTTATTGATCCTCTAAATTGGTGAAGGTATGGAGGTACTCTTGATATAGAGGTGTTCTAAATTCAAGAGTAGCTTGTTCTTTTGGAGATTAAAAGAGTCTCATACATAGAACTTTAACTATTTTTTCTCATAGCTATGAAAAAACTCAGAAGTTTTACACGTGCTTTCTCACTCAGAGAAGCTCGACTCTATTCAGTCATACAAAATGAACTCCTTCTCATATTCTATCACTCTCTTCCACTTCGCATCAGTTGATACAAACTAACTTATATAGTTTTTCTCTATCCCGTGACTTTAAAAAACTTCTAGAACTAAAGTGAACTAACTTTACAAATATAATACACTTGTGAATTTGTCCCTTCACATAGGCATGTGGTTTTCTTCTAAAGATTTGACCTTCAAATATATGTCCAATTAGTGATTGTTTCTCCAACAGCTCCCCCTCAATCACTAATTGACATTCCCTGTTTCTTCATATCATCTTCTTTTCTTTTACTCCTGCCATGCTTTTGAATCTTCTGGTCTTCACACCATCCAAGCTCTTTTTCATTATGTCTGCTATCTGATCTTTTGTAGAAATGTACTCCACTTCAATTTCTTTCTCCATTACCTTTTCTCTTAGGAAGTGATAATGTATCTCTATATGTTTTGTTCTTGCATGAAATACTGGATTTGTTGCAAGATAAAGTGAACTCATATTATCTCCATGTATTGTAGGTATACCTTGATCAATGCCCAAGCTTTTGAACAATGTCTGCATCCATATGACCTCCTTAGATGCTTCCACAAGTCCTTTGTACTCAGCTTCAGTTGATGATAATGCTATTGTATGTTGTTTCTTTGAACACCAACTTACAAGCTTATCACCAATGTATATCATGTAGCCATGAGTTGATCTTCTGTCATCATGGTTACCTACCCAATCTGAGTCACTATAGGCTCTCAACTTCAAATCTGATGTAAAAGGATAATATAATCCTTCCTTTATAGTTCCTTTGATATATCTGAGAACTCTTTGACTTGCAATCCAATGTGGGTCCTTTGGACAATGCATGAATTGTGACAAAACTCCCACTGCATAACAAAGATCAGGTCTTGTTAGTGTAGCATAAATCAAACTATCCACAAGAGGTTGATACTTCCTCATATCTTTGTATTCTGCACCATCATATTTACTGAGCTTGTGATTAACTTCAAGTGGAGTTGAAGCTTCTCTGCAATTTTCCATATCAAACTTCTTCAATAGATTTAGAAGATACCTTTCTTGTGATACATATATGCCATGATCTATATAAGTGACTTCCATTCCAAGAAAGTATGATAACTTTCCTAGATCACTAAACTTGAATTCTTTTTCAAGTAATCTCTTTACCTCCTTGATTCCTTCATCTGAAGTACCTGTTATTATAATGTCATCTACATAAATACAAATGTAGATTGTACCTTCCTCTGCTCTTTTGATGAGTAGACTTGGATCTGCTTTTGAACTTTGATATCCAAGATCATTGAGATACTTCACCAGTCTATAGTTCCATGCTCTTGGAGCTTGCTTCAATCCATACAATGCTCTTCTCAACCTGCAAACAAAATTTGGATACCTGGAATCTATAAACCCTTGAGGTTGTTCCATGTATACCTCATCTGATATGTATCCATTCAAGAATGAACTCTTTATATCCAATTGACTTAGAGTCCATCCTTTTGAAGCTGTAATAGCAATGATTGTCCTTATAGTTGACATCTTAGCTACAGGACTGAATGACTCATCATAATCTATGCCATAGGTTTGGGCATAGCCTTTCACCACCAGTCTAGCTTTGTATTTGGCTATACTTCCATCTGCAAGCTTCTTCACTTTATAAACCCATTTATTTCCAATTACTTTCTTACCATTTGGTTTAGGAACAAGTTCCATGTCTTGTTCTCCTCCAGTGCATTGAACTCTTCCTTCATTGCTTCTTCCCATTGCTTCTTACCTTTTGCTTCATCATAGTTCTGACGTTCTTCATCATCTTTGACCATATATGCATAGTTCTTCTGAGTTATGTAAGAAGTATCATAAGAATACCTTTTAGGTTGCCTTCTAGTCCTGCTTGACCTCCTTGTTTCACATTCTTCATAAGTGTCTGGATACACCTCTTCATCAAATATAGGAGCTTCTTCATTCCTTCTTGTTAATCCAATTCTGGATGTACTTGCTTGCACATAGTCTTCATCTCTATTCACCTGCACAATTGATTTTCCTTTCTCACGTCTTCTTACCTCTTCTTCAAATTCTTCAGCTGTATGACTTTGATCTGCATACCAACTTTTCTGTTCATCAAATGTAACATCTCTAGAAACAAGAAATTGTTTGGTTAGAGGATTCCACAACCTGTAATCCATCTGCTTTTCATCATAACCAATGAACACATATTTTTTTGCCTTTGGTTCAAGTTTATGCCTAAGTTGTGATGGCACATAAGCATATGCAATTGATCCAAACACTTTACAATGATCTAGTGTTGGTTTCTTACCCCACCAAGCTTCATATGGAGTCATTCCATTGAGAGTTGCACATGGTAATCTATTCACAAGATATGTAGCTGTATTTACAGCTTCAGCCCAAAGATAATTTGGACAATTCTTCTCCTTCAACATAGCTCTAGCAAACTCAACCAAAGTCCTATTTCTCCTTTCTGCTACACCATTTTGTTGTGGTGCATACCTGCAAGTTATTTCTCTCTTAATAACTGCATTCCAAGGATAATCATTGAACTCTTAGGAGAAGTATTCTCCCCCTCCATCAGACTTTAGTCTTTTAAGCTTTTGACCTGTGACTCTCTCTGCATATGCATGAAAATGCTTGAAAGCTCCAAACACTTCTGATCTTTCCTTCAAAACATATAATGTTATCCATCTTGTAGCGTCATCAATGAAAAGAACATAGTACCTTGAGCCACTGATAGATCCTTCTTTTGTTGGTCCCCATACATCTGTATGAATGAGCTCTAGTAATCCATCATGTTTAAAACCTTTCTTCTAAAATGGTAACCTGTGTGCTTTACCCATTTGACATGCTTCACATTTATAAACCATATGTTGACTCTACACATTTGGTAATCCTAGAACAGACTGATTTTCAACCATAGCTTTAATTCCTCTTTCATTGAAATGACCTAATCTCTTATGTCAGAGATCAAATTCTGTAATCACTCCTTCACCATGTGTGAGCAAAGCTTGACCAATGTTCCCTTGCACTCTTAAAGTAAAGAGTCTACCTTCTTTCTTACCGGAGACAATTTGATTATATCCATTCTCTGGATCTTCAACAAATACTCCTTCATTTGTAAACCTGACTTGAAAACCTTTCTCAACTATCTGTCCCACACTAATCAAGTTTTTAGGTATTGTGGGATCAAAACATTGGTTAGCAAATCTGCTCCACTCTTGCATTTCACTTTTCCAATTGAATGTACAATGTCTAGTATTATCACCTGTTTGAACACTATGACTAGAAATGCCTTTTTCCAATTCTGACATCAATTCTATGTTTTATGACAAATGATTAGAACATCCAGAGTCAATGTAAAATACCTTTAGATCTTCTTTATCTGATGTGCTGATCAAATTCATCATCAATGATGTATGACCTTCATTCTGTGTGTGATTTGCATAATTGTAGTAGGTGGTGTTGTAGGATTGATTTTGTCCCCAACTTCTTCCTCCACCTCTACCATAGCCTCCTCTTTGACTTTGTCTACCTCTTTGAAAATTACTTTGATATCTTCCACCTCGACCTTTTCTATTGTTGTTTTGATTCTAATTTGATCCTTGTTGATTGTGCCAACAATCATGAGCCAAATGATTACTCAATCCATAGATCCAGCAAGCCTTCTTGTTGTTATTCTGATTACCTCTTCCACTTCCAAAACCTCTTGATCTTCCTCTGCCAGTGCCTTTACCTCTTGCATAATAAACTTGAGAAGTTGACTCTTCTTCATCCTTTGCTTTACCTTTATCTCCTTTCTTCTTATTCTTCATGTACATTGCAAAACTTTGTCCTTTATCTCCATCTCCCTTCAAGTCTTGCTCAAATGTGAGCATCAAACCAAGCAATTGGTTCAAATCTGGAACATAATGATCTAATGAAAGTTCTGTTGATAAGACAATCTAACTATTTATATATCTATGTATCAATCTATCGATCTATCTATGTATCAATCGATGTATCTATCTATCTATCTATCTACACTTGTATGAATATCCACAAGAAGTAATCATGATGAAGCAGGATGGAACTATTAAAACTTGACTTTCTGAATAGCATAACTTTCTACAAACATGTAAGTTGGAAACTTCAAATGATCATATGTCCCTCATACAAGCACCAAATCAAGTGATTCAGATGCGTTTTCCATGCCATTTTTAATGTATATTTCAAATATGGACCTAAAATTAGGAATACTCAAGTGTATAAGTAGGCGAGAGAGATTTGTGTTCAAAAAGCTTCACTAAAGTGATTATGGAAGGTGCATATGATAGAGATTACTCCTCAAGGACTTCACAATCAAGTAGAACCAACATCCACATATTCACAATCAACCAAGCAACACAAAAACACTTGCATAAAGCATGAAGAAGACAAAGAACACAAGGAGTGACACCGGTATCACAACCAATGGAGTTTCCCTTCTCATTACTACACAAGATACAAGTGCAAATGGCTTGAAATCATTCACATTTGTGTCTTTTATACCATTTTGGAGAGAATCATGATTTCCTGTTGGTGCAGGGCAATCAACAATTGAAGTTTTGGGTGAAGACTTGAAGTCAAGGACTAAAGAAAGGACCAAAACATGAAGCATGAAGGAAATGCATATCCAGAAGATAAAGATGTGTATACATATGTACATTATTTTAGAGTCATTTCATCATATACTTTTGTATGGTCATGAGCTTGTAAAAATTTGCCTATATATACAAAGAAAATGTCGGGGCAAAGTAAGAGAGATTATGTGAGAACAAGATTTGAGAAGAATTAGATGTTATAAGACTTTAAGAAGTGAGTAGAATCTCTCTCATTACTCAGATGTAAGAATTTCTCAGAAATGAAAAATGTTGCACCGGATCTTTCTGTGTATTCTCCTTCTGTGCTTGATCATTTCAAGAATCCTTTTGTAGATGTCTAAGTTCATAGTTAATGAGTCTATGATTAAATTTTGAGAGCCTAATTGTAAACAGGCTGTGAGAATTATGAGTAGGAACATTCATATGTGAAGAAGTGTTCACTGGTTCCTGAAACAGGTGCAAAATTTGATGTTAATGTTTTGGTCAGTTCTCCTTCCACAGTGTAAAGTTTTGAGCAAGAAAGCACTCAATCTTTAAGTTGGAAGGTAAGCTACCTATGGCTAAAAGCATTTTCATAAACAGGTTCTAGATTAAGAGAATCAAGTGTTAGAAGTTACAGGTGTCTGAATCGACTTCTCAGAAGAACAGTTTTAGATATAGGTGACTTGTTGAATTCATTTCTCAAGATATACTGAATCTTTTGAAGTGATTTAACTTGAAGAAGGTGTGAAAACTATAGGCAACACCTTGTGCAAAGTTTTGTCAAAAACTTTACACATTTGATAAGTCAATGAGAGAGTTATGTGCAGCAGACTTTCTGTAGAGTTATCATCTTCACAGTTTGGTCAAAATTTTGATAATTAGTCATTGATCCTCTAAATTGGTGAAGGTTTGGAGTTACTCTTGATATAGAGGTGTTCTAAATTCAAGAGTAGCTTGTTCTTTTGGAGATTAACACTCTCCATCAGTGGTATCAGAGCAGGAAGCATCAGAATTGAAGAAAGGAGGATCCCGACTGCTGCAGCCATAAAGAATTCAACATTTGAAGGTTCAAAAGGTGAAAGCTTGAGAGCAAAGCTTGAGAAGGAGGCCATACGACATCAAGGAATACAAAAGGAGTATCATTCAAAGTAAAGTTACATCTATTACTCATAAAGTTTGAAGAATTCAATATACAGGTGAAGAAAGGATGGGAGAGTCTCTTCAAATAGAGAAGTTGGATAGAGAGAACTATCCAGCATGGTCAATGAGGATGGAAGCTCGCCTTATGAGCAAAGATTTGATAGGATATATCACAGGTGAAGAAGAAAAGCCTCAATTCAAAGATCCTAGTGTTCCAACTAGGGAGGAATTATCAGAATTGAAGAATTGGATGAAGAAAGATGCTCAAGCTAGGAGCATTATCTATATGGCAGTTAATGATTACTTGCTACCTCACATTAGAGGTCTTGAAAGTGCAAGTGATATATGGAATGCTTTGGAGGAGCATTTCCAAAACACCACAAAGTCAAGGAAGGTGTACTCATTTCTCTGAGTATGCATCCGTTTTGTAAAGATCTTTTGACCAATTGTAGTTGAAGGTAGTAGCTTTAAAATGAGCTATCACTCATGAAAAACTTTACACTGTGTTGTGAGATCTGACCTTAAGAAGATTAGGAAAACATGTGCCAGAAAACTCGTAACTATCAACTAACTTACACACTGATATGAAATCAATTAGAATCCAACACACAAGAGGAATTAGACCAAATCCTTCTACACAAGCATGTGTTAACTATTGGAAGAAGATGTGTACAAAATGGCTTGGCCTCATTCTACTCATAGCCATGGAAAACTCTCATACACTGAGTAGACTTTCCTAAACATCTCTCACAGAAAAACCCGACTTTTCTCTATCTACTCAAGGATTACAAAATTGAGTTCTCTCTCTATGTTTTCCAACTCAAATTAACTTATATACATATAGTCTACATACTCCTAGACTCAAACTTGTAAGTTTTGAAGTTCTATATCAAGACTAAACTTTAATTTTGCACTATATTACAAGAGTGAATTTATCCCTTCACTTAGGCTTAGTTTTCTAAGTGCTTTGCCTTCACTTCTCTTTGTCTTTCTTCTTCCTTCATGTATCTACATATATTCATGTCTAATTAGTGAGTAAAGCCCCAACAGCTCCCCCTCAATCACTAATTAGCATCCTCTGACTTCTTCATGTAATCTTCTTCTCTTTTATTCCTGCCTTTGAATCTACTTGTCTTCACTCCATCCAAGCTCTTTGTCATAATATCTGCTATCTGATCTTTTGTAGAAGTGTATACCACTTCAAGCTCCTTCTCCATTACCTTTCCTCTCAAGAAGTGATATTGTATCTCTATGTGCTTTGTTCTTGCATGAAATACAGGATTTGCTGCAAGATACAATGAACTCATATTATCTCCATGTATGATAGGTATACCTTGATCAATATCCAAGCTTTTGAACAAAGTTTGCATCCATATCACTTCTTTTGCTGCTTCCACAAGTCCTTTGTACTCAGCGTCATTTGATGATAAGGCCACTGTATGTTGCTTCTTTGAACACCAGCTCACAAGTTTATCTCCTATGTATACCATATACCCATGTGTTGACCTTCTATCATCTTGACTTCCTGCCCAATCTGAGTCACTATATGCTCTCAGCCTTGTATCTGATGTAAATGGATAATATAATCCTTCCTTCAAATTTCTTTTGATGTATCTAAGAACTCTTTGACCTGCAATCCAATGTGGATCCTTTGGACAATGCATAAACTGAGAAAGAACTCCCACTGCATAGCTAAGATCAGGTCTTGTTAGTGTAGCATAAATCAAGCTTCCCACTAAAGATTGATATTTCCTCATATCTTTGAACTCTGCACCATCATATTTGCTGAGTTTATGATTAACCTCTAGTGGTTTTGACGCCTCTCTACAAATCTCCATGTTAAACTTCTTTAGAAGATACCTTTCTTGTGATACATATATGCCGTGTTCTGCATAAGTGATTTCCATTCCAAGAAAATATGACAATTTTCCTAGATCACTTATCTTAAATTCCTTTTCAAGTAATCTCTTCACCTCCTTGATTCCTTCATTTGAAGTACTTGTAATTATAATCTCATCTACATAAATACAAATGTAGATCATACCTTCATCTGTTCTCTTGATAAGTAAACTTGCATCTGCCTTTGAACTTTGATATCCAAGATCATTAACATACTTCACAAGTCTATAATTCCAAGCTCTTGGAGCTTGCTTCAATCCATAAAGTGCTCTTCTCAATCTGCAAACATAATTTGGAAACTTCTAATCTGCAAACCCTTGAGGTTGCTCCATGTAGACCTCATCTGATATATATCCATTCAAAAATGCATTCTTTATATCCAATTGACTCAATGTCCATCCTTTTGATGCTGCAATAGCAATGATTGTCCTTATGGTTGACATCTTTGCTACAGGACTGCATGTCTCATCATAATCTATGCCATGAGTTTGAGCATAGCCTTTAACCACCAATCTAGCTTTGTATCTGGCTATTCTTCCATCTGCATGCTTCTTTATTTTGTAAACCCTTTTATTTCCAATCACTTTCTTACCATTAGGTTTTGGAACAAGTTTCCAAGTTTTATTTTCTTCAAGTGCATCAAACTCTTCCTTCATTGCTTCTTCCCATTGTCTCTTACCTTTTGCTTCATCATAACTTTGAGGCTCTTCATCTTCCTTAATCAAGTAAGCATAGTTTTTCTGAGTCAGATAAGAAGTATCATAAGAATACCTTGTAGGTTGTTTCCTCATTCTGGTTGATCTCCTTGGTTCACACTCTTCATGTGTATCTGGATATACTTCTTCATCAAATCTTGGTTCATCTTCATTTATTCTATATGATCCAACTCTAGATGTGCTTGTTTCCATATGATTTTCATCTCCATCTACCTGCATATGTGATTTACCTCTTTCACTTCTTCTTACCTCTTCTTCAAATGTTTCAAGGTACAATCTTTATCTGCATACCAACTCTTCTGTTCATCAAGTGTCACATCTCTAGAAACAATAAATTGTTTGGTTAGAGGACTCCATAGCCTATAACCCATCTGTTTTTCATCATACCCAATAAATATATATATTTCAGCCTTTGGTTCAAGCTTATGTGTGAGTTGTGATGGTACATAAGCATAAGCAATTGATCCAAACACTTTACAATGATCAAGTGTTGGTTTCTTACCCCACCATGCTTCATAAGGGGTCATTCCATTTAGAGCTGCACATGATAACCTATTCACAAGATATGTAGTTGTATTTACAGCTTCAGCCCAAAGATAATTAGGGCAATTCTTTTCTTTTAACATTGCTCTTGCAAACTCAACCAATGTTCTATTCCTCCTTTCTGCCACCCCATTGTGTTGAGGTGTATATCTGCAAGTTATTTCTCTCTTGATACCTGCATTCCAAAGATAATCATTGAATTCTTGGGAGAAGTATTCTCCCCCTCCATCAAACCTCAGCCTTTTGAGCTTTTGACATGTAACTCTTTCTGCATATGCATGAAAATGTTTGAAAGCTCCAAATACTTCTGATCTTCCTTTAAAACATAAATGGTTATCCACCTTGTAGCATCATCAATAAAAAGAACATAATACCTAGACCCATTTATTGATCCTTCTTTTGTTGGTCCCCATATATCTGTATGTATGAGCTCTAGCAAACCATCATGCTTGAAACCTTTCTTCTGAAATGATAATCTATGTGCCTTTCCCATCTGACAAGCTTCACACTTGTAGATCATATGTTGATTTTTTACATTTCGTATCCCTATTATAGATTGATTCTCCACCATGGTTTTAATTCCTTTTTCATTGAAGTGTCCTAACCTCTTATGCCAGAGGTCTAACTCTGTAAGTACTTCATCACCATATGTGATCAGGGCTTGACCAACATTCCCTTGCACTTTGAGAGTAAAAAGTCTACCTTCCTTCTTACCACAGAGAATTTGATTGTATCCATCCTCTGGATCTTCAATAAATACCCCTTCATTTGTAAATCTGACTTGAAAACCTTTCTCCACTATTTGTCCCACACTAATCAGATTCTTTGGTATTGTTGGGACGTACAAAACATTTGTTAGCAAATTAGCTCCACTCCTGCATTTCACTTTTCCAACTGAATGCACATTATGTTTTGTATTGTCACCTGTTTGTACTGTATGACTTGAAATACCTTCTTCCAATTCTGATAACAATTCTATATTACCTGACAAATGATTTGAACAACCAGAGTCAATATAGAATACCTTGAGATCCTCCTTCTCTGATGTACTTATTGAATTCATCATCAATGTTGTATGGTTGTCATTTTGTGTATCATTTGCATAGTTGTAATAGGTAGTGTTGTAAGACTGATTCCAATTTCTTCCACCACCTCTACCAAAACTTCCTCTTGAATTATGTCTTCCTCTTTCAAAATGATTTTGAAACCTTCCGCCTCTTCCTCTGCCATTATTACTTTGATTTTGATTTGATCCTTGTTGATTATGCCAACAATCATAGGCTAGATGATTGCTCAATCCACAAATCCAGCATGTCTTCTTGTTATTGTTCTGATTTCCTCTACCTCTTCCATTTCCTCGACCTTTACCTCTGCCAAAACCTCTTCCTCTTGCATAATTTGCTTGAGTAGTTAGTTCTTCTTCAACCTTTGCTTTACCTTCCTCACTTTTCTTCTTATTCTTTGCATACATAGCAGAACTATATCCTTTATCTCCATCTGACTTCAAGTCTTGCTCAAATGTGAGCATCAGTCCAAGCAATTGATTTAATTCTGGCACATAATGATTTAATGAAAGTTTAGTTGAGAGTACAAAAGGTTTCCACCTCTCATCTCCTCTCAACCCTGCAAGCAATTGTGCTATCAACCTATGATCTTCAATATCCTCATCAATAGATCCAAGACTATCTGCTAAGTCCTTCATCTTAGTGACATAATCACTAATATTCTGATTTTTCTTTTTCTTAAATGTGGTGAACTCTAACCATAAGCTAGCCTTCCTAGCTTTAGTAGTGTTTTGGAAGTGATCTTCCAAAGCATTCCATATGTCTTCAGCTGTTTCTAATCCTCTGATATGTGGTAGTAAATGATCTGTGATAGTGTTATATATATAAGCCCTTGCACTTGCATCTCTCTTCTGCCATAGCTTCAAAGCTTCTAGTTCTTCTTTCCTTGGTTGACTCTCATCTTCAAATTTAGGCTTTTCTTCTTCACCTGTTACATATATCATTAGATCCTTACTCATAAGTAAGGCTTCCATTCTCATTACCCAAGCAGGATAATTATCTCTGTCCACTTTGTCAATAGATACATGATCTGCCATAGTCTTCTTGTTTCTACTGCAACTTGTGAGTATAAGGTTAAAGTATGGTACCTTTTGTAGATCTTTACCCTTGAGAATAACTTCGAAGAATTCCTCTGATGTCTTTTATTATTGAACACCTCAGCTTTCACCTCTTTAATGAAGAACTCTTCGATTCCTCTTGTATCTGCTCCTCCTTTCACTCCTGAGGACCTTTCTGCTCTGATATCACTTGTTGATGTATGAAACACCACAAGAACTAAGCTAAATTGATATTAGAACACCTCTATAATCATCATTAGCTTAGTAACACTCTCAATTTGAAAACTTTACCACCAAACTTAGTGAAATCCAAAATTTCACTTTTTAGAAATCTGCGCCTTTTCTTCTAACTTCAAATCTGATCTGTATTAGCTTGATTCGTACAAATTGTTTTGATCTTTTGCTAATAAAAATTCTTGCTAATGTTAAACAACACATACCAAGCAAGACTTTTAAGTAATAACTTCAAATTCTTCTGAATTCACTTCAACATTTGCACTATGTCTGAAATCCAAAAAATGACTTCATCCATTTGACATACCTTCACTCTTAGACTCATTTCTCTGAGTATGCATCCCATTTTTTAAAGATCTTCTGATCAATTGTAGTTGAAGGTAGTAGATTTAAAATGAGCTATCACTCGTGAAAAACTTTACACTGTACTGTGAGATCTGACCTTAAGAAGATCAAGAAAAAGTGCACCAGAAAACTCGTAATTGTCAACTAGCTTACACACTGATATGAAATCAATTAGAATCAAACACACAAGAGGAATTAGAGCATGTGTTAACTATTAGAGAAGATGTGTACAAAATGGCTTGGCCTCATTCTTCTCATAGCCCTAGAAAACTCTCATACACTGAGTAGACTTTCCTAAACATCTCTCACAGAAAAACCCGACTTTTCTCTATTTACGCAAGGATTACAAAATTGAGTTCTCTCTCTTGTTTTCCAACTCAAATTAACTTATATACATATAGTCTACATACTCCTAGACTCAAACTCGTAAATTTTGAAGTTCTATATCAAGACTAAACTTCAATTTTGCACTATATTACAAGAGTGAATTTATCCCTTCACTTAGGCTTAGTTTTCTAAGTGCTTTGCCTTCACTTCTCTTTGTATTTCTTCTTCCTTCATGTATCTACAATATTCATGTCTAATTAGTGAGTGAAGCCCCAACAATAAGATCTCTGAGTTAGATCTTTGGCACAAAAGGCTTGGACACTTTAATGAAAGAGGTATCAAAGATATGGTTAGTAATGGTTCAGTGCTTGGATTGCCTAATGTTGCATGTCAACGTATGACATACAGATGTGAGGCATGTCAATTAGGTAAGGCTCATAAGCAATCTTATTCCAAGCATGGTTTTATGTATTCAGAGAAGCTTGAATTGGTACACACAGATGTGTGGGGACCATCAAAAGATTTCAGTATCAATGGTTCAAGGTATTATGTGATTTATGTTGATGATGCTACCAGATGGATCACTATCTATGTGATCAAAGATAAGTCAGAGGTATTCAATACATTCAAACATTATCATATGTATGCAGAGAGAATTACAGGTCATAAATTGAAGAGACTAAGGTCAGATGGAGGGGGAGAGTATTTCTCTAATGAATTCAGTGATTACTTGTGGAATGCAGGTATAAAAAGGGAAATTACTTGCAGGTACTGTCCTCAACAAAATGGTGTAGCAGAAAGGAGGAATAGAACTCTTGTTGAGTTTGCAAGATCCATGATGAAGGAGAAAAATTACCCTAATTATTTGTGGGCTGACGCTGTAAACACAGCTACTTATTTGGTTAATAGGTTACCATGTAAAGCTTTGTAGGGTATGACATCATATGAGGCATGGTGGGGTAAGAGACCTACTTTAGATCATTGCAAAGTATTTGGATGTTTGGCATATGCATATGTGCCGTGCCATCACAATTGAGGCATAAATTGGAGCCTAAAGCTGAAAAATATGTGTTTATTGGATATGATGATAAACAGATGGGATATAGGTTGTGGAGTCCACCGTTTGGTCATCCGTGTGTATGACCAAAGATCTCGAGTTTAGACTTACTAGGAGGTCTTGTGCTCTTGTGAACAAGTGATCCACTTAGCTTAGTGGTTAAGTCTCAAGGATGTGAAGGAGGAGGTCTTGGGTTCAACCCCCATGGGGAGCATGGGGAGAGTGTTTTGCCCAAAGAGCTCTAGAGCCTTCTAGAAGCATCCACTTGAGTTAACTCGAGTTAACTGGGACACTTGGCGCACATGTAGTTACATGGCTGACACTTGGATGGTTAGTATCCACCTGCCCAAGAAGGCAGTCCCCTGGAGAGAGCTATATATAGAGGCATTTGGTTGGGAGGAGAGTGATCTCTCTAGCATGTGGTGGTCGTAATCCTTGTTCTCTTACACACATCAGGGCAGATCATCTATCTAGATTATGCAATGGAGTAGAACCCCACGGTGTGGATGATGAACTACTTGATGCATATCTATTTAAGGTTGAAGCTGTGCCTACTTGGGCAGAAAACCTTGTTCCATTACTGAGTTTTGGACTTGAATTCTCTAAAACATACATAAGTCAAGCCTTAGGCCAAACCAAAAACTACATATTGCTCTTAGGATATCTATACTACATCCATCATTCAGACATAGTTTTAAGCTGCATCCTAGAAGAGGAACAAAAGAGTTACCTGGAAAGGGCACATAATCCACATAACCTAGTCCATGCCTCTAAAGCCCAAACCTTAATAAATCTTCACAAATTAGGGGTACATTGGCCAAACCAAAAGAAAAGCATACATTACTTTGTCCAACAATGTAAACCTTGTCAAGTAGGAGAAGTAGTGGAAAAGTCAACTATGTTTTGGATAAACAAAAATCTAGTTTGGGGAGAAGAGATCATCAAACAATTGAAAACACAAAACCCTCAAGTGAAACAGATTTTTCATGAGAAGGAAATGAATTTGGAATGCACATACTATTCATTGATAGGGGAATAGTTGTATAAGAGAGGTAAAGATGGATATTTAAGGTTGTGTGTTTAGAAGAGGAGTATGTGAGAATGTTAACAATTAGCACATGCAAGTGCAACATCAGGACACTTTTCAGCAGAGACAACTGCCAAGCTAATCATTTATGCAGGATTTAAGTGGCCAACACTACATAAAGATGCTAAGATATTTGTGGAGAGATGTGATATTTGCAAAGAACAAAGAATCCCATAAGAAAGGATGATATGCCAATAAGACCAATAATGAGTGCTAGAGCTTTTTCCAAGTGGGGCATAAATTTTATTGGACCTATTTCACCACCTTCTAGAACCACACATACAGAGTACATCATAGTAGCAATGGACTACTTAACTAAGTGGGCAGAGGCTAAAGCCACCCGAAGAAATGATGCTCAAACAACAATTAGGTTCCTATTTGAAAACATCTTTGTGAGGTTCGGGTTGCCATTAGAAATCATCAGCGATAAGGGAACTCACTTTGTCAACGAGGTCGTAGAACATCTTCTACAAGAGTTTTTAGTGGTGCATAGACTCTGCGCACCCTATCATCCCCAAGCAAATGGCTTCGCAAAAAGCACCAACAAGGTTTTGTGTGGAATATTGCAAAAGATAGTCAACAATAAAAGGTGAGATTGGGATAAGCAATTACATCATACTCTGTGGGCTTATCGAGTTGCTTATAAAACCAGTATTGGAACTACACCCTTCAATCTGGTATATGGGCAAAATGCTATCTTACCCATGGAATCCTTAATCCCAACCCTAAAAGTGGCAAAGATGCTAGATTGGAACAACACAAGCTTGTAAACAGAATCTTGGAACTAGAGAGGTTAGGAGCCACCAAGTTACAAGCCATCAACTCTCTATACACCAATAAGAGAAGACAGAAAGCGTATTTTGACATGCATGTCAAAGAAAAAGATTTGAATGTAGGAGATCTAGTCCTAGCATTCACCATCAAGGAAATGGGCAAGAAGCTACACAAGAGGGGAAATGGACCATATATCCTCCATAGGATTAGTAATAGTGGGGCCATGCAACTTGCCACCCTAGAAGGAAAAGTCATGCCCAATTATATAAGTGGATGTAGGGTAAAAAAATACCTAGAACCTGTTGGCGCAGGGCAATCAACAATTGAAGTTTTAATGAAGGTTTGGAAGTCAAGGAATGAAGAAAAGTTCAAGTTATGAAGCATGGAGGAAGTATATATCCGGGAGATAAAGCTGTGTATACATATGTACATTATTTTAGAGTCAGATCATCATATACTTTTGTATGGTCATGAGTTTGTAAAAAATTTGCCTATATATACAAAGAGAATGTCGGGCCAAAGTAGAGAGATTGTGTAAGAACAAGTTTGGAAGAGAATTAGATTTTATTAGATACTCTAGAAGTGAATAGACTCTCTCTCATTACTCAGATGTAAATTTTCTCAGAAATAGAAAATGTTGCGCTCGATCTTTCTGAGTATTCTCCTTCTGTGTTGAATCTTTTGTGAAATGCTTTTGTACAAGTCTAAGTATATAGTTGATTGACCTCTGTACGAATTTTTAGTTTCTAATTGTGATCAGGCTGAGAGAATTGAGTGTAGGAACATTTACATGTGTAAATGGAAACATGAGAAGTTGCAGGAGGCGCAAAATTTGATCTTAATGTTTTGGTTAGTTCTCCTTCCACAGTGTAAAGTTTTGAGCAAGCAAGCACTCAATATTTAAGTTGGAAGGTAAGCTATCTATGGCTAAAAGCATTTTCATAAACGGGTTCTAGATTGAGAGAACCATGTGTTAAAAGTTATAGGTGTCTAAATCGACTTCTCAGAAGAGCAGGTTTAGACATAGGTAACTTGTTGAATTCATTTCTCAAGATATACTGAATCTTTTGGAATGATTCAACTTGGAGAAAGTGCACAAACTGGACACTTTGCGCAAAGTTTCATAAAAAACTTTACACAATTGATAAGGTAATGAGAAAGATATGTGCAGCAGACTTTCTGTGTAGTCATCTCCTTCACAGATTTTTCAAAATCTTCATAATTAATCATTGATCCTCTAAAATTGGTGAAATTTTGAGTTACTCTTGTTATAGAGGTGCTCTAATTACAAGAGTAGCTTGTTCTTTTGGAGATTAAAACTGTCCATCAGTGGTATCAGAGCAGGAAGTATCAAAATTGAAGGAAGGAAGATCCCGACTGCTACATGTGCAAAGAATTCAACATCTGAAGGTTCGAAAGGTGAAAGCTTGAGGACAAAGCTTGAGAAGGAGGTCATACGACATCAAGGAAGACAAAAGGAACATTATTCAAAGTAAAGGTACATCTATCACTCATAAAGATTGAAGAATTCAATATACAGGTGAAGAAAGGATGGGAGATTCTCTTGAAATAGAGAAGTTGGATAGAGAGAACTATCCAGCATGGTCAATGAGGATGGAAGCTCATCTTATGAGCAAAGACTTGATAGCTTATATTACAGGTGAAGAAGAAAAGCCTCAGTTCAGAGATCCTAGTGTTCCAACTAGGGAAGAACTATCAGATTTGAAGAATTGGATGAAGAGAGATGCTCAAGCTAGGAGCATTATCTATATGGCAGTCAATGACTACTTGCTATCTCACAATAGAGGTCTTGAAAGTGCAAGTTATATATGGAATGCTTTGGAGGAGCATTTTCAAAACACCACAAAGTCAAGGAAGGCATCTTTGTGGGCAGAATTTACCACTTTCAAGAAGAAGGCTTCTCAATCCATCTCAGACTATGTAACAAGGATGGACATTGCAGATGCATCAGGTGCAGTTGATGAAGACATTGAGGAGGATAAATTGGTAAGGCAAATCCTCATAGGGTTGAGAGGTGATGACAAATGGAAGCCATTCATTTTGTCTACTGAATTATCACTTGATCATTTTACTCCTGACTTAAATCAGTTGCTAGGACATATGTTAACCTTTGAGCAGGATGTCAAAGGTGAAGGGGACAAAAGTGCATGTCATGCAATGTATTCAAAGGATAACAAGAAAAATAGCAAAGGGAAGCAACAAGCAAATGAAGATGAAGGCACAACTAGTCAAGCCAACTTCCTAAGAGGAAGAGGAGGTGGCAAAGGTAGAGGAAGAGGAAGGAGTAATAAAGATGGAGTCAAAGCTTGCTGGATTTGTGGTAAGACAAATCACTTAGCTAATGATTGTTGGCATAATACTCAGAGTAATGGTCGATATAATCAGAATTTTAATTCAAGAGGAAGAGGTGGCAGAAATCAAAGAGGTAATTTCAGAGGTAGAGGTAGTAGAGGTTACTTTGGAAGAAATGCAAGTAGAGGATTCCAAAGTCAACAATACAACAATACCTACTACAATTATGCTTCAGATCAGAAGGAGGATTCAACATTGATAATGAATGCAACTTGTGAAAGCCAAAGTGAAGACTAAAGAGTCTTCTACATTGACTCAGGGTGTAGCAATCACCTGAGTGGCAACATAGCCTTGATGAATGATTTGGAGAATAAGGTAACTAATCATGTAGTTCAAACAGGTGACAATACAAAGCACAATGTGAAGTCAATTGGATCAGTGAAGGCCAAGGATGGAAGTACCCTCTTGAGTAAGGTCTTGTATGTTCCTACAATTCCTAAGAATCTGATAAGTGTAGGACAAATTGTTGAAAAAGGTTATGGCCTTAGATTCACTAATGAAGGAGTGTTTGTGGAAGACCCTAGCAATGGGTATAAACAGATTGTTTCAGGTAAGAAAGAAGGAAGATTGTTCACATTGAAGATTCAAGGTAATGTTGGTCATGCCTTGTTCACTTATGGAGGGCATAAGATCTCAAAGTTAGATCTTTGGCACAAGAGGCTTAGACATTTCAATGAAAGAGGTATCAAAGATATGGTTAACAATGGTTCTATGCTTGGATTGCCTAATGTTGCAGGTCAACATATGACATACAGATGTGAGGCATGTCAATTAGGTAAGGCCCATAAGCAGTCTTATTCCAAGCATGGTTTTATGTATTCAGAGAAGCTTGAATTGGTACACACAGATGTGTGGGGACCATCAAAAGATTTTAGTATCAATGGTTCAAGGTATTATGTGATTTATGTTGATGATGCTACCAGATGGATCACTATCTATGTGATCAAAGATAAGTCAGAGGTATTCAATACATTTAAAAACTATCATGTGTATGCAGAAAGAATTACAGGTCATAAGTTGAAGAGACTAAGGTCAGATGGAGGGGGAGAGTATTTCTCTAATGAGTTCAATGATTACTTGTGGAATGCAGGTATAAAGAGAGAGGTTACTTGCAGGTACTCTCCTCAACAAAATGGTGTAGCAGAGAGAAGAATTAGAACTCTTGTTGAGTTTGCAAGATCCATGATGAAGGAGAAAAATTGCCCAAATTACTTGTGGGTTGAGGCTCTAAACACAGCTACTTATTTGGTTAATAGGTTGCCATGTAAAGCTTTGCAGGGTATGATGCCATATGAGGCATGGTGGGGTAAGAGACCTACATTAGACCCTTGGAAAGTATTTGGATGTTTGGCATATGCATATGTGCCATCACAATTAAGGCACAAATTGGAACCTAAAGCTGAAAAGTATGTATTCATTGGTTATGATGATAAGAAAATGGGATATAGGTTGTGAAGTCCATCCACAAAACAATTCCTTGTATCAAAGGATGTTACATTTGATGAGCAAGGTACTTGGTATGCAGGTACAATCAATATTAATGTAGGTGATGAGGAAGTTGTGAATCAAAAGAAAGGTAAATCAAAGGTTCAGATATTTGATGAAGAGGAGAATAATGAAGTACAAGTTGAAGTTGAAGAAATGCCAAGATTTGATCCTGAGTGTGATGAACCAGAAACCTCAAAGAGTGGAGAACTTAGAAGGTCATCAAGACACAAGTGGCAACCTACAAGGTATAGCTATGACACTTCTTTTTTTGCTACAAAAGATTATGATTATATGATAAAGGCAGATGAAGATCCTTCTACATATGAAGAGGCAAAAGGTAAAGAAAATTGGGAGAAAAGCTATGCAGGAAGAATATGATGCATTGATGGAGAATCAGACATGGGAGTTGGTTCCTAAACCAAATAGCCAGAAGATCATTGGATGCAAGTGGGTCTACAAGACAAAAAGATATGCAGATGGAAGTGTGTCTAGGTATAAAGCTAGACTTGTTGTGAAGAGTTTTGCTCAGACTTATGGTATAAATTATGATGAGACCCATAGTCCTGTGGCAAAGATGACAACCATCAGGACACTCATAGCTATTGATGCATGTAAAGGTTGTAAATTGTGTCAATTAGATGTGAAGAATGCTTTTTTAAATGGTTATATTTCAGATGATGTTTTCATGGAGCAACCACAATGATTCAGAGATGGAAGGTATCCAGATCATGTGTGCAAGCTCAAGAGAGCTTTGTATGGTTTGAAACAGGCCCTAAGGGCATGGAATTATAGACTTGTGAAGTTCTTGAAAGAACTTGGATTTCAAGTATCTAAAGCAGATAGTAGCTTGCTTGTCAAAGCAAGTGATGATGGGTTCATATACATGTGCATATATGTTGATGATATAATTCTTACAGGTACAGATGAGAAAGGTATTCAAAGCCTAAAGAAGCAAATGGAGAAAGAGTTCAAAATCAGTGATTTGGGAGACTTGTCATATTTCTTGGGCATGGAGATTTCATACACTCAACATGGAGTGTATGTGACTCAAGAAAGGTATTTGAGAAACTTATTGATCAAGTTTAAGATGAATGATTGCAGGGTAGCACCTACTCCAATGGAGGTGAATCACAAATTGAGCAGATATGGAGGTGAAGAGTTCAAGGATATGAAACTATATCAGAGTTTGGTTGGTAGTCTGATATATGCTACATTAAGTAGACCTAATTTGTCATATGCAGTTGGAGTTTTGTCTCAATTCATGCATTGCCCTAGGAAAGAACATTGGATTGCAGGTCAAAGAGTGTTGAGGTACATTAAGGGTACACTCAAAGAAGGTTTGTATTATGGGTTTACATCAAATACAAAAATCAAGATATATAGTGATGCAGATTGGGCAGGTAATCCTTATGATAGGAGATCAACTTATGGATAGTTGTGTTATGTGGGAGATAAGTTAATTTCTTGGTGTTCAAAGAAGCAACACAGAGTTGCTTTATCATCTATAGAACCAGAGTATAAAGGGATGGTTGAGAAGCTGCAAAGGAAGTGAAATGGCTTAAGGCTCTTATGAAGAGTTTTGACATTATTCAGAGTACACCCACTATTCATGGAGATAACATGAGTTCATTGTACTTAGCTGCTAACCTTGTGTTTCATGCCAGGACTAAACATATTGAGATTCAGTATCACTTTCTAAGAGAGAAGGTGATGGATAAAGAGATTGAAGTTATACATACTTCAACAAAAGATCAGATCGCAGATATGCTAACTAAAAGCTTGGATGGACCAAAGCTAGAGAGATTGAAAGACATGGTAGACATAAAGAAGATAGATAAAACCTCAATTGATGATTGAGGGGGAGCTGTTGGTGTAGGGCAATCAACAATTGAAGTTTTAATGAAGGTTTGGAAGTCAAGGAATGAAGAAAAGTTCAAGTTATGAAGCATGGAGGAAGTATATATCCAGGAGATAAAGATGTGTATACATATGTACATTATTTTAGAGTCAGATCATCATATACTTTTGTATGGTCATGAGTTTGTAAAAAATTTTCCTATATATACAAAGAGAATGTCGGGCCAAAGTAGAGAGATTGTGTAAGAACAAGTTTGGAAGAGAATTAGATGTTATTAGATACTCTAGAAGTGAATAGACTCTCTCTCATTACTCAGATGTAAATTTTCTCAGAAATAGAAAATGTTGCGCCCGATCTTTCTGAGTATTCTCCTTCTGTGTTGAATCTTTTGTGAAATTCTTTTGTAAAAGTCTAAGTCTATAGTTGATTGACCTCTGTACAAATTTTCAGTTTCTAATTGTGAACAGGCTGAGAGAACTGAGTGTAGGAACATTTACATGTGTAAATGGAAACATGAGAAGTTGCAGGAGGTGCAAAATTCGATGTTAATGTTTTGGTCAGTTCTCCTTCCACAGTGTAAAGTTTTGAGCAAGCAAGCACTCAATCTTTAAGTTGGAAGGTAAGCTATCTATGGCTAAAAGCATTTTCATAAATGGGTTCTAGATTGGAGAACCATGTGTTAAAAGTTATAGGTGTCTAAATCGACTTCTCAGAAGAGCAGGTTTAGACATAGGTAACTTGTTGAGTTCATTTCTCAAGATATACTGAATCTTTTGGAATGATTGAACTTGGAGAAAGTGTGCAAACTGTAGGCGACACTTTGTGCAAAGTTTCATAAAAAACTTTACACAATTGATAAGGTAATGAGAAAGATATGTGCAGCAGACTTTCTGTGTAGTCATCTCCTTCACAGATTTTTCAAAATCTTCATAATTAATCATTGATCCTCTAAAATTGGTGAAAGTTTGAGTTACTCTTATTATAGAGGTGCTCTAATTACAAGAGTAGCTTGTTCTTTTGGAGATTAAAACTCTCCATAAGAACCCCTTACAAAACAACAATGGCAGCGATTACACATAGGTCAATATAGGCAAAAAGATCTAGAAAGAATCAAGGAAGAAGCTCAGCAAGAAGCTAAGGAGAGAATCCTAAAGATTAAGGAAAAGATGTGACAAACCTGACTATGTTCTTTCATTGTTGAAATTGTATATAGTTCAGAAATTGTTGTCTTATGTATCACCTTTCTTCTTATATTTTTCATTTGCACATTTTGAATAAGTGTATGTGTACATGTCTCAGTAGCCAAAGAGGGTTTCAAGCTCATGCAAATTAGTGATTGAAACCCTCACAGGTCTTGCATTAAACTACACACACACGTGTTTAATAAAGGATATTGAGCATGGGAAGGCCATTCTTTGCACACAAGTAAAATAGATCTACCACAAATGTTGCAACCAATCTCCAACCTTTATTCTCGATATTACAGAGAATTAAGGGGGGGAGAGAAGGACAAAATAAAAGCAAGGAAGAGAAAGAGAAGTGAAGCTAGAAGGAGTACGACACAAGGAAAATACACCGAGAAAAATTGTTTTCACATGGTTAGAGAACATAAGACACAAGACACACACTACAAGGCTTATAATAGGAATAGGAAGTGTAAATTTGTTTTCTCCAGAAAGAAAAGGGATTCATAATTAGTTGTATTTCTTTTTAAGAGTCCTAACTTGAAGCTTTTTAATTCTAGAGATAACAAGCCTTCACTATGTGGTGAGTGGGATTCTATGTGATGAATAAGTGTGTAGTCCGAAATCATGGGATTCGTACTATATTCATTCAATATTTCATTTTTTGTGATGTTTTTCTTGAGTCTTGATATGAAAAAAGGGGGGATTTTTTAGTAACAGGTTGAAAAAGAATGAGAAGCATCTAATCAAACTCAAGCTGTTGACTTTGATAGATGGCTAAACAGATGCTAAAAAATGTGTCCATAGCTCGATTCAGGGGACACTGGTTCCTTGATGCAGGAGAAACGAATGAGAAGGCCAAGAAAAAATTGATGAGAATGGCCAGATACGTGTATATGCTGAAGTCTGGAGGAGCTAATTTCAATGTAGTTACTTTGGACATAACCAAAGTTACACAAACATGAGGATATAAAGGACATTTGGAGGGAGGCAGTAATCCAAGGGTTCTTGGATTTGGACCTCATTATGGTAGACATCCCCAGATGTATCTAAGCTATGGAGACTATGGAGAGGCACACCTAGAAAGAAAGTGAACCCCAAGAGTACTTAATGTGCAAGGTGCCAAACTTCGCAAGGGAGATGAAAACGATTAGAATTGATCAAGCATTGGTAAGGGAAGCCCTGAAGTTTGAGGTAGGGAAAACATATAATTTGAACGATATCAGGAAAGGGATGGATCGATAAAGGGAGATCAAGAAGTTCCTAGATTTTGACTCAGAGGTATTAAACATGGCGGTTAGGCTGTTCCATTAGAACTTTTGTTCAATACAAATGATGCGGTACATCCAGACCATTCAAGAACTCTTAGAAGAACTTAAGCAGAAAGAGGCATAGTTTTCTGGAAAAGACAAGAAAATAGAGAACCAAAAGAATAAATATTCAGTTTTGTACTCATCATTTAAGAAGATTAAGGAGCAGAATGATGAGCTGCTATCCATTTTGGATCCAAATAGTAGCACCACTTTCCAGAGCAATCAAGAGTCAGACAGGCTGGAAGAACTAGAAAGAGAACTAGAAAGAGAACTAGTGGAAGCCAGAAGGGAAGCTTCCCATACAAAGGCAATGCTAGAGGAGAAGGAAAAGGTAGAAGAAAAGATGAAACTCTTATGTGAAGCTTCTACTAAAATGTCTACATGTTTCAGAGCAACCAAGGCTCAAATTCAACTTACCATGGAAGAATGCTGACAGGAAGTGGAAAAAGAAATAAGGGAGCTTATTCAGTGGGAAACAAAAATTTTTGAAGTGCAGGCTCATATCAGAGAAGAGGCTCAGAAGACAGAACAAGAAGGCAAAAGTACCATCCAGGAGACAGAGATGGAGACAAGAGACTCACAAGAAAGAAATGACAAATTCGATGAATTAGATCTCAAAGAACCACTAGCATCCTGTACATTAATAAATGATAGGAATAGTAGAATCAAATACCTACAACAACTATATGATAGATACGAGGCTAGGCTAGTTAGATTCCTATTACAAAAGATAAAGAAACCTCCACGGATGCTATCTAATTTTGATATCTTGGACATGCCCTTGGTGTATATCCATGAATCAATAAAGGAGTATCACACATGCATTTTGAAGATGAAGCCTGATTAGTTTTTGGAGTACTCGAAAAGCCAGTTCGTACTAACGAAAGAATTCTTTCATAATGTTAACCTGCGTTGGTACAGGGAGTTTTTGAATAAGAAAAAAGAATGTTGGCATGTATGGATGACCGCTCCAATTAGCCTAAACCTCAACCTTGCTTATTGCCTGTGCGCACACCAAAGGGATTGGCCAACATTTTGGGAATGTTGGAGGAGTGGACAAATATCCAGCACATGGCTGAATTTTGCTAAATTAACAGGACCTCCGTGTGGTTGGCCAACCAAGTCATACATGCTACAAGTGATAGACACCTTTTTGGAAGATATGAGAGATGTGCAGGATTACACAATCATTGTATAAAACCCCATATTAACAATGATAAAGACCTATCTGGAAAGTTTTTCAGAGGTTAACATCAAAACCTTGAAATTTTTGGGCTTCCATTCAGGAACCAATACCCTTCTTTTTTATCTCAACAAAATGCCAGACATATAGTGTCTCATGGCATATTATGTGCAAGTGATGTTTATGCAAAGTATTTACTTTCAAAACTTCAAGGATGCCTTCACTAGAGGATTTTTTGAGACGGACTCAGAGATTTTTGGAAGAGTATCCTTGGGTCCTGAGGCATGCATTCTCACATATGAAGCTGCCTATGTACAGTATCAGAACCGACATACAGTAGATGCACTAGTAGCAGCTGTAAACTAGAGGAAAGCCTTAATAGAGCTGGTCAATAGCATCAATACGGAAGAGCAGGAACATCACAGTCACTTCAGGAACTATACAAACAGAGATAAACACTAGCAATAGTAATATGTACAATAGAGCAAAGAAAATCATAGCCTCTGGAGATATACATATCTTCAAATCTTTAATGAGGACATCAAAGGGTCTAGGAGGGGAAGGAAATGTTGACCAAATGCTTCCAATAGTGATTTCTTAGACTTTCATGTATATAAGAGCTAGAAAACTTTGTAACACTCAAAGAGAGTCTTCCTGTAGTGGCCCAGGAGTATCCAACCCCAAATAGACAAAAGAAATCCTTACTTTGGTATAGAGAAGCATATTGTAAAGAAATTGCAACTTTCTCCAAGCAAGAAATGATGGAGAGTGTTAATCTCCAAAAGAACAAGCTACTCTTGAGTTTAGAACACCTCTATATCAAGAGTAACTCCAAACCTTCACCAATTTAGAGGATCAATGACTAATTATCAAAATTTTGACCAAACTATGAAGATGATAACTCTACAGAAAGTCTGCTACACATAACTCTCTCATTGACTTATCAAATGTGTAAAGTCTTTGACAAAACTTTTCACAAGGTGTTGTCTATAGTTTGCGCACCTTCTCCAAGTTAAATCACTTCAAAAGATTCAGTATATCGTGAGAAATGAATTTAACAAGTCACCTATATCTAAAACTGTTCTTCTGAGAAGTCGATTCAAACACCTGTAACTTCTAACACTTTGTTCTCTTAATCTAGAACCCATTTATGAAAATGGTTTCAGCCATAGGTAGCTTACCTTCCAACTTAAAGATTGAGTGCTTGCTTTCTCAAAACTTTACACTGTGGAAGGAGAACTGACCAAAACATTAACATCAATTTTTGTGCCTGTTTCAGGAACCAATGAACACTTCTTCCCATATGAATGTTCCTACTCATAATTCTCACAGCTTGTTTACAATTAGGCTCTCAAACTTTAGCCATAGAATCATCCACTATGAACTTAGACATCTACAAAAGGATTCTTGAAATGATCAAGCACAGAAGGAGAATACACAGAAAGATCGGGCGCAACATTTTTCATTTCTGAGAAATTCTTACATCTGAGTAATGAGAGAGATTCTACTCACTTCTAAAAGTCTAATGACATCTAATTCTTCTCAAATATTGTTCTCACATAATCTCTCTTACTTTTCCCCAACATTTTCTTTGTATATATAGGCAAATTTTTGACCATACAAAAGTATATGATGAACTGACTCTAAAATAATGTACATATGTATACACATCTTTATCTCCTGGATATGCATTTCCTTCATGCTTCATGTTTTGGTCTTTTCTTCAGTCCTTGACTTCAAGTCTTCACCCAAAACTTCAATTGTTGATTGCCCTGCACCAACAGCTCCCCCTCAATCATCAATTGAGATTTTATCTATCTTCTTTATGTCTTCCATGTCTTTGAATCTTTGTAGCTTTGGTCCATCCAAGCTTTTGGTTAGCATATCAGCTATCTGATCTTTTGTTGAAGTATGTATGACTTCAATCTCTTTATCCATCACCTTCTCTCTTAGAAAGTGATACTGAATCTCAATGTGTTTAGTCCTGGCATGAAACACAGGGTTAGCAGCTAAATACAATGAACTCATGTTATCTCCATGAATAGTAGGCGTACTCTAAATGATGTCAAAACTCTTCATCAGAGTCTTAAGCCATATCACTTCCTTTGGAGCCTCAACCATACCTTTGTACTGTGCTTCTGTAGATGACAAAGCAACTGTGTGTTGCTTCTTTGAACACCAAGAAATTAACTTATCTCCCACATAACACAAGTATCCATAAGTTGATCTCCTATCATCTGGATTACCTGCCCAATCTGCATCACTATATATCTTGATGTTTGTATCTGATGTAAAACCATAATACAAACCTTCTTTGAGTGTACCCTTAATGTACCTCAACACTCTTTGTCCTGCAATCCAATGTTCTTTCCTAGGACAATGCATGAATTGAGACAATACTCCCACTGCATATGACAAGTCAGGTCTAGTTAAAGTAGCATAAATCAAACTACCAACCAAACTTTGATATAGCTTCATATCTTTGAACTCTTCTCCTCCATATCTGCTTAACTTGTGATTCACCTCCATTGGATTAGGTGCTACCCTGCAATCATTCATTTTAAACTTGATCAACAAGTTCTTCAAATACCTTTCTTGAGTTACATACACTCCATGTTGAGTGTATGAGATCTCCATGCCCAAGAAATATGACAAGTCTCCCAAGTCATTGATCTTGAACTCTTTTTCCATTTGCTTCTTTAAGCTTTGAATGTCTTTCTCATCTGTACCTGTAAGAATTATATCATCAACATATATGCACATGTAAATGAATCCATCATCACTTGCTTTAACAAGCAAGCTACTATCTGCCTTTGATACTTGAAATCGAAGTTCTTTCAAGAACTTTACAAGTCTATAATTCCATGCCCTTGGGGCCTGCTTCAAACCATACAAAGCTCTCTTGAGCTTGCACACATGATCTGGATACCTTCCATCTCCGAATCCTTGTGGTTGCTCCATGAAAACATCATCTGAAATATAACTATTTAGAAAAGAATTCTTCACATCTAGTTGACATAACTTCCAACCTTTACATGAAGCAATAGCTATGAGTGCCCTGATGGTTGTCATCTTTGCCACAGGACCATAGGTCTCATCATAATCTATACCATATGTCTGAGCAAAACCTTTCACAACAAGTCTAGCTTTATATCTAGACACACTTCCATCTGCATACCTCTTTGTCTTGTAGACCTATTTGCACCCAATGCTCTTCTGACTATTTGGTTTAGGAACCACCTCCCATGTCTGATTCTCCATCAATGCATCATAATCCTCCTGCATAGCTTTCTCCCAATTCTCCTTACCTTTTGCCTCTTCATATGTAGAAGGGTCTTCATCTGCCTTTATCATATAAGCATAATCTTTGGTAGCCAAAAAAGAAGTATCATAGCTATACCTTGTAGGTTGCCATTTGTGTCTTGTTGACCTTTTGGGTTCTCCACTTCTTGAGGTTTCTGGTTCATCACATTCTGGATCAAACCTTGGCTCTTCTTCAATTTCAACCTGTACTTCATTGTTCTCCTCTTCATCAAATATCTGAGCCTTTGATTTACCTTTCTTTTGATTCACAATTTCTTCATCACCTGCATAAATATTGATCGTACCTGCATACCGTGCTCATCAAATGTAACATCCTTAGACACAAGGAATTTCAGATCTGTCTGAACCGGCCAGATCCTTGGATCATAGACTTACTTTATTACATTCTTCCCCCCTTGGAAAATATTTTCGTCCTCGAAAATAGAGCTATATACATACTGTAGGCAACCCCCGAGCCTCATGTTCTAAAACTGGAAGAACATGGTCATGTTCTAGAACTGGAAGAACATGTCTCATCTCTGTGGTGGCATCCTTGCCCAAATGATTCAAAACACTATCTGGTTTTGTACTTTGATGAACAAGACAAAGTACAAACTAGTGAAGAATAATGAGGGTGGATCTAATGACATCCCTGGCTAATTCACAGTTTCTGGATGTGCGATCTAGGCACAAACATGTGAACTAGGTGGATTCAAATTACTAGTCCATTTCTAGGCATAACTGGTGCATGGGCTTAGTAATGAAAGGTGGGATTCTTATCCCTCGCAAGACTTGAAGAATTCTTGATTCACTTGAATTTGTTTTGGAGAAATTGAAGTTTGGTTGTCCCATACATCTAACTTTAGATGTCTGTACAATGGTTTACTTTTATCTAACAGTTACTTGATTTTTTCACCCGACTAGAGGACTACTTTGTCCCAATGAGTTGAAAAAATCCTATGTAAATTGTAGGAGAAAGTTTACCATTTCGGTGGAATCAACCATACTAACTTCACCAATTCAAATTCAAAATGAAAATTGTCCAACTTAGGACACTTTTCTCAAAGACTTTTAACTAAAAGTTCGTGGGAATTGTCAATCTGCTGAGCAATTCCTAACTTCTTTATTCTAGAGTATACTGGACTCCAGGAAATCATTTATGCTATAACTTGAAGCAAACTCAAATGAATAAGTCCATTTAGACTTCATTTATTGAAGATTGAAAAGGTTCTTGTACCTAACATCTATCTAGGATGTTCAAGTTAGTTATTTTATTCTAACCGGCTAACTCTGGGCTTTTGCAAAAGGAATCAGATACTATATCTGAGTCAATTTCAAAAGATTTGGAAAGCGGAAAGAAATAACTAAGACTCTGTACAACCAATTCAAACTTCGAATATACATAAACTTGTTATGAGTCAAAGACTAGATGCCTCAGGACTTCAATTTTTCAAAGATCTATTTCAACAGGGATTTGAAGCATTTTCTTTATCTTTAAGAGAAATAAGCTGGATTCTCAAAAAGATTCATAGCAACTCGAAAACATCATCCAGCCACAAGAGACTAGTGTGGTAACCAACATCAGTGTGTCGACCCACTGAGGTTATGTTGATGAGTTTTGTATTCAAATAATGCTTCACTTGAGACTAAGTTCAAGTCATATTCAATCTTTTTGACTCCTAATCGTGAATGCAATTCTTGTGCATTTCTTTGAGTCAAAAGAGTGAATTTTTCAAGTTACACTAGGAACTTGATGCTTGACTTAGTCAATTAAATCTTTAGTTGAAAAGATCAACTCAAAATCAAAGTCCAACTTCTTTCAGAAATTTACCAAATATTTCTGATCAATAACACTTAGGCTTGAAGTGTTTTAAGAAGATCTTGGAAGTTACTTACTTCATATCTTCAGTTACCTTGATCTAGAAGTCGTCGTGAAGTATCTTGAGATCCTTCTTGAATTAAAACTCCTTTTTTGAAGTTTTAATGCCCTTGAAGATCAAACCTAACTTCAAGATCCAAACGAAGACTAAAAAAATAATTATCATCCCACGGTCCGATGTCCCATACCATCTTTCCGACATCAATCTGAGTATAAAATCTGGTGTCCCATACCACCCTATTTTATATTCACATTAATGTGTGGGTGATTCTTATCCTAAAGTCTAAACATCTCTTGATAGAGTACCTTATCTCTTCAATTCTTTTACGAGAATTTAGAAGTTCCAGGTATTATCTCTAACTAGATTTTCTAGGTTTTGATTCCTTCACATGATCGTCTCACAATCATGTGCTTTAACTTGGGAACTTGAAAACCTTTAATAGAATATCTCCAATCCTTTTTGCTAGGGTTTTCAAATGAAAACCAATCAGAATTCCAAGTTCTTGAATTTCTCAAATTCAAGTTCAATTGGTTATTCTTGACCAATTTTGTAGTGACAAGAGCTTTTAACTTCTTGTCTTTAGATTCCTTTCTGTACTGATGCTTTTAGGTACCTATCCCGGCCGGGGCTTTTTACAGGAATCTCTCTACTGCTTAAGTCTTAAGCATCCGCTCATGCTTTTTGGATTTGTACCAAAATCCCTTTAAGGATAGGTAAACACTTTATGTTTTACCTTCCACAGACTTAAGTACCGTCTTCACGGTTTGCAGACTACATACTTGGAATTACTTTACTCTGTTCAGACTTGGAACAGCTTACTTTTTCATAATTTTCCATCGAATAAATGGAACCTGAGTGAATTATTCCCAAAAGGAATTTTATTGCCAATACTTGGCAATCTACAAAGTAGTTCTAATCGCACATTCTTGGACAATCACGGCCAAGCTTGATCAAGTCTTGTTGATCATGCGATAATAATAAAGACTTTATCTTTATCTTTAAGATCTCTTAAACTATCTTAAGCTTCTTTGCTTACCTGCAGGATTTTTTTGAGATCTTTCTCAAGTCCAAGCATACACTTATGCCTCGTAGATTCCAAAGCTAAGAATCTTTGATATACCTTTGGGTTATATCACTATTTGGACTTAATTAACCAATACTGATGGTTTGGTAATTGCTAAGGAACTACTTATAGACTAAAGAGTATGAAGAATTTCATTCTCAATACTTGAAAGAATGCCATTCTTCAAAGACTTGAGGTTCCTTCTAAGGAATCACATATCTTGAGCAAATGATTCTATCTTGGAATCTTTTGCAATATTAAAAGAACATTTGAAAGAAATTCTTTCAAATAATATCTAAAAAATTTTACTGATTCAATTGTATTCATTTTCTGAGTATCAAACTAGAGACTCAATATCACCTTTTGGATATGGTTTCCCATGCCATTATGAAAGTTTAAGTTGAACTTTCATTTATGTGATATCGACTTCTATTCTTGAGTTTGATACAAAACTCATTATTATTGGTCAATCTTCAGATGTTACTAGAGTCCTTTAAACATATTTCACCAATCAAAATTATGTTTAAAGTCCAAACATCTATTGATGATTGATCCAATAGTAATGTTACTGTGAACACAACTTTGAACTTTATAACTTGTTTAGGAGAAGTTCATGGATTGAAAATCCATTTCTTGGAACTTTCTATTCCTAAAATGAAAAGTTCACACTTGCTTCAAGTCTTTTAGGAACTTATATTATTTCCTAAAGACTGCTTAGCTAGTTGCATCATTTACCAGAGATGCAACTATGGAACCTAACATCCTTTTATTGACGTCAAGGATCAATTGATGTTGAGGTTTAACCTTTGATTTCCATCACCCCTTGGGATGAAATCAAATGAAAAATTTATAAAATCTTGGTACCTTTATATCTTGGCAAAACATTTATATCCTAAAGAGGTTTTGCCTTCATCATTCCTTGGACCTATCTTATAATATGAATTTATGTGTATTTTGGGAAGAGTTCATGAATCAATTAAGATCCTCTACTTGGAACCTCTGCCTTCCCAAAAATAAATTCATCTTGAACATGGTAGGAGAATGATCTCACATGAAATAGAAGACTTGACTATTTCATATCTCAATTCCAAAAAGTCACTTACGAGGTTTCATCATGAGATAAAAATCTTGAAACCACAAAGAAACTTCTTTAAAACTTTTGAAATCTTCTAAATAGAAGAGTACTCATGGAACTTGGAAATATAGTTGACGTTCTCATCGAACCTTGGGATGCTTGAGAAGTTACATAAAGTATAACTAATCAAGTAAAGCTTAGCCGCATGACTTTCTAAGTACATCCGGGACTTAGAGTCATCATACATCACAAAAGAGTTTTGCAAGTAATTTAAATTTTCTTGGTTATCAAGAAAATTTATTACTTAACTTTCTCATAGTGCTTACTTATACCTAGCAAGATATCTATCATACTTAATTGTCATTAAGTATTTGTCTTTGATAGCGGAGTATTGACTTGGGAAGAAATCGACTAATTACTTGAGTTGCAAACTAGAACTAGTATGTCTTTGCAACTAACTAGTCCTTGGTCTTCCCTAATGTCAAATTGTGAGCTTTATAAAGTAAGCTAAATACTAAGAGAGTACATTCTCATATCTACTTGCAAACAGCAGTCTATTCTATCATGCAAATGCATGTATCTACATGCAAAAGCATATGCTCACATGCGTATGCATGCATGTTCTTTGCATGCCCAAAAAATAATACAACAATCATGCATGAGCTTGATGCATGATTTTTCCTTGTACTAAGAATGTATATCATGCAATCCTGATGCATGTATATCCTTTCCTTTGTCCTAATGCACTATGATATAAAAACATACCCTTGAGGTGCAATAGAAAACTTACTCAATGGAAAGGAAAATATGTATTTAAACTACCAAAATACATTCTTTGATGCACAAGGATCTTTTTGAAATCAAGTCTTTCCTTAATGCAAACTAATGCTTGGAATAAGAAATGGA
Source organism: Ceratopteris richardii (assembly GCA_020310875.1). Lineage (NCBI taxonomy): Eukaryota > Viridiplantae > Streptophyta > Polypodiopsida > Polypodiales > Pteridaceae > Ceratopteris > Ceratopteris richardii. The sequence continues at coordinate 174,374,287 of CM035424.1, read as the reverse complement.
TTAATTCATTATTCTAATCTAGACTTAATCAATTGAAATCTTGGCTATTTCAATGTGCATCTAGGATTAAGTGTAGAATAATGAAAACAAGATAAATCAAGCATTAAGGCCAAGCAAAAACTGGAAAATACTTAGCTTCACATAAAGCTACGTCCTTCCCTTGATCCTTTGGAAGAGTGATTCTCTCAAAACTTTGGTCCGCAGATCTTCACTCCACGGCTCCTCTTCCTTCAAGCTTTGGTCAATCTTTGATTCTCCTTGGTTGTTGCTTTGGCTAAAAGCAGAATACTTCTCGGGTTCGGCCTGCAACAACTGATTTGGCTCCTTGGATGGATGAGAGTTGGGCTTGCACATCAGCTCTGGTTAGTGATTTAGGAAAGTTTGCTCTGTAATCACAAGCAAGGAACGCTCGTGGGTGATGTGGCTACGTGAGCATGCTCCCAAGGAATCCGTCCGGGTTCGATCCCTAGTAGGCGCTTCGAGTAAAGAAAGCTACCTCTTTTGTTCCTTTCAGAGTTCTTCTGCAACGCTAGGTTTGAAAACAACAAAAATCGTGGTAGTGTTGTAAGCGTGAACGCCCGTCGACGTAATGGATAGGCGAGCGTCTTCTAGTTGGGGGGCGGAGGTTCGAATCCCCTCTGCTTCACCAGAGAATTGAGCTTTTGGACCTCCGGATTGGGATCTTCTCCAGCGCCGATTTTGAAAATTAACATGTGCTGCAACTATATCTTCACGCGATCGATGTTTGGTCTTGTGGATAGAGCAGCGTGCTCCCAGCAGAGAGGCGAGAGCTCGTATCCCGCCGGCAGCACACACAGAGATGATCTATTGTTTTGCTGTGCTTCTCCTAAGCCAAGCCAAAGCGAGGTAATTGGCAAGCTTCTCTGATCAACCGCGAACAGCCTTCTACGTCGTAGAAGAGCTTATGCACACGCATATAGGAGAAAGCGAATTGATGAGCAAGATGATGAAAGACAGAGAGTTATGGAGTTAATGCTCTGATACCAATGTAAGAGAACAAGGATTACGACCACCACATGCTAGAGAGATCACTTGATACCAATGTAAGAGAACAAGGATTACGACCACCACATGCTAGAGAGATCACTCTCCTCCCAACCAAATGCCTCTATATATAGCTCTCTCCAGGGGACTGCCTTCTTGGGCAGGTGGATACTAACCATCCAAGTGTCAGCCATGTAACTACATGTGCGCCAAGTGTCCCAGTTAACTCGAGTTAACTCAAGTGGATGCTTTTAGAAGGCTCTAGAGCTCTTTGGGCAAAACACTCTCCCCATGCTCCCCATGGGGGTTGAACCCAAGACCTCCTCCTTCAAATCCTTGAGACTTAACCACTAAGCTAAGTGGATCACTTGTTCACAAGAGCACAAGACCTCCTAGTAAGTCTAAACTCGAGATCTTTGGTCATACACACGGATGACCAAACGGTGTCCGATTTCAGATCTGTCTGAACCAGCCAGATCCTTGGATCATAGACTTACTTTATTACAATGTGCATCTTTCCTTGCTGAACCACAACCTCAAAATCAAACTCCATCAATAGCAAAACCATCTGACAATCCTTGTAGTGTCACACAGCTTGTTCACTAGATACAAGAAAGCTTGATGGTCTACAAAGAACTTGAACTTGTTTGCTAGGAGGCAATGCCTGAATTTCTTGACTGCATACACCATGCCTAACCCCTCTCTCTCTATTGTGGTGTAGTTCCTCTCAGCTTCGTTCATTTGTCTACTTGCATAGGCAACTAGGAAGTCTAGCTTGGAATTTTCAACTAGCTATGCTAGAATACATCCCAATGCAAAATAGGAAGCATCCACATGGACATGGAAAATTTTCTCCCAATTGGGAGGTTTCAAGATGGGTGTTGAGATCAACCAATACTTCAATTTCTTAAAGGCCTCTTCACACTCTTTTGTCCATTCAAATTTGGTAATCAAGGCATATAAGGGTCTCGCAATCATTGCATAATTGTGGACAAACCTCTTGTAATATCCACAATGACCCATGAAGGCTTGCAATTCCTTCACAGTTGTGGGTCTAGGCATTTTAGATATTATCCTGGTCTTTTCCTCATCAGTGGATATCATTCTTGGAAACAATATGGCCAAGTATCTTTCCATGCCTAACAAAGAAGATACACTTTTCAGGGTTTAGGAAAACTCTATAAAGTCTACACTTTTCAAAGATTTGTCTAAGTTCTCTAAGGTGAGCGGTTCTTTTGCAATAAAAAACACAGAGGTGATCCACATATACTTCCATAGTTGTTGTCAAAATATCTTTGAATATGACAAATAAGCCTTTGAAAAGTAGCTGGTGCATTTGTCAAGCCAAATGGCATAACCCTAAATGCAAACACTCCCCACTCAGTGGCAAAAGCAGTTTTGTGTTGGTCTTCTGGGGCTATAGCCACTTGATTGTATCCAAAGAAACCATCAAGAAAACTATACACCTCTTTTCTAGCTACTCTTTCCAATAAATGGTCGATAATGGCAATGGATAATTGTCTCTAATAGTGGTAGCATTGAGCTTCTTGAGGTTGACACAAACCGTGAGCTTTCCATTTTTCTTAGGGACAACCACTATAGGAGATATCCATTCAGTGTGTTCTATCTCATAAATAAACCCTACTGATATAACTTTATCAATTTCTTCTTTGATTTTGGCAACATAAACATCATTGTAGGTGTAGTGTCTTTGCTTGGAGGGTTTTGAATCTGGGGAAATGGTTATTCTATGCACACAGATGCTTGGGTCAACCCCCTTGAGATCCTTGTAGCTCCATGCAAACACTTCCCTAAATTCTCTGACCAAAGCTACCAACCGTTCTTCTTCTTCTCGTTGAATATCATTGGCCATGACTATCTTTCTCTCTTCTTCCTCTTCCACTGTGACTATCACTTGTTTCACTTGTTCCTTGTTGTCATAAGCTTGATTTCTTCTCCATTCTCTTTGGGTTTTTTGGAATATGACTTTCCTTTCTTCCACTTCATATCTCTTGAAATGTTTTGGGACATCAATTTGGGTATCTACTTTCTCTTCATTCTTTTTCTCCTTAAGTGTGCTAGATGTACTCTTATTATTACAACTCCTTGTGTTTGATACTGCCAGGACCATGTTGAATGGTATTAGGTCATACCCTTCTGAATCACAGATCTGAGATAGGCTCTGTTCATTGACCGCTACTTCTAGGGTTGACAGAATTTGATTCCACCCACAAGGTTCAAAATCCTCCTCTTCAAACTGCTTTGGTAGATAACTAGAGTCCTCTATGCTTCTCTCTAATATGAATTCTTCTTTATTTAGTTTATACATCCCTCCCTTCTTTGGTTTGCACATCCATATCTAGGTAGACTCCTCAAAATCCACTTCTCCTAATGAACTAGAATCTATTGAGGTGGTTTTTTGGGCTTAATGTACCTTAGCACCCTTTGTCCTGTAATCCAATGTTCTTTTCTAGGACAATGCATGAATTGAGACAACACTCCAACTGCATATGACAAATGAGGCCTAATCAATGTAGCATAGATTAGACTACCAACCAAACTTTGATACAACTTCATGTCCTTGAATTCTTCTCCTCCATATCTGGTCAATTTATGATTCACCTCCATTGGAGTAGGTGCTACCCTGAAATCTCCCCTTTTAAACTTGATTAGAAAATTCTTCAAATACCTTTCTTGAGTCACATATACTCCATGTTGAGTATATGAAATCTCCATTCCCAAGAAATATGACAAGTCTCCCAATTCACTAATCTTAAACTCTTTCTCCATCTACTTCTTAAGACTTTGTATGCCCTTCTCATTTGTACCTGTAAGAATTATGTCATCAACATATACACAAATGTAAATAAACCCATCATCATTTGCTTTAACAAGCAAGCTACTATCTGCCTTAGACACTTGGAAACCAAGCTCTTTCAAGAATTTCACAAGTCTGTAATTCGATGCCCTTGGGGCATGCTTCAAAACATACAAAGCTCTCTTGAGCTTACATACATACTTTGGATGACATTTATCCTTGAAACCTTCTGGTTGCTCCATGAAAACAACATCTGAAATGTAACCATTTAGAAAAGCATTCTTCACATCTAATTGACATAGTTTCCAACCTTTACATGTAGCAATAGCTATGAGAGCCCTTATAGTTGTCGTCTTTGCCACATGACTATAAGTCTCATCATAATCTACACCATATGTTTGAGCATACCCTTTCACAACAAGTCTAGCTTTATACCTAGACACACTTCCATCTACATACCTCTTTGTTTTGTAGACCCATTTGTATCCAATGATTTTCTGATTATTTGGTTTAGGAACCAAATCCCATGTCTCATTCTCCTCCTGCATAGCTTTCTCCCAATTTTCCTTACCTTTTGCCTCATCATATGTAGAAGGAGATTCTTCTGCTTTCACCATGTAAGCATAATCTTTAGTGGTAAAAAATGAAGTATCATAACTGTACCTTATGGGTTGCTTTCTGTTCCTTGTTGACCTTCTAGCTTCTCCACTCTTTGAAGTCTTTGGTTCTTCATATTCTGGATCAAACCTTGGCAACTCTTGATTATCAATTTGAGCATCAACAATCTCTTCATCATTGGGAATTTGAATCTTTGATTTCCCCTTTCTTTGGATCATGGCTTCTTCATCATCTGCATGAATATTAATTGTACCTACATACCAAGTCCCTTGCTCATCAAATGTAACATCCTTTGACACAAGGAATTGCTTTGTGGATGGACTCCACAATCTATAACCCATCTGCTTATCATCATAACCAATGAACACATACTTTTTAGCTTTAGGTTCCAATTTATGCCTTAATTGAGATGGTACATATGCATAAGCCAAACATCCAAATACTTTGCAATGATCTAAGGTAGGTCTCTTACCCCACCATGCCTCATAAGGTGTCATACCATTCAAAGCCTTACATGGAAGTCTACTAACCAAATAAGTAGTTGTATTCACAGCCTTAACCCACAAATAATTAGGGCATTTTTTTTCCTTCATCATTGATCTTGATAACTCAACAAGATTTCTATTTCTCCTTTCTGCTACACCATTTTGTTGAGGAGAGTACCTGCAAGTAACTTCCCTTTTTATATCTGCATTCCATAAGCAATCATTGAAATCATTGGGGAAATACTTTCCCCCTCCATTTGACCTTAGTCTCTTCAAATTTTGCCCTGTGATTCTCTTTGCATACACATGATAATGTTCAAATGTATTGAACACCTCTGATTTATCTTTGATCACATATATAATGATCCACCTAGTAGCATCATCAACATGAATCACATAATATCTCAAACCATTGATGCTAAAGTCCTTTGATGGACCCCACACATTTGTATGCACTAGTTCAAGCTTCTCTGAATACATAAGCCCTTTCTTACCATAAATATTCTTGTGAGTTTTACCCCATTGACATGCTTCACACTTGTATGTCATGTGTTGACCTACAATATTAGGAAATCCAAGCATTGAACCATTGTTAATCATATCCTTAATACCTCTTTCATTAAAATGCCAAGCCTTTTGTGCCAAAGATCTAACTTAGAGATCTTATGTTCTACATAAGTGACCAAGGCATGACCAACATTGCCTTGAATCTTCAATGTGAAGAGCCTTCCTTCCTTCTTCCCTGAAACAATTTGTTTATATCCAAGGCTAGGGTCTTCAACATAAACTCCATCATTAGTGAACCTTACTTCATATCGTTTCTCTACGATTTGCCCTATAGTTATTAGATTCTTTGGGATTGTAGGAACATACAAAACCTTACTCAAGAGAGTGCTTCCATCCTTAGCCTTTATTGACCTAATGGACTTCACATTGTGCTTTGTGTTATCACTTGTTTGGACTATATGATTACTAACATTATTCTCCAAATCAGTCATCAAAGCTATGTTGCCACTCAGGTGATTGTTGCACCCTCAGTCAATGTAGAAAACTCTTTGATCTTCACTTTGTCTTTCACAAGTTGCATTCATAATTAAGGTTGAATCCTCTTTTGGATCTGAAGCATAATTATAGTAGGTATTATTGTAGGGTTGACTTTCAAAGCCTCTTCCTGCATTTGTTCCAAAGAAACCTCTATTGCCTCTGCCTTTGAAATTACCTCTCTGATTTCTACCACGTCTTCCTCTTGAATTGAAGTTTTGATTATAGCCTCCACCATTCTGATTATTATGCCAACATTCATGAGCTAAATGATTAGTCTTACCACAAATCTAGCAATCTTTAACACCATATTTATTGCTTTTACCTCTTCCTCTTCCTTTGCCACCCCCTCTTCCTTTAGGAAATTTGCTTGACTCATAGTGCCTTCATCTTCATTCAATTGTTGCTTGCCTTTGTTAATCTTCTTCTTGTCCTTTGAATACATTACTTGACTTGTACTCTTATCAACATCACCTTTGATATCTTGCTCAAAAGTTAGCAGATGTCCTAGCAATTGATTCAAATCAGGAGTGAAATGATCTAGTGACAATTTAGTGGATAGAATGAATGGCTTCGACTTCTCATCTCCTCTCAAACCTGTGAGAGTTTGTCTTACGAATTTGTCCTCTTCAATGTCTTCATCAACTGCTCCTAATGCATCTGCAATATCCTTCATCCTTGCTACATAATCAGAAATGGATTGAGAAGCCTTCTTCTTGAATGTGGTGAATTCTACCCATAAAGATGCCTTCCTTCAATTTGTAGTGTTTTGGAAATGCTCTTCCAAAGAATTCCATATGTCACTTGCACTTTCAAGTCCTATAATGTGAGGTAGCAAGTAATCATTGACTCCCATGTAGATAATGCTCCTTGCTTGAGCATCCTTCTTCATCCATGTCTTCAAATTAGAGAGCTCTTCCCTAGTTGGAACACTAGGATCCCTAAATTCTGGTTTCTCTTCTTCACCTGTGATGTATCATATCATATCTTTGCTCATAAGATGAGCTCCCATCCTCATTGACCAAGCAGGATAGTTTTCTCTATCCAGTTTCTCTGTCTGAAGAGCATCTCCCATCCTTTCTTCACCTATGCAATATATTCTTCAAGCTTTGTGAATAATGAATGTACCTTTAATTTGAATGTAGTTTCTTTTGATCCTTTTGATAGCTTTTAGACCGCCTTTTGTAGCTTTCACTTCAGACTTTCACCTTTTGAATCTTCAAAGATTGATTTTTGTATATCTCCAATAGTCGAGGTCCTCCTTTCTTCAAATTTGATGGCTCCTGCTCTGATACCACTAATGGAGATGATTAATATACAAAAGAACAAGTTATCCTTGATGTTAGAACAGTTCTATATCAAAAAAAACTCATAGCCTCAACCAATTTTGGAAAAATTATGCCAGATTATCAAGACTTGAGTTAACTATGAAGAAACTCATTACACAAAACAGTTTGCTACACTTAATCCATTCATTGACTGACCAAATGTGTAAAGTTTTCAATGAAAATTTATACATGGTATCATCTAATGTTTGTGCACCTTCTGCATATATTACATCTATATTCAAGTATATATAGACATTTACATCCCGACTCAACATAGATACAAAGGTTTCCATGAACTAATTACAAGAGTAATATACATGTATATACAAGTTTCCATCTTCTAATCATATACTCATCTTCAAGCCTCATATGGTGATCTTTTCTTTAATTATTGACTTGAAACTTTTTTCTAATCATCAATTAATGATTGTCCTACACCAATAGAAGGT
>CM035424.1:174339043-174346543 GCA_020310875.1 Ceratopteris richardii | reverse complement strand
CATAATGTACACCATGTACCTCAGTTATCACGCAGTTTGATGTCAGTTGGTCAACTTAATGACCTTGGTTACAAGGTAGTCTTTTGTATCACAGAAAGAACACTTGTTATCTGTTACTGAACAGCTATGGCTTGTATTTGGCATGGTTGTTTGGGACATATATCTCGAAGTGGAATTGAAAATCTTTCTCGTTCTGGCTACTTACCTGTGTTATCTTTCTCTAATTTTTCATTTTGTGAGCATTGTCAATATGGAAAGCAAACCAGAAATGTGCATAGAACCCACATTGACTCTTCAATTCAGCCTTTAGATCTCATCCAGACAGATGTGTGTGGTCCTATACCCACTAGGTCCTGAGGTGGTTCTCTTTACTTTGTCATTTTCATAGATGATGCTACTAGAAAAGTCTGGGTATATCCTATCAAATCGAAGGACAAGGTATTCCCTACTTTCAAAAAATGGCTTGCTTCAAATGAGATTGAAAAAGGAACTAAGCTTAAGGGTGAGTATACCTCACATGAATTCAGCCTTTTCTCTCAGTCTAGAGGGATCATAGAGAGTTTACAACTCCTTATACCCCAATATAGAATGTTGTAGCTGGAAGGCTGAATATAACTATTCAAGATAGAGTAGTTTCTATGTTGCATCATGCAAACCTCTCACAAGGCTTTTGGGCAGAAGCAGTATTGACTGCAGTTCATGTGATTAACCTTTCACCTAGTACTGCCAAAGGTCTAAAAGTGGCACAATAGTAATGGACAGGGAAGCCACCATATTATGATCATCTTCGAGTTTTTGGGTGTGAATCATATGTTCATATGTTGAAGATAAATGTACAAGCTCATTTTCATATGAGCCATGCTTGGATAAATTTACCAAATATAAAGATAAAGGAAAAGGAGAGAAAAAAAGGAAAAAATAATAAAAGAAAAAGTCTAGTCAAAATTTCATGATGAGTAAGAGATACAATATCTTGCCTTGTAGTTAGTAGCATGTAGTGGAGAAAGTGGTGAGTTAAGAAGAAGGCACAAACTTCTTCACATGCTCATTGGTTATAAAAGTGAAGTGGGAGCACATTCAAAACAAGGAGAGAAAGAGGCAAGAGCTCCCAGTAGTCGGATCTAGCCATTTTGTCATTTTGGTTTTCCCTTAGACTCCTTCCAGCCGCACGTCAGTTTGTACACACCTCTGTTGCAGAGCTCATATCTCAGTGCATACGTAACGATTTTTTGTGCTTTTAAACATTCATTGGAAAGCTTATCTTGTGTACTTTCTGCATATCAAATATCTCTTTGAAATCTTATGTAGTTTGTGAGATATCAGTGAAAGAGTGAAGTCCAGTTTTTCAGTATACCTATGTAGATAGGTAGTCTATTTTGGTCGGTTCAGTTTCCCAACCAAAACATATCCAAATTGTGTGATTTTTGTCTTGTTGGAAATTTCTTGGCATCTACTTTCACTGTCTCAAATATCTCATTCAGATCATTCATACTCTATGAGATATCTGTCAGAGAGTAAAGTCCAGTTTTATAGTGTACTAATGTGTGTAGGTGGTCTATCTTGATGGGTTGAGTTTCCTTATCAAAACTCATTCAAATTACTTGATTTTTAGCTTGTTGGAAAGCTATTTGTGTCTACATTCTCTGTACCAAATATCTTTCTTAAAGGATATATATTCATATAGCTATCAGTCCGAGAGTGAAGCTTAGTTCTTCAGCATACCTGTGTGGACAGGCAGTTCATATTTGACAGTTGTATTTCCTAATCAAAACTTGTCCAAATTAAGTCATTTATAGCTTGTTAGAAAGCTCTCTTTGTCTACTTTGATTTAATAAAGTATCAAGTCCATTTGAGTTTTGTATTGAGAGCAGCAAGCTATCTAAGGTGCAAATGTTTGTCCAAGTGCTGGACATACAAGGGTGGTTCACTACACATTTCCGTTGCGCATAGGAGAACTCATTCTCCACAATTGGTATCAGAGCAAACTTGGTGCTGAAGCTTCATCAACAGAGCTGGAGATAAAGAAAAGCAAAAGAGGAGATATAAAACAAGGAGGAGCTTCACAAACGCAAGAGCAAAAGGACTATAATTATTCGAGGTAACTCTCAAAGTCTTTCATACTCTTCAATGGCTGACTTGGGTCAACAAGTAGAGAAGTTGGATAAGGATAACTATCCAGTGTGGAGGTTTAGAATGAACAACTACCTAATGGGCAAAGGCTTATGGGGTATTATGAGCGGTGATGATGCTCAACCTCAAATCAATCAAGCTATGGCCACCGAAGTCCAAAGGAGGCAAGCAAAAGAATGGGAGGAGAGGAATAGGAGAGTCATGTTCCTCATTTCGCAAGTCATTACTAATGCCATGGTAGGTCATATTCAACATCTAGAGAAAGCTAAGGATGCTTGGGAAGCTCTTGAAAGAATGTATTCAACAAATACCAAAGCTAGGAAACTTCAACTCAAGAATGAGTTGAACACAATCAAGAAAAGTTCGAGTCAATCCATAGCTGAATATACTTTGAAGATTAAGGAGCTAAGCGATGCTTTGGCTTCTATTGGCCCAACGGTTGAAGATGAAGATCTTGTGTGTTATACTCTCAATGGGTTGAGAGAAGATGAAAGATGGAAGCCTTTTATAACTTCCATTAACTTGAAAGATGTATATCCAGGTTTTGAACAACTAATCCCTCATCTTGTCACAAAAGAGCTTAGCTTCGGTGGTCCCAAAGGAAAGGACAGTCACAACCAAATGTTATATGCAGGTCGAGGCAAAGGAAGAAACTCAAGAGGAGGCTCAAGAGGAAAAGGAAGAGGTCACAACCACTCCAACTACAATCAAAACAATTCGGAAGACAACAAGGATGCATCAAATGCCAACACACAAGGAAGAGGTCGAGGTAGAAGTAGAGGAAGAGGCCGAAGCTCCTACAATTCTCATAAAGGTATAACATGTTATCATTGTGGTAAAGTAGGACACTATGCTAGTGATTGTTGGCTGAAGAATGGAAGACCAAATGGAGGCAATCAAAGGAACCAAAGCAACTACGCAAGCACCTCAAGTGAAGGAAGCAAGGACACACTACTTGCAATGAGACATGAGTATAGAAGCTCTTGTGAAGATGACAAAAAATGGTACATTGATTCAGGTTGTAGTAACCATATGTCATGCCAAGGAAGTTTGTTCACTAATCTACAGGTACCAAGTGGAAAAGGATGTGTTGAAACAGGTGATGATACTCAACACATGATTGAACACATTGGAGATATAAGGCTTGGAGATACAAGCAGAGCAAAGGTACTATATAATGTTCATGTTCCTACAATTTCAAAGAACTTGATTTCAGTAGAACAAATGGTAGAGAAGGGTTATCCTGTCATATTCAATGAGAATGGGTGCTTCATAAAGAATCCAAAGGAAGGTTTCAAGGTCATTGCTCGAGGTAGAAGAGAAGGAAGGATGTTCACTTTGGACGTCCAACATCCACATGGAAAGGTCATGTACATTCAATGTGGGAACAAGAAGATTTCAGAGTTGGACTTATGGCACAAAAGAATAGGACACATCAACATTCCAAAGTTGAAGGACATGAGCAAACATGACGTGGTAAGAGGTCTTCCAAAATTTAATAGCATTGGACTACATGAGTTATGTGAAGCTTGTCAACTAGGAAAGCAAACGAGGCAGCCATTCAAGAGGAGCAATTATGTGGCTCCAAATGTCTTGGACTTGATACATACGGATGTATGGGGACCAACCCAAGAGGCATCAATGGCTGGTAATAGATTTTTTATCACCTTCATTGATGATCACTCAAGAAAGGTATGGCTTCTTTGTATGAAGCAAAAATCAGAGGTGTTTTCTATATTCAAAAGATTCAAAGTTGAAGTTGAAAAGGAAACAGGAAGGTCTATTAAAACCTTAAGGTTCGATGGTGGAGGAGAATACTTCTCCAAAGAATTTTCAGATTTTCTACAAGAGAATGGAATCAAAAGGCAGTTCACTTGTAGGTACACACCACAACAAAATGGAGTAGCTGAGAGGAAAAATAGGCAAATTGCTGAAATTGCAAGATGCATGCTCAACGAGATGAAGGTACCATTGTACTATTGGGCTGAAGCTACCACAACCGCCATTTACTTGATGAATAGGTGCACAACATCGGGAATACATCACTTGACTCCAGAAGAGGTATATTCCGGTAAGAAACCTGATCTTACACACCTCAAAGTGTTTGGATGTGTTTGCTTTGTTCACATTCCACGAGAAGTTAGAACAAAGATGGAACTTTGTCTTATGTTGTTGGTGTACTTTCTCAGTTTATGCAAGCCCCGACAAGTGAACACTTAAATTCAGCCAAGAGAGTGTTGAGATACATAAAGCATACAGTTAATCATGCTTTGTTTTACAAGTTTGATGAAGAATTGCAGGTCAAAGGCTTTAGTGATGCTGATTGGGCATGCTCAAAGGAAGATAGAAGATCAACCTCAGGTTATGTGTTCATGATAGGAAGCAAACCTATCACGTGGAGCTCAAAGAAACAACCTACTGTTGCACTTTCATCTATGGAGGCTGAATACAGAGGATTAGCATTTGCCACATGTGAAGCAATGTGGATTAAAAAACTTTTGGCTGATCTTGGAGTGCAAGTTGGAACCATCCCTATATATGGTGATAACATGTCAAGTATCGACTTGGCAAGCAATCCTATGTTTCATGCAAGGAGCAAGCACATAGAGGTCCACTACCATTATGTAAGGGAGAAGGTGCTGAGCAAAGATGTGGAGATAAAGTTCATTAGAACCAAAGAGCACGTTGCAGATATGTTTACAAAGTTCTTGGATGCTTCTAAACTCAAAGGCTTCAAGGATGTGATAAATTTGCAGGACATGGATGAAGATAACTCCCAAATGAGCTTGAGGGGAAGTGTTGAAGATAAATGTACAAGCTCATTTTCATATGAGCCATGCTTGGATAAATTTACCAAATATAAAGATAAAGGAAAAGGAGAGAAAAAAAGGAAAAATAATAAAAGAAAAAGTCTAGTCAAAACTTCATGATGAGTAAGAGATACAATATCTTGCCTTGTAGTTAGTAGCATGTACTGGAGAAAGTGGTGAGTTAAGAAGAAGGCACAAACTTCTTCACATGCTCATTGGTTATAAAAGTGAAGTGGGAGCACATTCAAAACAAGGAGAGAAAGAGTCAAGAGCTCCCAGTAGTCGGATCTAGCCATTTTGTCATTTTGGTTTTCCCTTAGACTCCTTCCAGTCGCACGTCAGTTTGTACACAGCTCTGTTGCAGAGCTCATATCTCAGTGCATATGTAACCATTTTGTGCATTTAAACATTCATTGGAAAGATTATCTTGTGTACTTTCTGCATATCAAATATCTCTTTGAAATCTTATGTAATTTGTGAGATATTAGTGAAAGATTGAAGTCCAGTTTTTTAGTATACCTGTGTAGATAGGTAGTCTATTTTGGTCGGTTCAGTTTCCCAACCAAACATATCCAAATTGTGTGATTTTTGTCTTGTTGGAAAGCTCTTGGCATCTCCTTTAATTGTCTCAAATATATCATTCAGATTATTCATACTCTATGAGATATCTATCAGAGAGTAAAGTCTAGTTTTATAGTGTACTTATGTGTCCAGGTGGTCTATCTTGATGAATTGAGTTTCCTTATCAAAACGCATCCAAATTACTTGATTTTTATCTTTTTAAAAAGATATTTGTGTCTACATTCTCTGTACCAAATATCTTTCTCAAAGGATATATATTCAGATAGCTATCAGTCCGAGAGTGAAGCTCAGTTCTTCAGCATACCTGTGTGGACAGGTAGTTCATATTTGATAGTTGTGTTTCCTAATCAAAACTTGTCCAAATTAAGTCATTTATAGCTTGTTAGAAAGCTCTCTTTGTCTAATTTGATTGAATAAAGTATCAAGTACATTTGAGTTTTGTATTGAGAGCAGCAAGCTATCTAAGGTGCAGATGTTTGTCCAAGTGCTGGACATACAAGGGTGGTTCACTACACATTTCCGTTGCGCATAGGAGAACTCATTCTCCACATCATATACCCAAGAGTCTTAGATAAAAGTTGGGCCATAAGTCAAAGAAATGCATTTTTCTTGGATATGGTCGAGAAGGACAATTTGGATATCACTTATGGGATCCTGAAACACCATCAGTGATCAGAAGTAGTGATGTCATTTTCAATGAGTCTAAGATGCATAAACAGCCCATTAAGGAGGTTGAAGTGAGAATAGTGGTGTTTGAGGATACTAGTCCTCCAGCTAGCATGCATAAAAATGCTACACATAGGGATGTTCAAGAGAATGTCCGATCAGATCAGACTGCACATGTTCCTATTGAGCAACCATTGAGACGCTCTACACGTGTCTCACATCCACCTGATAGATATGTTCGAGGTTTAGGTTTTGTTATGCTAACAGATGTTGGTGAGCCTTCTTGCTACAAAGAGGCTATGCAGACAGAGGATCATGTCAAGTGGGAGCGTGCCATGAAGAGTGAGTTGGACTCTATTCATAAGAATGGTACTTGGGATTTAGTACCCTTGCCAAATGGCAGGAAAGCTTTACCATGTAAATGGGTATATAAGCTGAAATTCACATCAGATAGTGCTTCTCCAAAGTATAAAGCACGACTTATTGCAAAGGTTTTTAAGCAACAACATGGTGTTGATTTTGAGGAAATCTTCTCTCCAAGGGTCAAAATGACTACTGCACATGTTGCTTGGATTCATTGCAATGGAGGACTTAGAGTTAGTCCAAATGGATGTGAAAACTGCTTTCTTGCATGGAGATCTTGCAGATTAGATCTATATGGAATAACCAGAGGGTTATGTAGTTCCAAGGAATGTCTAGTTTGTAATCTCAAGAAGAGTTTGTATGGACTTAAACAGTCCCCTAGACAATGGTACCAAAAGTTTGATGCTTTTATGAAGTCTCAAGGCTATTCTCGAAGCAATGAGGTCATTGTCTGTACACAAAGAGATGCTCAGATGGCAGCTTGATATGTTTGATACTTTATGTTGATGATATGTTGATTGCTGGGAAGTCCTCTTATGACTTGTCAATTCTCAAAAAGAAGTTGAGTCAGACATTTGATATGAAGGGTTTGGGGGGTGCCAAACATATTCTTGGCATGCGCAGATAGGAGTAAAAGATGCATATATTTGTCTCAAAGTGAGTACATATCCAAAGTCCTTCACAGGTTCAATATGCAGGGTGGAAAGGCATTGAGTACACCTTTACCCACATATGTGAAATTGATCAAGGATGATTGCCCCAAATCAGATGAGGAAAAGGAATTCATGACCAAAATTCCCTATCAGTCTGTTGTTGGTAGTCTCATGTATGCTATGGTAGCTACGAGACCAGACATTGCATTTGCAGTGGGAGTTGTGAGCAGATATATGTCTTATCCTGGCAAGAAACATCGGGAAGTAGTCAAGATGATTTTGAGATATCTGAGTGG
>CM035424.1:174321543-174336543 GCA_020310875.1 Ceratopteris richardii | reverse complement strand
TTGGGAAAAGAAAGCAATAGATAATCTTTTGAGAATAGGAAGTGTGAAATTTTTGCAAATTGATAATTGCTCATATCATTTTTTTTTTTGAAGTAAAGTGCAGGTGTGTGAAAAACTGAATCAAGAAAGCTGAAGATAAGGTAAAATGTGTCTATTCTTGCATTTGTAGAGTGCTTTTTGACTAAGTACCAAGCAAAATTGTTGATCTTGGGAAGATGACATGATTGCTTTAAGGAAAGTCAAGTAAAGTAGCTAGGTGCAAGTAGATAAGATCCATTTGTTAACCAAGTCAAAGCAATAGTCTTGAGAAAAAGTTAATTAGCATCTTGGAAAGAAAAATGTTTGAGTTTATCTTTGCAAAGATTGATATTTGCATTTCTTAGCACATTTTTCTTTGGGAAGTTTTGCTCATGAACTATTTTGATAGCAAAGCATAAAGGAGTATAACCAATCAAGAAACACAAGATCAATAGATCACTAAACAAGAAACCCTAAGTGAAGTGTTCACCTTGATTTAGGGCAAAATACTAAAAAAATTCATAAATTCATTAAAACAATCAAACAAAATTCTTTTTTCCTTAGGAAAGTTGGACTGAAGTTTTGTTGTCAAGAGTAAAAGAGACCAGGTGGTGGGAAAGCAAAAAAGTGCCAAAAACTGGAAAAGCAGAAAAAACACGATTCTCTTCAGAGGATCGCGATTCTCTGGATAATTGTTAATGATATAAAATTGCAGGTGACAGCTGAATTGGAATTGGTAAAGGGGAAACAAGAGAAAAGAAGACTCTAAATTGCAAAAAACAGGAAGTACAGGAAAAACACGATTCTCTGCACAAAATCACGATTTTCTGTAAGAGGAAAATTTTTGGAATTTTGAGCATATTGGGGTTTTGAGATAGGTAATTGTAAGAGATTTCATTAATTTGGGTAAGTGAAGGAACTCAAATTCCAAAGAATCAGGCAAGATTGAGTGGCAAGTGGAAGAAGTGGAAAAAAAGTACAGAATCGCGATTTCCACCAATAGGATAATGGAAGTGACTAATGATGAAAAGATAGGAATTGAGGATTAAAATCATAAGATTGTTGAAGAATAAAATTGGACAAGTGAAAAAGTGAAAAATCTGAGGAAATTGCACAGGATCGCGATTGTGTGGACACTATAAAACTCTAGAAATTCAGAAAAAACTCATTTGAGAGAGAGAGAGAGTGAGAGCAGGAACAGGATCGCGATTGTTACTTCCATAAACTTTTGGAGATTTCTGGATCAAGCAAGCAAGGTAAGGAGTCCTCAATACAATTTTTTGTATTTCTTTAAACTTACATGATGATTAAAGCACAAAAAAGCAAGAGCAGGAACAGGATCGCGATTCTCTGCAACCATAAACTTTTGGAGATTTCTGGATCAAGCAAGCAAGGTAAGGAGTCCTCAATACAATTTTTTGTATTTCTTTAAACTTACATGATGATTAAAGCACAAAAAAGCACAAAATAGCCAAAAACACGGAATCGTGATGTTTTGATTTTTTTAGTTTTCTGTGGAAAAAATAATAAATTTGAGTAAACTCTTTCATTGCATGTTAAAAAATAATTAAGGCGATTTTATTGAAGAAAGAAAAATTTGAAAATCAATACCTTAAAAAAAAAAATTCAAAATTTGAACAGAATCGCGATTCTGTAGTCAAACACAAAATCGCGATTCTCTGAAACAAAGTACAAAATCGCGATTCCCAGAGCACGATTTTCATAAGAGAATCATGTTTTTAACTATTGTGAGCAATCACGATTGTCTGGGAACAAAAATCGTGAAAAACACGATTCACAATTTTCATCACAAAATCGTGGAAAACACGATTTTCATCACAAAATCGTGGAAAACACAATTTTCATCACAAAATCGTGGAAAACACGATTTTCATTACAAAATCGTGGAAAACACGATTCTCTTCACAAAATCGTGGAAAACACGATTCTCTTCACAAAATCGTGAAATTTATTGAATGATCCTTAGGTCTGGTAATAAATTATACTCACATTCCAAGCAAGAACTGGGAAGGAAGGAAATAGAGCCAGTGGTAGGGGAATTGCAAGAAAGAGATCTAGGGCAAGAAATCAACATGGAAAATTTGAATGAAACAAATGAATCCTCTGAAACTGGGGACTATAGAAACATCCTCAAATACATGTATACAAATAGGTTTGGAACCTATGTATATCAGGATGGAATGCATAAGTTTCTCATTGGATTGAGAAACTTAGAAGTTCCCCTAAACATAACACCAGTAGCACAATTTAAGGATGGTAGATATGAGGATAGGCAGGGATGTGTATACATCTTCTCACAAGACCCAGAAAATTCTAATGACCTAGGGCAATGTGCAGACAAGAGACCTTGGGAACAGAACCTAGGGCAATCAGACTTGCCAAGACCACATGAAATTCACAATAATGGTGAACAACAACAAGGTAGGAGAACACATACTTCCCCAAATCCTTTTGAAAAGGAACCAGAAGGATTTAATGATTTTCCTCTGAGAAGAAGACATCATTGGCAAAATCAGGGCAGAATGCTTAGACCATATCAAGTAGCCAAATGCATGAAGAATCAATATGAAGGATATTCTGATCCTCATGCTCATGTTGTGGAATTCAGACAACTGATTAGAGCAAAAGAAGTTGAGGATTACAAAGTACAATTTGAGGCATTTGGTCTAACCCTAACAAGAGCGGCATTATCTTGGTTCATTCCCTTGAGAAAGGAAATGTATCTAGATATTGAATCCTTCCTAGAAGCCTTTATTGGGGAATTTTCAAAAACCGGAATAAAACATAGCACAGCTACATTGATACATAGCTTTAAACAGCAAAAAGATGAAAATGTCAGAGAGGCAGCTAGGAGATTCAAGCAGTATATTGACAGATGTCCCAGAGAAGAAGTACCTTCCATGGCAAAACAAGTATCCCTATTCATAGAAGGATTAAGAAGTGCCCAATTAAGAACCCTGGTGTATTATAGGAGATGCCCTGACCTAGGAGCATGTGTGAAGGAGGCAATAGATTTGGAAGACAATAGGGGACAAGACCTGTTAGCATTTGATCAACCTAGAACAATTGAAGATAAAATTCCACCACAGAAGAATTGGCACAAGCCATTGCTAAAGCCCTAGAAGTAAGCATCGAAACCAATTTGATAAATACCAAGATAAATACAAATAAAAAATGCTATAATTGTGGAGAAAATCATTTGGTACAACAATGTCCATATCAAAAACCACCACATCTGCAAGATAGGAAAACACTCAAATATTGTACACTAGAGAGAAAATGGACAAATCATACCAGAGAAGAATGCTTCTACAATAAACAACCCATTAAGGAAAGAGATTATGCAAGCCAAAGAGAATCTGGATATATTGAGCAACCAAGACATGTACTTGGGCAACAACCTCCACTACCAACAAATGTGGTACCAGTTAAATACACACCAATAGAGGAGGGAAACTTAAGAATAAGATCACCTTACAAGGAAGATTACCAATAGAATGAAGGATATCAGGAAGAGTGGGAAGGATATGAGTTGAGAGAACCAGAACTACAAGCCCTAGATTTGGGAAATGGGAGAATAGAGATATATACAGCCACATTCATGTATATAACCAATCATTATATGTCCAATCAGAAACCTCAATTCAAAGGGAGCCAAAAGATAACTTATTATAGATATGGGGGAGAACATTTCATTAGAGATTGTCCACAACCTCCTACATTAAGAATAAAAGGAGCTTATTGCAAGGATTGTGGCAGGGATCATTTAATAAAGGATTTTCCAAAAAATCCTCAGAAACAACAAAACACATCTAATAACATACCATTGAAAACAGTCAACATCATGGAGCAAGAAGTGAGTGACAATGACCAAGTAAATGTAAATGCTATAACAAGGGCACAAGCTAAACAACAAGAAACAACTAAAGAACAAAATAAAGGTTCAGTTTCAAAGGTGAAGAAAAACAGACAAAAAGGGAAATGGGAAAGGAAAAAAAGAATGGGTAAAAGCTTGAAAGAAGAGAATAGGGAACAGTTAAACAGTACTCCTCCTCAAAAGACACAAACCCAGTCAGAGATAAGAAATTCACAGAGTCTAGACACCTTGATAAAAGAATACAAGGGAAGAATTCAAGAGGGATCAAATCCTACAGACCATGTAATGGCTTATCCTATGCCAGATATAGAACATGAAAGGATGCAAATATGCAAACAAATCATACAAGAAGCACAAATTAAACTGGGGGAATTAGACAATTCTCAAACAACAGTTGGGGAGTCAAAGGCAACAAGAACAAGAGAAACAATTAATCAAGAAGATAACCCACAAATTACATTCCAGGTAAATATAGATAAACAATGTACAATCTTATACCACACCACATTGGAGGAATTGGTAAAACAGAATCCTCACTTACAATACAAAATGGAAAAATGGGAAGCAATACCAGAAAATCTTGTTTCACAGCCACAAGAGTTGGAGGAATTGTGGTACATTCCTATTGATAAGATAGGTGGATATTGCGAAGGAGAAGAAGGGAACTCAACCTTGAGAATACAATTTGGTATAAACCATGCCCAAGCCATATTGGATAGTGGATCAGGTGTGGCTATCATGACTAAACAAACTTGGGAAAGATGGGGAAAAAGTGAATTGATACCCACTAAAATGAGATTGCAACTTGCAGATGGACATATAGAAAAACCCCTAGGAATATGGGAAAAGGTGATTGTGGATATATGTGGAATAGAAATAGAGCATACTTTTGCCATAGTTGAATTTCCACAATCCACTTCATATGAAATTATCCTAGGAAGACCATTCATGAGACAGATGCAAATTGTGCAAGATTGGGGTAATGATTGCCTATACCTTCAGAGCAAAGGAAGGATAACTAGAGAGAATCTAAGAAATGGTCATTATTGTGACATATCCCCTCAAGAATGGTTCAAAATACATCAAAATCAAGAATTAAGTGAAGAATCAAAATTGGAAGATCAGAATGAAACTGAATCATCAATATGGCAGTGTAATGTGATAAGAAACCTTATAAATGGAAAAAGGAGATTAAGAAGAGAAGATTGTGTAGAAGGGAGAAAATTACAAGATGAGAGTTATGTACCACAAAAATTCAAAGATGAAGAATTTGAGCCATATGGTTGGAATCAGATATTGGCTACTATGGATTTAGCCAGTGATGAGTATGTAGGAGTGGAATTTCAAGATGAAGAAGGGTATGATGTTTTTCACATTGGAATACAAATGATAAAGGTATCAAAAATAGAAGAGGACCAGGAAGAAGAAATAATATTGGAAAATGGAAAAACACAATATTTGGAAGAAGTAAAAGCTGAAGATGCCATAAAAGATAAAATCTCATGCAAATATAAGAAAACAAACACAAGGAAATTGAAAAAGACCAAGAGGATGGAAAAAATGAGAAGATGACAAACAAAGGTCAACAGTTTGATGTACCGGCAAATTTCAAGACTTATGAAGTAGAAGACAGATTACTTCTAAAAATGAAACCAAAGAGAGAAAAGAAAAAAGGGGAGGCATATGACAATGAAGAACAAACTAAGAAGGTTATGATCACTCAGGAAGATGGGGAAGAAAGACATATTGTAATAGCTGATGACATGACAAATCAAGAAGAGGAGGCATTAAGGAATTTGGCCAGAAACTATAGGGATGTGTTTGCCTATAGCTATAAGGATTTGAAAGGTATTGATCCTAAAATCTGTGAGCATAAGATACCTATCACGCCTGATGCAAAACCTAGCAAACAGAGACATTACACATTCAATGATAAATACTCTGCTAAAATAAAGGAAGAAATTGACAAGCTGCTGGCTGCCAATTTCATCTATGAGATTGAGTATACAGAATGGATATCTCCTATAGTTGTGGTACCAAAAAGAATGGGAAACTTAGGGTATGCATTAACTTGAAAAAGGTGAATGCAGCAACTATAAGGGATAGCTATCCATTGCCTATAACAGACCATCTTTTAGAAAGAGTGGCAGGGAAGGAGGTTTATAGTTTTTTGGATGGGTTTTCAGGATACAATCAGGTACCTATAGCATTGGAAGACCAACATAAAACTGCTTTTTCAACAGAATGGGGAATTTATGCTTTTAGGGTTATGCCTTTGGGTTAACTAATGCCCCAGCAACTTTTCAAAGATTGATGTGTCATATCTTCAAAGAATTCCTGAGGAATGTAATGGAAATTTATGTAGATGATCTGTGTACTTTTTCATTAAAAAGACAAGATCATTTGAAAGATTTAGAAAACATATTCAGGAAATGCAGAACATATAGAGTATGCTTAAATCCAAAAAAGTGTGTATTCTTTGTAAGACAAGGAAGAATGCTAGGTCACATAGTATCAAAAAATGGAATTTCAACTGATGAGAAAAAAATAAAGGCTATAGTAGAACTTCCAAGACCAACAAATGTAAAGGAACTTCAAACTTTCATGGGACATTGCGGGTATTATAGAAAACTTGTACACAAATTTGCTGACATAGCTAAACCTTTGTATGCCCTGATCACAAAATTTGAGTGGACCAAAGAGTGTGACCAAGCCTTTGAGACTCTAAAAACTTGTTTGGTTACAGCACCAATTCTGAAAACACCCCAATGGGATAAAATTTTTCATGTCCATGTGGATGCTTCAAATTATGCTTTGGGATGTGTGTTAGCACAACCAATAGAAGGGAGCAAGTTAGATTTCCCAGTGGCTTATGCTAGTAGGCAACTGAATTCAGCAGAGAAAAATTACACAACCACTGAGAGGGAAGGGTTGGGAATGATATTTGCTGTGAAAAATATAGACATTACCTTTTGGCCAACAAATTGAAGTTCTTTGTGGATCACCAAGCTTTACTTTATTTAGTAAACAAACCTTGTCACACTGGTAGAATAGTCAGATGGTTCCTTTTATTGATGGATTTTGAGTTTGAAGTGGTGTTCAGACAAGGAAAAACACATTTGAGAGTAGATCATTTGTCTAGAATCCAGGCTAAAGAACCAAGTTCACCTTTAGATGATGACGTGCCAGATACATATCTCTTCAAGGTAGAAAGTGTTCCTGAGTAAGCCATGTCCTTAATACCTTTGCTAACCATGGGACCTTGC
Source organism: Ceratopteris richardii (assembly GCA_020310875.1). Taxonomy (NCBI): domain Eukaryota; kingdom Viridiplantae; phylum Streptophyta; class Polypodiopsida; order Polypodiales; family Pteridaceae; genus Ceratopteris; species Ceratopteris richardii. Next base: position 174,329,361 of record CM035424.1, on the reverse strand, counting down.
AGAACATTTGGAAACCACACACATTTAGTATTACAAAGCAGAAACTTTATGTTGCTAGCTGGGCACTTGTATCACCTCAACCATACAAGCATATTGGAATATTGTACTCCAGAAGAGGAGCAACAGGTATATCTGAGAAGAGCTCATTGTTGGAACCCTTGTACTCATGCTTCCAGAATAGTTACCCTAAGTAATCTCAATAGGATGGGAGTACATTGGCCTAATAAGACTCAAGATGTAACAAAATATATTGCTAACTACTGGGAATGCCAATCCTTGCAAAACTCAGAACTTATTACTCTATATTGGTTTCAGAAAAATCCAGAATGGAGTGAAAACATCATTGAGGAATTGAAAAGGAAGAAGAAAGGAAAACAAGTAATAGTTGGTGCAGATTCAAAAAATTTACAAGTGATCTCTGAAGAATATCAATTGATAGGAGAACAATTATATAAGAGAGGGATGGATGGATATTTAAGAATTTGTGTTCCTGAAGATAGATATCTGGAAATGTTGGAAATGGCACATTCTGGAGTGGCAGGAGGACATTTTTCAAGTGACAGAACTACTAAACTCATATTATATCCTGGGTTTTGGTGGCCAACCCTATTTCCTGATGCAAGATCATATGTGAAAAGATGTGACATTTGTCAGAGGGTGAGTCAACCAAATAAAAGAGACAATATGCCATTAGTTCCATTAATTTCAGCCAGAGCATTTAGTAAATGGGGGTTGGATTTCATTGGACCCATAGATCCTCCAGCAAGACAATCCCATGCTGAATACATACTAGTAGCTACAGATTACCTGACAAAATGGGTTGAGGCCAAGGCTACAAAAAGAAATGATGCTCAGACTACTGCAAAATTTCTATATGAGTATATCATCACCAGGTTCGGACTTCCAATCGAATTGGTAAGTGATAGGGGGACTCATTTTTTGAACCAAATCATAGAAAACATAACTGAATATTTCATGATTAGTCATAGAAAGTCAGCCCCATATCACCCACAAGCCAATGGGTTAGCAGAAAGTACTAATAAAGTACTTTGTACTGTATTGTCAAAATTAGTAAACACAAACAGGAATGATTAGGACTTACAACTGAATCATGTCCTATGGGCCTATAGAGTGGCATACAAAACTGCATTAGGAACCACACCATTTAATTTGGTATATGGACAAAATGCAGTTCTGCCTTTGGAATTCCTTATTCCAACACTGAAGGTAGGAAATCAATACAAATGGACTGGACATGAATTATCTGAAAGAGTAGTGGAATTGGAAAAACTGGGAGCTTCTAGACTCCAAACAATTATGAGCATATATGCAGACAAGAAAAGGCAAAAAGCTTATCAGGATGTTCACATAAAAGAAAAAGATTTACAAGAAGGAGATCTAGTTCTGGCATATACAGTCAAGGAACATCAGAAAAAGTTTCAGAAAAAAGGACATGGGCCGTATATTATACATCAGATAAGTAACAGTGGAGCTATCCAACTAGCTAACATAGATGGAGAGATCATGCCAAACTTCATAAGTGGATGTAGAGTTAAAAGGTATGATTTCCCATTAACTGTTTCTGAATGGAGAATATTATATCAAGCTCAAAATAGGAAAAAAGAAGAGGAAAACATTAGAAAAGAGGCTCAACAAGAGGTAAAGGAAAGGATAAGAAAAAACAAAAAACTTAGAGAAATCCTTCTGTGTGAAACACCTCTAAAACAAAAAGAACATTTGCCTGGGTTAACAATGGATTGTCAAAATGAAAAAATCAAGGTGTTGATAGATTCAGGTGCACAAGTGAATTTGATTAGTTCAACTTTGTTGAATAAATTTAACTTAAAAAGAACTAAAAGAAAAACCTTTATCAAAACCTTGGAAGGACAAATAATACAAAGCATGTCTTCACCTTCTATTGAAGTTAAGTTCAATGAAGAATATATGAAAATAGATTGTGAAGAATGGCCAGATCATTTGATGACTGAGAAATTGATTATGGGACAACCATGGCTAAAGCAAGGTAAAGTAATTTTGGATTTTGAAAACATGAAGCTTAAGTTGACAATAAATGACAAAAGGTTTTTAATGTTTTTATTGAGTAATGCAAAACAAGAAGATCAACAGGATGTTCATGACCCAGACTTGGAAGGATTTACTTTTTCATTGGAAGACACACAGACATTACCAATACAAATACTAAATGATCAAGCTTCATTTAATCAAAACCAGCAAAAAGGTGAAAAAGCAAGAAAGGGTGGAGAGACAGAAGCAAGGTGGCAACTATGGCATAATCTGAAGCATCAAAGCATCAGAACAAGAAGGATATGGAAACAAAGCATACACAAGGCATGTTCATCAAAACGAAATTCCAGGACAAAATGGATATGGAGGCCAAAAAATTCTAAAAACTGCTTATCAGAAGGAGATGGATTTTTTCCTGAAATAGGGGCAACTAGGGTTAAATATTTTTGGGTAAAAAAATCAGAGTTGATTCAATGGAAAAAGACCATCTATATTTGATCTGGATTTAAAATTTCTTCAAAAACAGATCGGAATGTTATAGAAAGGAAAATCATAACATATTGGAAATTAGGACAAAATATTTTACCTTATCCTTTTTCTAAGAAGAGAATTAGGAGGGGAAGAAAAAGAAATAGAAGAAATTATTATTAAAAAAAAAGAAGAGAGAGAAAAAGAAAAAAGAAAGAGAAGAAATTATTATTAAAAAAAAGAAGAAAGAGAAAAAGAAAAAAAATAGAAGAAATTATTATTTTAAAAAAAAGGAGAAAAGAAAGAAAGAGAAAAATTATCTATTTTTCCTTTTATAGATTAGATAGCACAAAGCAAGATATAGGTAGAGGGGTAGCAGGTTTCTATTTATTATTTTGTATTTTTTATTCTATTTTTTTTATGATTTTTTATTTTTATTTTCATTTTTCTTCTAAAAACATCTTCTTACTGGATAAGAGCTGTCAGAAAAAGGGAGAGCACTAGACATCTTGCAACACATGTAATGATCACTTTAATTGAGTCTTTTAAGAAAGTCAAGATTTAACTGAGATTTTACTTTCATTCTTCTTTCAGTCCATTTCAAAACAAATGTCAATTTCTATTTTTCTTATGACTCATGTGGGTGGAGTTTTTTCTTCTTTGTGTGATGTTATATTTTCTCCAGAATGATGAATTCGAAGGAACTACCAATCCATGAGTTCAAAGCAGACTCAGTCACCCTCTCTAGAGGACATTGGTTCTTAGACAATGAAGCAACAACGGAGACAGTAGAATTAGAATCTGATGAGGAGCTGGAGATTCCAGAAGCAGAAAAGATATTTAAAGAACTCAAGGAAACTCTAGGAATTATTGGCCAGCACATATTTACAGTGGGAGTTGGAGGTTACAATTACACTATGCTGTGTCAAGAGTTTTACAAATTCCAGAAAAGTGCAGTTAACTACAAAAGGTGGAAAGCAGTAGGATTACACAAGTTGTTGGAGGAACCTATATTTTTTATAGACTTTGAAAGAGTGGCACAGGTAATGAACAGCTTGTTCGAAGTTGGGAAGGGCAATGAGGCATATTTTCGGTGTAAAGTCAAGGACAAAGAAAACCAGGAGGTGAATATCACTATAAAAGCAGAGCATATCAGAGCAGCTTTATAGTTTTATCCAATGGGAACTAAGTTGGATAAAAGCTTGTTGGAAGAAGTGATTTTGTGAAGCATTTTTTATGGAAAATAATTGTAAAATGTCAAAAACTTGTAAAAATATTTATGCAAATGATGTAAAAATAAGGAAGAGTCTTCCTTATGTAGAATAGAATCTTATGTAATTTTTCTAGAATTTTTGGAAATTCATAGGTAGTATATTTTTAGAATAATAGAGGAAAGGACCAAAATTCAAGTGTGAAAAGGGACACTTGAAAATGTATATAAGACAATTTCCTCTATTATGAGAGGGTTGGTTGATTATTTGTTTACATGCTATCCAAGTGAATAGAGAGAGAGTTTCCTGCTGAAAATCGTGTTTTCTTCTCTTTGTGTGGTTTCATTGATTTGTTGAGTCTATTCTTTGTGTATCCATGGAGATTTGTGAGCTTCTATTGTGTAATTCTGTTGAATGTGTATGAAGAGAGCTGAATATTGATGTGTTGAGTGATAAATTGATGAAGAATGATGCTGGAGATGAAAATCGTCTGTTTTCACAGAATCGCGATTGTCTCGTCTGTATGGTACAGGTAATATTTTTGAGTTTTGACTTCATAATTGTGTTCTGCTGAGAAAATAGCATGTATTAGACACCAAGATTGTGGAAAATGGTGGAGATTTGCTCAAGATAATCCAAATCCTAGAAATTCCTCTTCATTTTCACCATTCTCAGAAATCCAGCCATTATTCTCTTATTTCTTGGATTTTATCATCTAGAAGGGGCTGTGGTCTCTTGAATACTTCCAGGATTGACAAAATAAAGATGTCTTGTTAATTCTTTATGCTAAATGATTGGAGAGGACAACTCCAAAGATCAATAACAAACACAGCTTTGTCAAGAAGAATAAGGAAACATATACAGGATATTCTAAATTCCCTAATTTCAAGGGAAGAGAAATTGAGGAATATGCCATCAGAATGTTTTTGCAATATTTCTGTTTCCCAAAACTGCCGAGATATACCATGCCACACAAATCAGTAACACTGATTATGTTTAACAATAAGGATAGAACTAAGCCCTTTGGAATAATGGATGTATCACCATATATACATGAGCAATTAAAGGAAGCAGCCAAACACTGGGAGCAGAAGAAGTATATGAATGGAGCTCAATTCTTAACGAGAATTATATATCATGTTCTAGGGATGGAGGATCAACTACAACTAGCTCCAGCAGCTCAATACTTCAGAAATTTGATGGCTGGAATCAAAAGTCCTTCAAGGAAGATATATGTAAGAGAATCAGAAGGCCAACCCAGCATGAGGGGAGCAGAAAGGAAAAGAAAGGGGATCTCAGAGGAAGTTGTTCCTGTAAAGAAAAGGAGATTGGATCCAAGAACAGTTGAATTGGAACAGGTAGAATCAACTAAGGAAGAGCATGAAGCTGCTCAGAAGCAGGTGCAATCTTCAAATGACCCTCATCCACCTCAGACAAGCAAAGAGCAGTTGTATACCTACTTGACTCAAGGTAATAATAAAAGGGCGGTATATGAAGCCCAATATCAAAAGATGTTGAAGGATTATTCTTGCAAAGCAACAGATTGGGTTCAAGAGGAAGTAGAACATTATGAAGAACTGCATGATCAGATGATGGCAGCTGAGATAGAGGAAGTATTTGTAAAAAAGGAAGTGGAACTGTTAGCATACTTCAAAGAACTACAAGGACCTCCTGAAACAAGAAATACAGTCGTAGCAAAAAAGAAGGTTCAGAAGAAACTAGTACAAAGGAAGAAGTTAACCAAGAAAAGCAAAGGAAAATCAGTAGCAGAACCTGTACTAATGATGGAAGCTGAAGAAGTGATAGTAGAAGAAAGGAACCAAAAGGAATCTACTGTTGTAGAAGAGTCAAAATTGGAAAAATCAGGAATAGTAGGGTCTTCACGATTCTCTTCAGACTCCGAAAGTGATATTGAAAACTTTTTGTTAAAAAGTTTGAATTTCTCAGTCCCTAGTACACCTAATGTGATAACACAGGTCATTGGAAAACATAAAACACCAGAAGACTTGAGAGAGAAGTCCCAGGAAAAGCAAGTCCAAGAAGAAGCAGCAAAGCATGTTAGCCCTGAAGAAGAGAGAAGATTACTAAAAGGAAAAGCAGTGATGATGGAAGAGGAGAGTGAAGTAAGAAAGGAATTTAGCTATGGGTTAATGGATTCGGGATTAAAGTCAATATGGACAAAACCTTCATAACAAATCAACTTCAAATTAGATGAAGAAAAAGTAGAAGAAGAAAAGAGAGTTCAATTATGCAATCCAGCTAATAAACAAAAAGATACAGCTCAAATCAAGGAAATAGAAGAGGAAATAGTAGACAAAGAGAATGCTCAAGAAGTAGAAGAAGGGATTACAGAGAAAGACATCTATCAAAGTATAAAAGACATCCTGAATGATTTGAATCATAATGAAGAATTCACAACTACAGAAGATCAAGGACAACAGGAAGGTCTGGATCTCATGGATATAGATGAGCAAGAAGAAGGACAGAAAGAGCAGACAAATATTGATCAGATAAAGATTATTGGGGAATCAACTCTAGTCCAAGAAAAGAAAGTACATGTAAAAGAAAGACATTTCTTTGAAAAGGAACAGCAAATGATGGAGAACAAGGAGGCAGAAGACACAAAGATAGCTGAAGATATATCAGGACATGAGAATAAGGATGACCAGATATTGGAATATGAAGAAGATGTTGCAGACCAAGAAAAGATGGAAGCAAATAAGAGCCATGAAGAACAAAAGACTCAGGTCATAGAGTATGAGGAAGAAGATGAAGAGGAGAATGAGTGTAAAGGAAACAAGCAGATAGAAGTCAAACAAATGGAAATAGAAGTTGGGTTGGAAAGGATACCTAAAAATATAAGATCTGCTTGCAAGATCATTATGAGCAACATAGAGCAGTTCAGACCATCCAGCAGAAACATGATTATATCAGGTATGGTAGCTGAATCTGAGTTTGAAAAAGGCAGTAGTATCATTAAGGAGCACAAGAAAGAAAAAGAACAATTGGCAGAACAATTGAGGATTGTAAAGGAGAAAAATGAAGAATTAACACATAGGATAATTTCTTTGGAGGAATTAGAGGTACAGCAACAAAATAAAATCCAATATCTTGAAGAGAAGTGTGCAAAACAGACAGAGCATAGTAGTAAAGTTGAGATAGAGTTGAGAAAAATTGAAGGGAGATACAAAACCTTGCAGAATTCATATCAAATTATGGCCAAGGCAAATGAGGAAATAAACAAACTATTAATGGAAGAAGGCCAGTGGAAGGAAGAAAGCAAGACTGTTCAGGTGACACAGGAGGAAAAGGAAGAATTACACAAGGAAATCATGAGATTGCAAACAGAGTTGAAGGAAGCCAAGGAGTTGGAAAAACAGGCTAGTATACATGCTGCTACCTCAATGAGGGGTTACAACAAATTACATATGGAAATAGAAAAAGAAAGAAGTGATTGGCAGTCAAGTATAGAAAAGGAAAGAAGAGAATGGATAGCAGAAAGGGAGATATGGGCATCTCAAAATAGAAGTTTAATGATAACAATAGAAGAGCTACAGAAAAAGCTGGAAAACCACAAACTCAGGTAGAAGATCAGATAGAGACTACACATATAGAAGATTATGAAGTAGGAAATGATGACAGAACTCAACATGGCAGTGAACCAGAAAATAAAGCACCAGAAGAAGAGTATTCAGAGGAGTTTATCCAGAAACTTCTGATAGATAGAGAATCCAGAATGGATTTCATTAGAAAAATGCATAATGAATACGAGGACCAGATTGTTACATTTGCTTTAAATAAAGGGATAAATCCTGATCAACATCATTGAGCCGCAGATGGATTAGGCATACCTTTGTGCATGATCATGGAAAGTATTAGAAATTATCAGCTGGCAAGGGTGGGATTACCTCCAAACAAGTATCTAGAATATGAGGAAGATATCAATGTGACCAAGGAGCTATTTGAAAAAGCTAATCCAAAATGGCGAAATAGATGGTTGGATGCTAATAAAGAGTGCAAAAAAATATGGAAGGAAGCACCAATTCAGCTGAAGATTAATCCAGCATACTGCCTAGTAGCAAGGAGAAGACAGTGGATACTCTTTTGGGAAAGA
>CM035424.1:174309043-174311543 GCA_020310875.1 Ceratopteris richardii | reverse complement strand
AGTGCTCCCCTGACATTTTGGCAAGACTTCCTTCATCAAGACCAGGAACCATGGAGATTATTCGAGAAGAAGTTTTTTCTGCACTTTAAGTAATTGAACAACAAGTCCAAGAGATACGAGAAAACCAACAAAGGATTCAATAACAGAGTATTCAAGATGTAATCACAGAACTTCAAAGGCAAATCCAAGAGCTGCAGATCATTGTAGGTCAATCTTCTTCAAGTACCCCCATGACAACTAACATGAAGAAAAGTCCAAAAGTGAGCATGCCTGAGAAATTTGATGGGACAAGATCAGAGTTTCGAGGTTTTGTGCAACAAGTAAAGCTATTCATAAGGATGCAACCAAACAGGTACCCAGATGATGCTTCTCAAGTAGGACTCATAGGAACTCTATTATGCGGTCCTTCTCTTTCATGGTTTGCACCTATCCTTGAGAAGGACATGGATATTTTGCATGATTTGAAGGCCTTTATTCGAGAGTTCACATCTTCGTTTGGAGATACCAATTGTTCACGTGTCGCCGAAACAAAGCTAAGGAAGCTGCATCAAGGTAATAGGCCTGCGTCTACCTATGCATCAACATTCAGACAAATCATTTGTGATCTCACATGGCACGAGGATTATTTTATCAACCAATTTCGATGGGGCTTACGTGATGATGTCAAGGACCACATGTTAACCATGCCCAAGGTAAATACTTTGAATGAATTCATGAATCAAGCAATTGAGTCTGACAATAGGTTGTTTGAGAGAAAGCAAGAGAAGAAGATTTCTGTTCACGATCGAGAATACAAGTTTATCTCAGTTCCTCAACAACACATGTTGGAAGAATCTCAACCAGAACCCATGCAGTTGGATAACATTAGGGTCAGACGACTTACACCAAAGGAAAGAAAACATCGGAAAGACAATGGATTATGCTTTTATTGTAGAGATCAAGATCATATGGTATTCAAATGTCCTACAATCACCATCCCACATCAAAAGGATCATCATCGGATTCAAAAGAGGAGTACTACCCATCATGAGAATCATGGCCTTGATTTTGCACCTAGATATACTACAAACCCTTTCCAATTTCATCATGGATATCCATCATCATCATGTTCCAATACCACATACCAAGAGCTCTACAAAGACGAAGAGCTATGAAGATTCAAGTTCTAGAAGATCTCACAGTCACATAACTGCTCCTCGTGGAACTCGTCGCTTGAGGGGGAGGTGATCTCATGGACATAAAGAAAACCATCTTAAACCTTAGATTCCATGTGACTTTCCATATCTCATGATTGGTTCAAAATTAGGAGAAACTAATCCTTCCATTACGTCCGGAACGTCCAAAAACTCTAAGATCAACTATCTTCTTGCTCGATTCTGACATCCAAAGACCATGCTTCAAATTAATGACATCATCAATTCGTAACCGCCCTTGAACCGCCCTTGGAAAACCTATATAACGAGGGGTTGGCCACATTCATTCTCAGTCTTGCCAATGCCAATCTTGGGAGCTCAAGGGGTCGTGCTCACCGAGTAAGTACTTTCAAGTTCTTGTTCAAGTTCTAGTCTTGTCTCTTGCTCCAATCTTGTCTAGTCTTATATCGTGAACATCTTTTCTTGTCCCATTGTAATCTCGTAGTATGAGATCTTTTCAAGTTATTTCTTGTATCCAGTTCATATCCCTGAAGGAATTTCTTGTAATCGAGATATCTTGTTTCCTACCTACAATCCCGCGTTGTGGGATCTCCCCCTCTTACATGCAGTAGTGTTGGCTACATTGAAGGGAATGCCACATAAAATAAATAATTTGATGATCTCTTTCTCGGCTTGCTCCATTGCTTGTTTTTGCATTGATGCCTTCATGCTACCTGTAATAAAGTAAGTCTATGATCCAAGGGTCTGGCTGGTTCAGACAGATCTGAAATCAGACACTGTTTGGTCATCCGTGTATATGACCAAAGATCTCAAGTTTTAGACTTAGTAGGAGGTCTTGTGCTCTTGTGAACAAGTGATCCACTTAGCTTAGTGGTTAAGTCTCAAGGATGTGAAGAAAGAGGTCTTGGGTTCAATCCCCATGGGAGACATGGGGAGAGTATTTTGCCCAAAGAGATCTAGAGCCTTCTAGAAGCATCCACTTGAGTTAACTCAAGTTAACCGGGACACTTGGCGCACATGTAGTTACATGGCTGACACTTGGATGGTTAGTATCCACCAGCCCAAGAGGGCAGTCCCCTGGAGAGAGCTATATATAGAGGCATTTGGTTGGGAGGAGAGTCATCTCTCAAGCACGTGGTGGTCGTAATCTTCATTCTCTTACATTGGTATCAGAGCCATGTTTAACATCCTCTCTCTTGCTTCCTATCAACTTGATCATCTTCAATCATTTCGTCTTCTTCACCAATTCCGTGCATGTAGTTTTATTGTTGCGGATATGTAGACATTATGAAGAAGGAGGAAGAGATCGACGTTGCATGTGGAGTCTCTGTAGAGGTCTAAGAGAA
>CM035424.1:174261543-174296543 GCA_020310875.1 Ceratopteris richardii | reverse complement strand
AGGAATATACCTTTCCTTCCACAATTTCGTTCGGGAATATACATCTCAAAAAGGCGCCCCCCATCCCTTAAGTTAGCTGCCAATGGAGGAACCACCAACCATTGGATTACCAAGCAGATAAGGGAATCCAACCACCTCCTCCTCCTAAGTGTTGCCACTGCCATGCAATCCACCATCAAATGCGACAGGGACCCAAACCTTTCTCCCTCGCCACAAAGGGGACACCTACTCTTCCCTTTCCCCACAATTCTCTCTCCCATGTACAACCCTCATATTTTAGCTAACATCAACATGCGCTTAACAGTTGGACTAAGCAAGTAACTATAAGCGCTTCTATGTAGGTATCCTCATGACATCACCAACTTATAATTATTATAGGGCCCCAACAAGACACAGGAATTAACACTTTCCCACTTAGACCAAACATGGAACGTGATCGTCCCCATTCCAACCTCAGGAATATACCTTTCCTTCCACAACTTCGTTCGGGAATATACATCTCAAAAAGGCGCCCCCCCATCCCTCTAAGTTAGCTGCCAATGGAGGAATATGGAACTCCATGTGCATCACAGCCATAGCAACAAGAGTTCACCATGCACCCTTCCCACATATCATCCGCATCGCGATTGGGATGATCCGTTCGAGGGATCTAAACAATAATGCTAGCATAGTAATCTATTTATAATCTTTGGTTTCCCCACAAATTTTACAAAAAATGTTATTAAAGCATGTGTGGTTTTTTCCAAAGAAGCATCTCGATACTTTCATAATTTTCGGAATTTTCAATTACTTGCTTGCCTTTTATTAAGTCATTGGCTTTATTTGATTTAAATCCTAGCCTTTGGATTCAAACTTAGAAGATCTTGCCAAGTGCAATTATAATTTTGACTTTCTGATCTATTTTAAGTTGTTGCTAGAAATTAAGGTTTGACTTTTGAACCCCAAAAACTACTCCAAATGCTATATGTCATATATCATTGGATTGTTGTTGAGGAATACTTTCCATCCATGTAATCTATTTGGCCAGCTAACATTGATCATTTTTTGCCATTTTGCTGACTTGATTTGACAAAAAAGTGACTTTGCATTCTTTTGACATTTGTATGAAGCATTTGCAACCCCATTATGGAAGGTTGTTGCTTCCAACATTCGAGATAGGAAAGTCAACAGATGTACTTGTTGCAGAGTGGGCAAATGCCATAGAGATTGTGGGGCCATCAAATGTTGTTTGCATTGTAGGAGATGGGGAGCCCACAAATAGAGTTTTGGGTGCAAGTACTGAAAATTTGTACCCTCACATCATTGTTTGATTTTGCTTGGCTCATTGTTTAAAATATTTCTCAAAGACATTAAGGAATTTAGATTGGATTTTGCCTACAATCAAAGAGGTAAATTCATTGGTTAGCTTAATAACCATACTCGTGTGAAGAATATGTATAGCAAGAGATCTACTTTTGCTTTGCTCAAGTACTGGGATACAAGGTTTGCATATAACTTTAACATGTTACACCGATTAGTGAAATGTAGTGGTGTCTTGAGAGGGCTTTTATTGAGCGATGAATTCGCGAGGATGCCAAAGGCTTCTACTTCATAAGGAAGGCAATTTAGAAGATTAGTTGATGATGCAGCATGGTGGGAGAACATTTCTCACATTGTGGATATTGTTCACCCACTTGTGCACTTATTCAAAAATTGTGGATTCCATGGAGCCATGCATTGGTAAAGTGTATGAAGCATGGATCACACAATTGAAGCACTAAAAACATTGGTGGGAGATAATGATAGGTATAATGAAATTTCAATTATTTGTGTTAGCGCCTCCCTCTCTTCTTGCATGGTCAAACACAGATGGACACGAAGCCCACCCCTCAGAGAGACTCTTGTGAAGCCCCCTCACCAGACTCTCCCTTACTCATGAGGGTAGAGCAAGCTTCGCACCTCAAGTTGAACGCCTTCAGGCTTCATCAATGGTATGCAAAATCATCGATGTGCACCCCAGCCGTGGAGAGCTAAGGGACCTTCAAAGAAGCTTGCTTGCTGAGGTTGGCAAGCTTGTTGGTATCCAACCCTTGGATCAGAGCTTTTACTAGGCAGAGTTGGGGTCGTCGGAGGTCACCACTCAGATGGTCACACTATCGCCTATTGCGATTCAGATTGGTTGTGCCTATGTTTGCCCCTAAACACATGGCTTTGATCCCTCAGTGGCCTCTTCCTCAGCTTTCCTTCCAAGCAAAGCGCGGGGATTTCCTGTGACGGCTTGTTTCCTCGGCCTTCGACGCGAGTATCTCCCCTTGTTGCAATGCATGGTGCACCTCATATGATTAGGGATGTTGAGGCCACGATTCCGAGGGATTGGGAAACTCAGGTTGATCGGCAACCCCAAGCGGCTTGGCTTGGGGCCTTTACTTGGACTAGGTTTTGATTGCTGCCAGGGGCATCTATCAAGATGGACTCTCTTCTTCGAGATTGGCAAAGAGGGGTGGATGATTAGCTTGCCGGTGGAGCCTGAAATCATCACAGATTTCAATGGATTCGGGTGGTTGGCACACGTGGTGGAGACTGGCATGTTGATCCTGACCCATCCAACATTCCGACCATTCCCGATTGGCATCTCTGGGTCTAAGACGCCGGCCATTCTGAGTAAGAGATGTAAAAAGACAAATATGAATCAAATGAATGAGTGTGATATTTACCAATTCTATACCTAATAAAGCATGATCAACACATGCAAATTGTCCTTGCAAGCCACCAATCCACATCAAATGCTCTTGAATACTTAACCCTAAAACACGCATAGATTCGTCAATTATCTTCTAAGAGAAGAAATTCTTATCATGTTTTGTTATAAAATAGGTTCTCCAAAGTAGTCCATGTTGCATGTGATATTTTGCATGATCGTATATGAGAAATCATTATCCTCTTCAAAGAAAGAGCTATAAATGCAAGAGCTTGCACATCTCTTTTGCTCAGAGGTAGATGCAATCGATTGTTGTCTCGGATCACCACTAGACTCCTCCACAAAAGAGGATGCTTTTGTAGTACCATCGCTAGAAAGATGTGGAAATGGACTAAAAACGATGCCACACAAGTCCCTTGCTACAAGCAAGTTTTCATTTGAGACTCCATAGATGATCGTTATAAGAGCCCTCAAGTGTGTCTTCTGTTGTAAGAGCTCCAAGCACATTACTTTGATCTCTTTCTCCCATCCTCTATCCCAAAGATTCCTACTTTCATACCAAATATGCAAATTCAAGATAAATCTTTGGAATTTAGATACATATGTGAAAAGATAAGAGAGGAGCACGATGAAATACTCCAAGGACTAAGTAAGATAAAATAAGTTGCACAATGATAAAAACATTGCCAAAAAAGCATATACAAAGGCAATTATATGTGTAGAACCACTCTTTGAAACAAAACATAGTCTATATGTATAAAAAATAACATCCAAAACCTTTAATAGACTTGCTATAATTAAAAAACGGGCACCAGAAAAAGCACAACTTGAATCTCCGTGAAAAAAATCACTCAACATGATTATGGATGATGGTGGATCAAGGTAGAAGCTTTGGAAAGGAAATTCACAAGTAGGCTCCTCCAAAAACCTGATGTAATTGAGAAATCAACACACAAACCAAGTTGAATTGGCTTAGGATGGAGCTATGGCAGTCATGTGAGAGGTAGAGAAGCTTTGAAGGGCTAGAAATGAAGAAATCCCAAAAATTGCAACTACTGAAATAAAAAGCCCAAAAGAGACTCAAAATTTTGCTCCCAAATTTCTATCGAAAAGGAGTGGTTTTGACTTGTCAGATTGACCTTTTAAATCTGAGCCACTCTTTTGAGCTTCTTTTAATGAAATCCATAGCTTTCAAGCTCTTTTTGGTTGTTTTAAATCACAACCACCCACTCAATAATGAGCTGGAAATTTATAGCTGAAGTTACCAAATGTGAAGACGGGTTGGTAGAGAAGTGCAGTATGCACTCTTTCGAACAAGACCAAAAGATCAAGTTGTGCAACCCTTCAACATTGTTGGAAGTGTGGTAGGCCCAATAATAATCACAAGTTAATCCAAGATCTTTCCAACAGTTGAACCTTAGCACATAACACACCTTGACCAAATAAATGAGATGAATGATTTACAATAGAGAGAAAACACTTTTCAAAAGTGTGAAGCTGAAAGCTAATCACACACTAACAGAATGCTAAATGTCAATATACAATGTGTGTAATGGTACAAAACTGAATATAAGCTGAATGGAAAAGGGTTCTCAATACAAAATTTAGAGAAAGTGTGCCTAAGAGGTATTATGTGAGAGAATATGTGCAATATGAAGTGTGGAAACTGCCAAAAACAGTTAATACAGCAAACCCTAATCTGCAATTAGGTCTTCTCTGATGTTGAGCTGCAACTATGGAGCCTTCATGTGTTAAAGAGGTAGGTAGAAACCGGGTACAGCAGCAGCATATGAAGAAACCCTAATATAAGAAGCTGATACTAACAAAATCAACATGCACACTCAAAAGTGTGAAGAAGATGGAAGGTTGGCTACCAAAATCTCCTCCAAATCTGCACTATCTCCTTCAAGAGTCCTCCTAGCTCAAAACCCTAGAGCTCATAAGCTTGTATGCTTGTAGACTGATGATTAAATGAGGGCATAAGGCCCTCTTAATATAGATACACTCCCTCATGCAAAAATCTCACAAAAAAGTACTAAAAAGCAAGGTACATTCTTTTATCTTTTTGACTAAGGCTTTTTGTATAGCTTTTTAAGTCGTTTTGTTTTTAGATGAAGCTTTTATAGTCGATTGATTCTCAACCCTTGATTTTATGCTTTTGTTAACTTTAAAGCATGTCCATTAATGAAAAGTAACTTGAAAAGCAGAAACTAGGGTTTGACTTTTGGCTCACTTTCTAATGTTAGATGGTGCAATCTTATATATCATTAAAAAGCTCTCAAAGAGTACAATCCAATGAGGCAACAATAATTTTTTACCCTCTTTGACCAAAATTTGACTAAGTCCCCCAATTAGGGTTAACTAGAATTTTTGCGATTCCAAAGCAAATTGTGCTATCCAGACATTGTTTTGTTGGAATCAATGTCAATATGATCCAACATTAGCTTCATTAGAAGTTATGTTTTTCTCTTCAAATATCACATGAGCTAACAGCATATATAACTTTCGTTGTAGTCCTACCACAACAAAAGGCATTGGACGCCGTGGTTACAACTTACAATATTGTACTCTCAAAAGGGAGGCCCAGATTCAAGTCCCGTCGACAGCAACGCGAAAATTTTGAAAAACTATTTTCTTTTCGAACTAAAGACAATGGACGCGTTTCGCTCGTGAGTTTTACGGTCATATGAGTTTTACGATCTTGGCTTTTCGTATTGCTTTTCATTGGAGTACACAAACTATATAAAGAGAGCCTTGGCTCATTATGTATCATCACTCATCAAGCAATCCTCTCAAGGAGATCAAGGAGGAGTCACACTCTTGGAGGAGGTGATCACTCAAAGATCACAAGCCAGCTCTTGGTGTTCTAAAGCTTTGGAGGTGGAGTTTTGATGGAGAGGCTACTCTCTTGGAGCAAGAAGTCTTCTACAAGGTGACGGTAACTATCTTTTGTGAGTTAACCTTATATTTTGTTTTTAGGGTTTCTCTACCCTAATCTCAAAATTAGGGTTGGTTGATTTACAATTTTGTTACACTATTTTGTGAGAATAAGGTTAGCTTTGTTGCTCATTCACTTCACACACTTAGATTATTTCAAGTTATATATATACCTTCATAAGTTCAGAGTTATCCAAACTTACGAACTCAAGATAGAGAACACAATCACATACACATCGGAAAAAATAACAAACAAAAGCAAGAGACTTAAGATCAATATAAGACATGAAAAATACAAACAAGAAAGAAAACCAATACAAGAAGAGACGGACACAGACTCACATGAACACACACACACATACACACACACCAAAAAAAAAAAGAGAGAGAAAGAAAGAAAGAATTATTAATAAAAAATAAAATTTAAAAATTAAAATAAAAAAATAAAAAACACACACACACATACGTACACACAAAAGAAAAAATAAATAAATAATACAATAAAATAAAAAATAATAATAAAAGTAAATAGTTAAATAATAAAAGAAATAATAAATTAAAAAAGAAACAAATTAAAATAAAAGATATAAATATATAAAAATAAAAATAAAATTAAAAGAAAATAAATAAAAAATAATAATTCCATAAATATAAATATATATATATATATATATAATCAAATTAAACAAAAACAAAACGAAACAAAAAGTGCATCGTCAACTTCTATGTCTGTCCTAAACACGAAGTATCAGAATTAAACTTTATCATGCATAGCTTGGACAAATAGCTATGACATCCCTACTCACGTCATCAGTGCCCTAGAGTAGGTGCAGACTTTAATAAAGAGTCTTTATAGATCAAGATCTCTAATAAAGTCAACGAACTGAGTTTCTATCACTTCCGGAAGTGAAGGACAAACTCAGCCATGATAAAGTTTTGCACAAAGAACAAACAAATAATAAGAAGAAAGGAATTAAAATTATAAAAATTAAAATTAAAATTAATAAATACATAGATTAATAAATAAATAAATATATGAATAATTAAAAAAAATAAAATAATAATAATAAATTTTTAAGAAATATATATTAAAAATATTAATAAAAAATATAAAGAAATAGCTAAAATAATAATAAAAGGAATAATAATAATAATAAATATAAAAGAACAAAAGACTAGACTGAAACTATAAATAAAGAGTAAAAAAGAAGGAAAAAAAGGAGGAAAAAAAAACAACAACAAAAAAATACCTTATCATTAACCCCTACATATTCCCCTTTTCTATTGAATTTACTAATGATTAATTTGAATACATGAAAAGAAGAACCATAACTGAACTTGTTACGAAGTAAGAAAGTCCTTACCTTCTTTGAAACTTTCTTGAATAAATACCCTTTTTGAACAAGCAAAGAGATTAGTTGAAAACACTGAACTACAAATGAAGACAAGCTTGAACATAGACGAGAAAATCTAAACAATTGAGAGCAAATAACGCCATAGTTTGCTAAATGAGAAAAATTTGAATCAATATGAGGCATACGTATCATGTTAATGTTAGCGAATTCCGGTTCTAATCTTTTATCATAAATGTCTACTTCCAAACCAAAAGGAGACTGAAATATTTTTAGATCTAGAAAAGCACAAGAATCACCATGTGAAGTACAATTCAGCTCACAAAAAGTTTTGGGATAAATACCACCACCAGAAGCATCATTGTCTAAATACATAAAATCTTGAAAAGAACTAAAATCAAGAACAAACTGATCATCTACAAAGCGTCTAATATTAGAAAGTTTGTGTATAATGATAGGACACGTATTAGCTAAAACAAGCCTTTCCATAAATTCAAATTCATAAGTAAAAATATAAAAATTAGCAAGAAAGACAGCACAATTCGTACCCATAGGAATTCCAATACATTGTTTGAATAAAGTATCACCAACTGAAATATACAAGTTTTCTAAAAGAAAATCTGACAAAAGAAGAATATCGGTTTCATCTACTATTCTAATGTAACGTTTCTTTTTACTATCTATATCTATAGACTTGGATTTCAACCATAAATAATCAAAATGTAATGCAGATTTTTCTACCAAAAGAGCCTTACATCTATCTTTGGTGAATTTAAAAGAGAAAACTTTCCTAACTAAAGAAGAAATCCTATGTTTTAAATCATTCAAATCTAACTTTGTATACAAAGTGGTGAAGTCAAAAGTTTGAAGCCCCAAAGGAACAGATTTTTCTTCTATAGTTCTTGAAGAGTTGAGAGACTTTATTACAGGAATAACACCAAGAGAATTATCTAAGATCCAACTAGAGGAAGTTTTGAGTAATTCCTTCCAAATATCATGAATAGTAGTTAAAATGGTTTTAAAACGATTGCTTAACCATTTGGAAACATCTGTGAGAGAAGTATTACAAGATGCAACTATAAATCTAGGATTGATTGGGTTCTTATGGAATTTCCAAACTGTATATAAAAATGGTAAATTTTGATATAATTTGAAACCATAAGATTTATAAAAATCTTGATGACTTGAAGTAACTTCTCTAGAAGATTGCAAAATTGATATGTAGAGGAGTGAGTTTCTTTCATAAAACACTCTACATAAAACTTTTTACAAGTA
Source organism: Ceratopteris richardii (assembly GCA_020310875.1). Classification (NCBI taxonomy): domain Eukaryota; kingdom Viridiplantae; phylum Streptophyta; class Polypodiopsida; order Polypodiales; family Pteridaceae; genus Ceratopteris; species Ceratopteris richardii. The sequence continues at coordinate 174,288,302 of CM035424.1, read as the reverse complement.
AAAACAAAATTATTTGACATTTATCCACATAAGAAATCACAAAGTTTCTATGAAATTTTTTCAGTGAAGTCAAATCACTTACAAATAAGCTATCTAATGAAGGGAAATTCCTCCCTTAAGCTATATCAACCTTCATAGAAACTTTCTTCATTACTATTGATTTCCAATGTGTAAAAATTCCACAAATACCTAAAGATTCTTCAAATTTTAGAATAAAATTATCAATGCCCTTTTCTATATCTTTAAGGATGCAAACATCCTTAGAGGTATGAAGTGTATATTTTGTTCCTCTAGAAAAAGGTTCTTTCAAGCTACTAGTAGGAAGAATGGAACAATCGGCAGAAACTATATGACCCAAATCCTTGTTTACGAAAGAGGAAAAGGAACCATTATTGCAACAACAAGATCTTCTAGAAATCGACAATCTATCTTGCTCTTTCATATTTCTTCCAATATCATTGTAATTGAAAGCTTCTTGACCCGAAGTTTTCAAATATTTGTATGTAACCAAAGGATGGACCCAAAGCTTTCTAACATAAGAAGGAAGAGATTCTATCACTTCTTTTGATTTCAAAATAGAGTTCAAACCAACTTTATGCATTTCTAGAGAAGTAAAGATAGTAATTAGTAAAACTCTTCTTGAAATCAAAGGATTATGAGAAACACAAGAGGATTTTAGAAATTTGGATATGAGAATTCGAAGTTGAAAACTATGGGATTTTCTAAGACTCAAATCCTCAAGAGAAAAATATGCTCAAAAGGTTTTAGTATTGGAATGATCCTGGGGTCCCAAATTCCAACACTTGGTATCAGAGCATAATTGACATACACACTTAGTTAAGATGAGTGAGATTAGAATTGAGATTGAAGACAAGTTGGATGGATCTTCTAATTATCCCATGTGGAGTTTCATGATGATGAATATTTTAGTGACAAAGGATTTATGGAGTATCATCAATGGATCCTTAACAAGACCAAGACGAGAAGGCGAAGAAGGATCCACAGCAGCTTCAAGAGGTACTGGAATTACTATTACAAAACCAATTGAGGAAGAGGTAACTACTTCGACATCTAGAGCCACAGGTAGGTCTTTTCCTACAGTTCCTCCTACTGAAGATCGGGCAAGGTGGGATGCTAGAGATGCTTTAGCACTTTCATTCATAGCAATGAGTGTCAAAAAGCATATTCTACCATATATCAGATCTTGCAAAAGTTCTAGACAAGCTTGGTTGAAGCTTGAGAATCTTTTTCAGAGCAAAAACTTGCTAGGAAAGCTCACTTGAGGAGACAACTAGCAAATACAAGGATGAAAGCTGATGAGTCAATTCAAACCCACATTACGAGACTCGTTGACTTGAGAGATCAACTTCTAAATGTAGGAGTTGAGATATCTGATGAAGAAATGGTAAATACAATGATTAATTCACTTCCTATTTCATATCGATCTTTTATAACCACTCTTACCCTTACCACAAGAGATAGAGAGGTTACATTTGAAGAGCTAGAATTCTTGTTACTTCAAGATGAAGATCAATTGAAGGGAATGGAAGAGAATGAAGAAGCACTTTCATCTTCATCAAAGGGTTAAGAAGAAGAAGGATAAGAAGGAAAAGCAATCCAAGAAGGAAAGTAGGTCCCTCTCACCTACTTCACATTCTACCACATCTAAAGAGAAGTCTTCTAAGAAGAAGGAAGTAATATGTTTTTACTGCAAGAAACTTGGACATTTAAAAGAAGCATGTTATAAAAGGATTGAAACAGAAAAGAAAAAGGCATCAAGTAATGTTGCAGAAGATGATAAAAAAGGGAAATCTCAAGGTGATTCTTATGCCTGTATCACTATTCAGGAAGTAACTTTTGATCAGGCAGCTTTACAAGTTCTTTCAACGAGTCCTTGGATATTTGACTCAGGTGCTACAAAGCATATGACAGGTTGAAGAGATGTGTTTTCTTCCCTTTCTTATTCTTCAGATGGAAGAGTTACTATTGTAGATGGCAATGATGTGGATGTTATAGGAATAGGTATAGTAACCCTAAAGTCAAGAGAAGATGGTAATTTTCAGATTTCAGATGTTTTATACGTACCTGAAATGAAGAAGAATCTGCTATCTATATCTGCATTTTTAGGTGATGGTTTTAAAGTTGTATTTGAGAGAGATCTTTGTAAGATCTTATCACACAAAGACAACAAGTGTATTTTACAAGGTGAGCATAAAGGAGGGATCTTTGTTTTGTCAAAAATCAATCAGGCATACGTGGTCAAATCTTCGTCACCGATGGAAGATATGAAGCTATGGCATGAAAGATTTGGACATATTAGTTTTGGAGCTCTCAAGAGTATCAAAGACAAAGGTATGTTTGAAAGTTTACCCTCATTCAAGCTACCACATGATTCATATATATGTGAAGGTTGTCTTGATGGTAAGATGCATAAACTACCTTTCAAGAAACATGGTCATATTATAGCTACCAGGAAATTGCAGATTATTCATTCAGATGTGAATGGACTTATGAGAGCAGAATCTATTCAGGGTTTCAGGTATTTTGTTCTATTCGTTGATGATTTTACGAGATATTCATGGATCTATGGTCTTAAGTTGAAGACAGAAGTCTTTCCTATGTTCAAGAAGTTTGTAGCTATGGTTGAAAATGAAAGTCAGGAAACTATCCAGATTCTCAAAAGTGATAGAGGTGGAGAATACTTGTCAAAAGAGTTCCAGACATTTCTTGATGAGAAAGGTATTACTCGACACCTTACTATTGCTTATACTCCTCAACAGAATGGTGTTGCAAAAAGAAAGAATAGAATACTTGTTCAAATGATGCGGAGCATGATGGCATCCAAGAAGCTTTTACCGAAATTCTGGTTTCATGCAGTACATACAATAGATCATCTACAAAAGCTTTAAAGGTAATCATACCTTATGAAACTTATTATGGTAGAAAACCTAATGTGAGTTACTTCAGAGTGTTTGGATCACTTTCTTATGTACATGTTGAGAAAAAGGACCGACGCAAACTAGATGTAAAGGCAAAGAAATCTGTTTTCATTGGATATCCTGTTGAGAGTAAAGGATACAGGTTTTATGTTCCAGAGACAGGTGAAGTTATTCTTTCACGTAATGCTTATATTGCTGAAAATAAGGTTTATGATAAAGAAGCAAAAATTCCAAAGTTCATTAGTGAAAATGACTATGGATTTTTTAGAAAAATTCTGGATGTACATGTTCAACCATATCAGGAGGGAGTTAAAATTCCTAGGATTCAAGAAAAAGTTGAAGAAAGAGGAATTTCACAACCTTCTACAGAGTCAGTTCCACAAGAGACTTTGATTCCAGAAATGAAAGAAGTTAAAGTTCCAAAAAGACCCGGAAAGATAGTGGTATAAAGACTTTTACTGGAAGAACAAGGAGTCAGACTAGACAACAACAACAAAAAGATCATGTAAGTTTTGCTGAAGACTTTGAGATTCATGATATTTTGGCACTTAACATTCATGTTAAAGATGCACTTAACATTTCTATTTGGAGAAAAGCTCTGCAAGAAGAGATTGATTCTATTCATAAGAATCAAACTTGGCAGCTATGTGAGTTACCAGAGGGAAAGAAGACTATAGGTGTAAAGTGGATCTTCAAAATCAAAAGGAAAACACATGGTACTATTGATAGATACAAGGCCAGGTTAGTTGTCAAAGGATATGCAAAACCAAAAGGTATTGATTATGATGAGACATTTGCTCCTATGTCTAAGATGATTGTTATTAGGTCAATACTTGCTCTAGCAGCACGTTTTGGTTGACATATATATCAACTTGACATTAAAACTGCTTTTCTAAATGGTGATTTACATGAGGATGTGTATATTCAGCAGCAAGAAGGTTTTGAAGAGACAGGTAAAGAACACTAAGTGTGTAAGCTTATAAAAGCTTTGTATGGTTTAAAACAGGCACCTAGAGCATGGTATGAAAAGATACATACATATCTTTTATCCATTGGTTTCCATAACTCAGATGCAGCTCCAACTCTTTATGTTAAAGTTGAACAAGGTATGATGATTATAGCAATCATTTATATGGATGATATTATAGTCACGGGTCCCAGAGATGAAGATTTGCAAATGTTCAAAGAACAATTGAAGCAAACATTTGATGTGAATGATTTAGGCATTTTGCATTATTATCTTGGGATTCAGTTTATGTTACAAGATGAATGTATCTATATGACACAGCACAAGTACATTGAGAAACTTTTGGAGAGGTTTCATATGAGTGATTGTAAACCTATGCAAACACCTATGGATCAGAACAGGTCTTTACAAATGGTAGCAGATGCAAAACCATTTGATGCTACTCTATATAGTCAAGAAGTTGGTTGCTTGATATATCTTTGTAATACACGTCCTAATATACAGTTTGCAGTTTCTCAAGTATCAAGGTTCATGCAAAATCCGACAGTGTTACATTGGAAAGCAGTAAAGCGAATCTTTCGATATTTGAAGGGAGCTTCAAATTATGCTATGGTATTTTCGAAATCTACACATTTGTTACTAAAAGGATTTTCAGATTCTGATTGGGCAGGTGATAGAGACACAAGAAGAAGTACTAGTGGATATTGTTTTTATCTTGGAGATTGTCTTATCTCATGGCTTTCGAAAAGACAACCCACTATTGCCACTTCATTGTGTGAAGCTGAATATCGTGCAACATTTACAGCTACTCTAGAGTCAGTTTGGTTGCAGAAGATTTTCAGTTATCTTGATGTGAGAGTACATGAACCCATTCAGATATTTTCAGATAGCCAGAGTGCTATAGTTATAGCAAAGAATCCAGTGCATCATGCAAGGACAAAGCATATAGAGGTACACTACCACTATATTCGAGAGCAGATACCTAAGAAGCACATTGAAATGGTGAGATATATTAACCAAAGCATTGACTAGAGACAGTCATGAGAAGATTTGAAGGTTACTGAAGCTTGTACCAATATGACATTGAAGGAGGGATTGTTGGAATCAATGTCGATATGGTCCAACATTAGCTTCATTAGAAGTTTTGTTTCTCTTCAAATATCACATGAGCTAACAGCATATATAACTTTCACTGTAGTCCTACCACAACAAAAGGCATTAGGCGCCGTGGTTACAATTCTGTACTCTCAAGAGGATAGCCAATGTTCAAGTCCCGTCGGCAGCAACACGAAAATTTTGAAAAACTATTTTCTTTTCGAACTAAAAACAATGGACGCGTTTCGCTTGTGAGTTTTACGGTCGTATGAGTTTTACGATCTTGGCTTTTCGTATTGCTTTTCATTGGAGTACACAAACTATATAAAGAGAGCCTTGGCTCATTATGTATCATCACTCATCAAGCAATCCTCTCAAGGAGATCAAGGAGGAGTCTCACACTCTTGGAGGAGGTGATCACTCAAAGATCACAAGCCAGCTCTTGGTGTTCTGAAGCTTTGGAGGTGGAGTTTTTGTGAAGGAGAGGCTACTCTCTTGGAGCAAGAAGTCTTCTACAAGGCGGTGATAACTATCTTTTGTGAGTTAACCTTATATTTTGTTTTTAGGGTTTCTCTACCCTAATCTCAAAATTAGGATTGGTTGATTTACAATTTTGTTACACTATTTTGTGAGAATAAGGTTAGCTTCGTTGCTCATTCACTTCACACGCTTAGATTATTTCAACATAATCTAAATTTTGTATCATCATCTTCTTGGATATTCTTCCATTAGTGAGTGCACCACTTTATATGGTTGAGTAGTACTCCCATGTTGTAATTTGGACATCTATTTTTTAGTGAGTAAGCATCCAGCTTATCTTTCTTTCTATCTCTCACTTATCATCTTAATTAAGTAGGTATGTATGCTCAAAAGGTTTTAGTATTGGAACGATCTTGGGGCCCCAAATTCCAACATGTTTTTCGACAAACACCTCCACAATTAGTACTCACTCTTTCACACAATAAGACACCAAAAACAACACGATAGATCATACAAGCTTGACCTTGTCAAAAATGTTGAGAACAGAAGATTGAGAGACTAAGAGACAAGAGGAAAAGTATGTACAATGCAAAGAACACTCTATATTCAAGCCAAAGAATGCAATATGTATACAATGAGGTTTTGGAAGTCATACCTTATGAGGTATGCAATATATAGTTCATGATTCTTCTTAAAAGCTCAAAAATATCCATATATGGGTAATGAAAAAAGTAGTGTGTATAAAATAGGGTGAAACTAGGGTCTAATATGTTAGATTTATTTAGACCTCCATGGTCTATCATTGGTCTACCTGCATTTGGTCGAGGACCCTAGCCCGGTCAAGGACCAAAGCTCAGGAGCCAAGGCTCTAGCACGGATCTTCAAGGTTATTCCATCTCCTCAGAGTGACCATATGAGGAGTGTTTGGACCTTAGAGAAGATTCTAGAGGTGCCAAGGGCAAGGGCTATTTAAGGTTGGGAGGAGAGTGGCAGGTAGCTAATTAGGATCTTTCATTTGGTATAAGAGCTTGAGTGAGAAAGGGGAAAGTCTTAGAGGAATTCAAAATCCTATAGATTCCTTGCTTCAAGATCCTTCTAATGATAGGTTATTTGATAGGTTTTGAGTAGATATGACCATCTGTACAGAGCTTGGAAGTTGATTGAATAGTATCGTGAGGGACTCTTCAGGCATGAATGAATTCTTATTTCTTTCATAGATGTTTTTGGACATGGTTTCTTTTCATAAGAGATAATTTCCCTCATATTTATCTTCATTTAGGATCATAAAAAGCATGTCAAATCTTAAATTTTTTATAGAAAATGAAGTAGAAGAAAGGAAGAGCTTGTTGTTCATAGCTACTCTATTAGGATGCATTAGATGTTGAAATTCTTCATTGATTGATTTTGGTTGAATGAGTTCATGGATTGAATAAAGAGTGAATATTCAATTGTACATGGAAGTTCATTAATGCATTTATTATTATTCTTCTTCATTGAAATTTAGTTGTATGAATTTGAAGATACAATTAGTATTACAACTAGTTGCTTACAAGAGAACGAGTGGATGTATGCATTGAAAAAAAGAAAATATGATTTTAGTAATCTATGACATCAATTTGCATGCACTCACCAAATAATTTGTCCTAATAATCAATATATGTATACATATAGTTCTATTGATTTAAGCATTTAGAATTTGCTATGTGTGTTTTGTTAGAACTAGAACCAATGCATAATTTGCTTCTTGTAAATAAATAAATTCATGATGAATGATTTGTTGCACATGAATCACCATATTTATGCATTATGTGGTTTTATTATAGGTGAGTTAGCTCAAATGCATAGCAAAAAGCATGAAAGTATCTTTGATTTGTTGTTTGTGCAACTTGAAATAGTACTGCTGCATGTGATAATCATAAAGTCATGTAGGAAGCTCCAATTGCCATGAAAATTTGTATGATGGTACCTAATATAGTTCTTAACCTACTCACCAATTTTTATGTTTTTTGGAGTTATTTTAGTAGGTCAAAGGATTCCAATACTTCAGAGCTGTTGTTCCTTGGAACACCCTCTGGAATGTTGACAAGGGTGTCTTGTCAGAGTCATATCTCTTTGTAAAACTATCCATTTGGAGAGTTTTTTATTGGGTTTTAAAGCTTACCTATTGTAGTTTTTGTCCTCCAAATTTCACTACATTTGGAGTTATGAGTTAAGAGAAAAGTGAAATTCTCTCTAGTCATTGTGCAGGGAATTTTCTATGGCAATTTGTTGCAGGTGTGTAGAAACTTGGGTGGTTCTCTCACACCACTTGTCCAAATGATATGAAATTTGGACATGTGCTGGAGCATAGTGTTCCAATAGACATATATAAATTTCATATGATTTGGATAAGTTTTGAGGAGTGTAAAGGCTATTTTAGCTCTCTGGTCCCTCTGACGAGGACTTGCCAGAGAAGTGCACAGAGGTGTGGTGATTATGCCATTTCTCTTTCATGGAATGTCCAATTAGGGTAAACTCTTTTGGCCATGTGTTTTAGCTGTGCTATCTTAGTGCTCACCAAATTTGAAGTCATTTGGAATTCATTTGGGGAGTCTATGATTATAATCTTTCCTCTGGTCTAATTTCTGAGTAGTCAAAAATGTGCAAGTATTGAAGACACTATTTTGCTTGTTTCTCTCAGTTGGAGAGTCATATTCAAGTGAAACTTGGTGTAAAACTAGATGCTTAGATAATCTTTCCAAATTTCATTGAATTTGGAGTTCATTTGATAGGTCTACTCAGTGGATCTTGGGAGCTATGTCTCACTCCCAGGACCTCCTGTACATAGGTCTAGGTTTGCAGAGTTTTGGTCATAAATTCATGACCATAGATCCAATTCATTTGATTTCACTTGAAGGCGAAAGCTAACTTCCAAGGCTATGTGTATACCAAAAATCATTATTTTTTGATATACTTAAGTATTTATATTCGAAGCCTGATCTTCGGGGGAGACAGGCTAGATGGGCTCAATTGATGCAAGAATTTCATATGGAAATTCTATATAGAAAAGGAAAAATGAATACAGTTGCAGATGCATTATCTCGTATTTATTGAAGATGATTATTATCAGTCTATAATCAACAAGTTATCACAAAATGATAAAGATCAAGCATTCTCAAATTTTCAAGTGGAGCAAGGTTTGCTCAAAAGAAAAGGAAAGATTTGTGTGCCTAATTCCCAAGAAGGGAAGTATAGAAAAGAGATTATTTTCGAGAACCACGATGTACCTTGTGCAGGACACCCTGGTATTGAGAAAACTTTGCAGTTGATCAGACGTACTTTTTGGTGGCCAAAGATGGTCAGAGATGTAAACAATTATGTAAGTCAATGTTTTAAATGTCAATTTAATAAAGCAAAGAGGATTAGTTCTCCAGGTCTGCTGGAGCCATTGGAGATACCGCAGTATTGTTGGGATAGTCTTTCCATGGACTTCATAATGGGTTTACCTAGGACACCACGACAAAAGAATGCTATTCTTGTAGTGGTTGATCGTTTGAGTAAAATGGCACACTTTATCCCTACAAAGGAATCAATGGAGGCTCCGCAAGTTGCGGAACTATTTATTCAGAATATTTTTAGACTGCATGGTCTACCTAGATCTATAGTTTCAGACAGGGATCCCAAGTTCACAGGAAATTTTTGGAAACACGTGTTCAATAAGCTTCAAGTTCAACTCAAGATGAGTAGTGGAGAGCATCCACAGACAAACGTTTAGATCGAAAAAGTTAATCAGATACTAGAAGATATGCTACAGGCATATATTTCAGAAAAACAAACAAATTGGGATAGTTTTCTCCCATTAGTTGAATTTGCTTATAATAGTTGGAAGCACAAGACTACTAGGCTTGCACCTTTTGAGGTGATCTATGGATTTATTCCACATAGTCCAGCTACCATTGGGTTACCTAGGAAATCTCCGAGTGCTTCACAGTTTTTGACAGATATGCAAGCTAACTTAAAAAATAGCTAAGTTCAATCTCCAGCAAGCTGCTGAAAGGATGAAAGCATTTGTAGATCGACATCGAACACCACGAACGTTTCAAGAGGGAGATCGTGTGTTTTTACAGGTTCCACTTGGTTCATCATTGACATTGGGTCAGAAACCCAAGTTATCCCTTAGATTTTGTGGACCTTGGACAGTAATCAGGCAGATTAGTGATGTCGCATATAAATTGCAATTGCCAGATAATTGCAAAGTTCACCAAGTTTTCCATGTTAGCAAGTTGAGACCATACATTTCTCGAGATGAGAATTGTGTAGATGGTTTAGAAAATAGAGCATCTCAGCCAGATGTTCCATTTCAGGTTCTTGATAAGAGGGAGAAGAAGTTAAGAAATTGCTCCATACCAGAGTATTTAGTAGCATGGACTAGCCGTCCACTCACAGATGCTACTTGGGAATCAGAAGCTCTGATTCGCAAACACTTTCCTTCCTTGATCACTGAGGACAATGATCTCTAGAAGGGGGAGAGAGTGTTAGATTTATTTAGACCTCCATGGTCTACCATTGGTCTACCTGCATTTGGTCGAGGACCCTAGCCGGGTCAAGGACCAGAGCTCGAGGGAGCCAAGGCTCTAGCATGGATCTTCAAGGTTATTCCATCTCCTCATAGTGGCCATATGAGGAGAAGATTGGATCTTAGAGAAGATTCTAGAGGTGCCAAGGGCAAGGGCTATTTAAGGTTGGGAGGAGAGTGGCAAGTAGCTAATTGGGATCTTTCATAATATCCCCAAACTTGGGTCATCCCACAATCCCCATGTGTTATTGGGGGCATACAGAGGAATATATATATATACGAATACATATTGAGATGTTCAAAATAAATCAAGAAGACCCCTTCATACATCTCAAAGCTCACTAGATACATCTAGGACTTCTCACATCATACATGAATTCATCCATTAGGTTTCATGGAACAAGGTGGAATGATTCACTTTATTTGATACCTATGGTATGTGTTGGGTTCGAGAATCAAACAAAAGCTTGAGGTTTGGTGCATTGTTCGATATGGAAAAGTTGAAAAAAACAATAAAGAATATATGTGATGTATACAATCTGTTAGCCATATATGTGTGTATGAATGCGATTTAGAATGTTCATCAATGTAGTAAAGTATGAATAACCATTTATATAGTATATATGCATTTATTTTTCTAGTATTATGCATCCCTCATAAATGATGCATCTTCACTTCAATGGTTTTATGGATACATCTTATGGACCTCCTCTATAAATTCTCAACCAAAGAACCAAAGATATGAGGATATTCATGCCATAAAGCTTGAGATATAAGATTTCTCTTATATGAACTTATTTCACACATGATGAGCACTTTATTAGCTTGAAGCAATCCTTTGGTTTATGATTCAACTTTGCAAAATGAGTACAAGCTTTGAAGTTCTCTTTTCAAATGACACAAGGTGACGGAATGTTTGGTACAATATGTACGGCATGCATATAGTACCTCGTATCATACCAAATATCAAGATGTGGAATCTTATCATATTAATCAAGATGTGGAATGTTACCGTACCTCAAGTCGCATGGCCTCAAGGTGGTAAGGTTCGTAAGGTTCGGTACGCGTTCGGTTCGAGGGAAGAACCTTACCCTCAAGGTAAGGTTCGTAAAGTTCGTCCATGTATTAAATATTATATATACATACACACACACATATATATATATATAAATATATATATATATATATATATATATATATATATATATATATATATATATATATATCAAAATAATACAAACACAACTAGATATCTAAACTCTAGTTTCTACACCATACACCATAACCATCAACAATTTAACATCACCATCTTTTAAACTTTAAGAATAATATCGCCATCCACTTCAAACATCACTTTCAAAAATTAAAGTGATAACAATAATCACAAACTCAAGAAACAAAGCAATGAGCATAGCATCCACATAACATGTATTAACTATGGACCAAAATGTATGTGAATAATACACGAAGCATGAAATGTCTCAAGTCAACCATGAATCTTGAAACTGCATAATGAAGAAAGGACATATATGATGCATGAGTCCACTGTCCAGTGTCCAACTCCACATAATGACTAATCTATTTAGTATAGACTCTAAATAATGGGACCAATCATCCTGCTCCTCATCATCCATCCACTTCGAAGAAGGCCATGATCATGACTCTAATGGAATTTTTCCAATGACAATGATGTTCCCATCCTCATCGTACTCTGGCTCGGCAATCGGAGTGAAATCAATGCTATGTGGTGTTATGCCAATATCATGTGCCTCACGAAGTGGATCTCCTCGTCGTTGTGGGTGCATTTTGTGCCTCCTGCTATACAGTGGTGTTGGAGCAACACTCGTAGATGCAATGTAATAAGACTCGTAAAGCATGTGGAGCCATTGAAGGGTGACCATAGCCGTAATGTAGCCACCACTCCAATGGCTCAGGAGTCACCTCTTTGCGCATAGATGTACTACACGCATATGTGATGCCCACATTCCCCATATAGCCTATGAAATCTCTATCAAAGAGAAGCTGATGGTCAAGGGACATGATGCGTTGCATGTACTCATCCTTCATATGTCATAGTTGGCCTTCTGTCCATAAAGCCACTCTCTTGAAATATGGATACAAGAGTGCCAAAAATCCATGTATGGGTCTAGATAGAAAAGACCAACGATAGTCCACTAGTCGTAAAATATCATATTTCCTACAAAGTAAAATCAATGTCATTATTCATATCTGAATTTTCATATAAATATATTAAATAAAAGAAACATACAAAAGATTTCATGATTCGAACACATACCTCTCCTATGAAAGTTCCCTTCCTCGCATGATAGCCTGTCTCATTTGCATATAGAAATGGTAGACAAGTCCCCTCTAAGTCCACTATATGAAGCAAGATATATATGGGCTTCAAGACAAGCACAAGAGATTCTATTTCCTTCCAAAAGCTCTCGTCCAATACTTTCCTTTGCACATGACATGCAAGCTCTGTTGGGGATAAAGGCCCCAAGGACTCTCCTTTTGTATATTTTGACCCTTCCATGTGAAAGCTCTCTTCGAGAGCTTTCCAAACATATTTTTGTTGTATTTTTTGGACCCCAAATTGGGGAGTTATAGGCATTTACATTATTTTTATGACTTTTGGTCATTGGCCATGTGTGAACATGCCCAAATGACCTAAAAGTCACTTATCAATAAGACTTGGTCCCAAATCTCTCATAACTGGATTGGGACTTCTTCAACTTCAGCTTCTCCATCTTCTTCTCCAAATTTCTGCGCAGGTTTCTCTCTCTACTTTCTCTCTCCTCACGCAGCAGCCCACTCCCTTTGTGTTTGGAGCAACCGAGCACACCACGACGTAGCTCTCCGCGGCCTCTTTCAACTGGTATCAGAGCCTTGAGCTGTTCCATCGCGACAAAGTTGCTCGAAGTGCTTTTCACTTCAGCCAATGTTAAGTTGAAGGTGTTTTCTTGCATTTGGGAGAATTTCATCGCGAAAAACCTTTTTTTTTTCGCGATAAAAGTGCTGTTTTTGGAAGATTACTTCAGCCCGGAGGAAAGCGGAAGCAAATTTTGTGCTTTTTAGAGAGTTTCATCGCGAAGAATCTCTTCTATTCTTTTTTTTCTATCCCCACAGGTCTTTTTCAGCATCCACATTGCTGATTTTTTCATCCGCAGGTCTTTTGTGGCAGAATTTCTCTCATTTTTCAAGTGGGAGGACATGCACAAAGATTGAGGAAGTGCATACTTGCTGGAAACTTATTACAGCAGGTCATTTCTCTGATTTTACAGGTCATATTGCTGCAAAAAATTGGGGCTTTTGTGAAAACAAGCACCCATTGCCTTGGTTTTATATCTATGTATGCTTTTTGTGGTTGAAAAACAACAAATTTGTTGTTTTTGATTCAATTACAGCTTGCTGGAATTTTCTGAAATTTTCTGCAGAAAATTTCAGAAATTGATTTTTGCAAGTTTTGGACAGTTTTTGGGCTTCATTTCTGAGCTATAGTCTCGTAAGGTAATTGCGCACAAGACAACAGGTGAATTTTACTTTTTTGGTGAAATTTTGAAGCTCTTAGTGTTCAAACATGGCCTCTACCTCCTTTGATGTCAAAAGCTTGTTTGAGATCAAGAGATTTGAAGGTAATGGTTTCGATTTGTGGAAAGAGAGAATGTTGGGCATCCTCTTTCTTAAAGATTGTGAAGGGGCTCTTGAGGAAGTCAAGCCCGAAGATATGACAGATGCAGCATGGATGAACCTAAACAAAAAGGCCATCACTTACATCAAGATGGCTGTGTCAGATGAAATCTTAGTGGATTTGAAAGGCCTTACAACTGGTTTTGAGGTATGGGAGAAGCTGAAAGCCACTTATGAAAATACCACGCCTGTAAATCAAGTGCATCTTATGCGTAAGCTAGTGTGTATGCAGCTTGATGAGTCAAAAAGTGCGGCTGAGCACTTATCTTTGTTTACAGGTACTCTTTCACAAATGAAGGACTCTGGATTACCTCCATTTGATGATAAGCTTAAGGCCATCTTCTTGTTGATGACCTTACCTGATTCGTGGGAAACATTGGTTGTTTCACTTTCGAATAGCCCCAGTCTTACCTTTGATGGTGTAAGGGGTTCTATTTTGAATGAGGAAATCAGGAGGAAAGCTAGTGGAGAGGGCAGTGGTTCAGCCAATGTGGCTAGAGGAAGAACAGAAAAGAAAAGTGGAAATGTACAGAGGAACAGGAGCAAAAGCAAAGGCAAGGCTGAAGTGACTTGTTATCAATGTGGTAGGAAAGGTCACAAGAAGCCTGATTGCAGATTTTATAAAGCTGAACTAGAAAGAAAGAAGAACACAGGTGACAGGAAGAAAAAGGACACCAAGAATGAAGCACATGATACCTCAAAGGACAAAGACAAAGAGAAGGCCAATGTGGCCTCTAGTGTCATCATTGAGGAGCTATCAGATGCAGAAGATATACTTTGTGCTACTATGGCAGAAGAGCATGCTGAAATTTTTGATGCTTCTATTAATATTCATGCACAAGACATGCAAATCACAAAGAGGGATTTGATTGATGCCTTGCTTACTGTGAATGATGCTTTGTCACAAACATGGATTGTAGATTCAGGTGCATCGTTTCATGTAACTCCTATTAAGGAGTGTTTCACTACCTTTCATGCAGGAAGCCATGGACATGTATATCTTGGAAATAACCATGCTTGTTCTATTGAAGGTATTGGCACAGTGCATCTCACAGTGGATGGTACCAATGAGCTGGTTTTGCATGATGTAAGGTATGTACCAAGCATCAAGAAAAGCTTATTGTCTGTTGGGCAAATGGATATGCATGGATATAGTACCCTCTTTGAGAAGGGGTCATGGAAGCTTATCAAAGGCTCTAGGCTGATTGTTAAAGGTACAAAGAAAGGGACTCTTTATTGCTTGCATGGTAAAGCATTGTTGGGCAAGTTTATTGCTTTGGCTGAAATCCATTCACATATGGAATTATGGCATAAAAGGCTTGGCCACATGAGCCAAAAAGGTCTTGATAAACTATGTAATTTGGACAAGTTTGATGCTAAAGGCTCAAAACTTGATTTTTGTAATGAATGCCAATATGGTAAGCAAGTAAAGAATTCCTACTACTCTGGTGTCTCTCGTAAGTCTAATGTGCTTGATCTTGTTCATTCTGATGTTTGTAGCATGCCCATAAAATCTATGGGGGGTGCTCTTTACTTTGTTTCTTTTGTTGATGATTACTCTAGGAAGCTTTGGGTATATTTGTTAAAATCTAAAGATGAAGCCTTTGCTGCATTTAAGAAATTTCATGCATTTGTGACCACTCAAACAGGTAGAAAGCTGAAATGCTTACGTACAGATAATGGGGGTGAGTTTACAAGTGCTGAATTCAATAGATTTTGTGAAAATCTTGGTATTAAGAGGGAGCTAACAGTCCCATACAGCCCCTCTTCCAACGGTGTGGCTGAAAGGTATAATAGGACTTTATGTGAGAGGGTGAGATGCATGCTGTCCACAGCTAATCTCCCTCATGGATTTTGGGGAGAGGCTTTGAAAACTGCAGTTCATGTTTGCAATCGATCCCCTCATATGTCCTTAAAAGGTGGCATTCCAGAAGAGGTTTGGTCTGGCAAACCAGCTTCATATGACCACCTACGCATCTTTGGTTGCGATGCTTTTGTGCATATAAGGCCTGAGTTGAGAAGCAAGTTAGATGCAAAGTCCATGAAAGGAATCTTCATGGGTTATGGAGATGAAGGTGAAATGGGCTACAGGATTTGGCTACCTCAACTCAAGAAGGTAATACGCAGCCGAGATGTTGTATTTAATGAGGCAAGGCTGCTCAAAAATAATTGTGCCTCTAAAGATGACCATAAAAGAGTCAAATTTCAGCATGTACAGCCACCAATCAAATCTGATATGAACCCTCGGGATGCACCACATATGGCTGGAAATGACAATGAGCCCGTGGTTATTGAGCCAGATGATGCTGGACAGCAAAATGATGATCCTGAAGGGCATATGCAGCCACCTATTCATGCTGAAAACAGGGCTGGAAATGATGTGCAACAGCCCATTAACAATGGACATGTTGATATACCTCCTGATGTAGATCCATTGCCAGATAATGTGGATCATTGGGTAAGAAGATCTACACGTGCTAGGAGGCCAATGAACAGATATGATCCCTCTATACATTACATTATGTTATCAGATGAGGGTGAGCCTCTTACTTATAAAGAGGCAAAGCTATGTGAGCACAAGAAGAAGTGGGAGTTAGCCATGCAGGAAGAGATAAAGGCCTTGCATGCAAATGATACTTGGGATTTGGTTGAGTTACCCAAAGGAAGGAAAGCCATTCCCAACAAGTGGGTGTACAAAATCAAAACTGTTGATGGCAAACCCAAGTATAAGGCAAGGCTGGTTGCTAAGGGATATGCCCAAAAAGAGGGCATTGATTTCCAAGAAGTGTTCTCTCCAGTGGTGAAGATGACCACTTTACGTGTGTTGTTTGCTCTCACAGCTCCCTTGGATTTGGAATTATTCCAAATGGATGTTAAAACAGCCTTTTTGCATGGTGATTTAGATGAAGAGCTGTACATGAAACAGCCAGAAGGATATGCCATTCCTGGAAAAGAGCATCTGGTATGCAAACTGAAAAGGAGCTTATATGGGCTGAAACAGGCCCCCAGACAATGGTATAAGAAGTTTGATGCATTTATGCTCAAACATGGGTTTAAAAGAAGCCATGCAGATCACTGTTTGTACACCAAAAAGGATGAAGATGGCAGCCCAATTATTCTTGTACTGTATGTAGATGATATGCTGCTGGCTGGGAAGAAAAAGAGCACTCTGAATGCTCTAAAACAGCAGCTGAACTCTGCATTCTCAATGAAAGACCTTGGGGAAGCTGAGCATATTCTTGGTATGCGTATAAAAAGGGATAGACAGCAGCATACTTTGCAGGTATCCCAAGAAAAGTACATTGAAAAAGTGCTGGACAGATTTAATGTGGCTGATGCTAAGCCTCTTGGAGTGCCATTGCAGCCACATGTTAAGCTTTCCAAGGATGACTGTCCTAAAAATGATGATGCAGCCAATTACATGAAGAGTGTTCCATATGCATCAGCTTGTGGTTCACTTATGTATGCTATGGTTGCCACTCGGCCAGACATTGCTCATGCAGTGGGAGTTGTTAGCAGGTTCATGGCGAATCCTGGTAGAGCTCATTGGGAGGTAGTCAAATCTATCTTGAGATATTTGAAAGGGACCAAAAGTAAATGCTTATGTTATGGAAAGGGTCCATTGGAGTTAAAAGGATTTTGTGATTCAGACATGGCAGGTGATGTGGACACACGCAAGTCCACAAGTGGCTATGTATACATACTTGCAGGTGGAGCTATTTCATGGTGCTCTAGACTTCAGAGGATAGTTGCACTATCTACTACAGAGGCTGAATATATTTCAGCCACAGAGGCTTCCAAAGAAGCCATTTGGTTAGCTCGCCTCTGCAGTGAGTTTGGGATGCCTGAAAAGGCACCTGTTCTTGGATGCGATAGCCAGAGTGCCATATGTTTGGCAAAGAATGCCATGTTTCATGCTCGCACAAAGCATATTGATGTGAGATATCACTTCATCAGAGAGGTGTTAGAGGATGGCCTGATCACTTTGATCAAGGTCAATACTTCACAAAATCCTGCTGATGCTCTCACGAAGTGTCTACCCAAGGCACAACATCAGCTATGTATACAGATGGTGGGAGTTACTTAGCTTAAAGGATCCTCCTTGGTCCTTTAAGTGGGAGGTTGTTGGGGATAAAGGCCCCAAGGACTCTCCTTTTGTATATTTTGACCCTTCCATGTGAAAGCTCTCTTCGAGAGCTTTCCAAACATATTTTTGTTGTATTTTTGGACCCCAAATTGGGGAGTTATAGGCATTTACATTATTTTTATGACTTTTGGTCATTGGCCATGTGTGAACATGCCCAAATGACCTAAAAGTCACTTATCAATAAGACTTGGTCCCAAATCTCTCATAACTGGATTGGGACTTCTTCAACTTCAGCTTCTCCATCTTCTTCTCCAAATTTCTGCGCAGGTTTCTCTCTCTACTTTCTCTCTCCTCACGCAGCAGCCCACTCCCTTTGTGTTTGGAGCAACCGAGCACACCACGACGTAGCTCTCCGCGGCCTCTTTCAAGCTCTGCCTGAGAGTGTGGTACGTTTGTCCATCTATGATCTATGATAGTCACACGCAATGCATCTATGACTTGTTGAAGTCTATATAACACCACATATATGTAACTGAATCTAGTGTCTGCAGGCCGAATCATCTCTATGGTGCTATGAGAACGGAATACGGATAATGCCAAATGATTTTTGGGGAACTCACGTTCAATCATTTCCCCCATTCTCTTACAGTTGGATGCAAATGCATTATCTGTGATAACTTGTACCACGTTTTCAACTCCAACCTCAAGAATGGAAGATTTGATATGCTGAAAGATAGCGTCTACCGTAATGTGAACCCCCCCTCTACTAGCATCTACGGCACAGAGGAAATAGGTACCTAGGCAAGATGATACCAGGATGTTTATAATATGGCGTCGACGTGTGTCACTCCTTCGATCAGATATGATGGAACATCCATACATCACCCAGCTTGTTTTAATAAGCTCTAATTGTACCTCAATGCGCTCATTTTCCTCGTCTAACACGGTAGTACGCAATCGCTTGTAGTCGATTCCATACCAATCATTGCATGGACCGACCTGAGCAATAGCTTTCACCATGAGTCTCCATGCCTCAGTACGTACCACATTGACTGCAAGATTGCATTCAATAACACACCTCGCAATTTGTATCTCTCCGACCTTTTGTCTCTGTTTTTGTATGGCCAAGGATATAAATGAGGCGCTAAGTCCTTGCTTGGGACGTTGTGTAGAAGGGGTGGAGTCCTCTTCCATATTGTCAGTTCTTTGTGATGAAGTCCGACTTCGAGTAGCACTAGTTGCAAGTTGTGTCATCTCTAAAGAAGGAACTATGTGCTCCATCATCTCGATATCGACCGAAGTCAAATCACGACGACGTGCAGCACAGGCCTCTTGTGCAAAAGAATGCTCACGTATTACAATTTGAGCAACCTCTGGAGGAACTTTATCACAAGCAGAAATGCCCATTCCTCCTAAACCAGATACATGACGTATAAGTCATGTAGTCGTGGTAGAGAAGGACTTCGTTCAATATTTGCATGTCCACTTATGAGTGCCAGAACCCGAAGCACTTTGAGCATTAGCCAATGAGTGGTTATAGTATGGGCATCCCACATGGCATTCATGCTTCAAGGCATATTGAATATTTGCAAGATATGGATTCAAGTATGGGCTGAAAATGTAAGCTTGAGGTCCAAGGTGGTAAGTAGTAAGAGCTTTAAAATTTAGAGCTCAATGGGCATTGAAAGTTGAGCTTCCTTAGGCACGTATTACGTATGTACTTAGTACTATGTACTTAGTACTATTCCTTAGAGCTGAGCCTTGGCAACTCGAAGAACTCACACGATGGGGTGAAGCCAAGCTCAAGCAAGGGGGTGACGGGTCACGGGTCAAGCAAGAGCCAAGGCTAAAGCAAAGGGGTCAAGCTTGAAGCAAGGCTGAAGGGGGTGAAGAAGAACTCACACGACAAAAGTTCAAAGAACTCACGCGATGAAAGAAACTCTAGGGCATTGTTTTCGGAAAAAAGGCAGACCGGCGACTACAAAATTTGGATTTTTTTCCAAGTCACGAACCTTACCTTTTCGGTTCGAATAGAACCGGATGCACTAAATGGAGAACCTTATCTATGCAGATCGAGTACCGAATCTACACTGCGTGGCCTTTCCCACTTAATCAAAAAACAACACTATAGTAGCTAATATATATTAGCTATAATAGTATATATATACCTTCATAAGTTCAGAGTCATCCAAACTTACGAACTCAGGATAGAGAACACAAACACATACACATTGGAAAAAATAACAAACAAAAGCAAGAGACTTAAGGCCAATATAAGACATGAAAAATACAACCAAGAAAGAAAACCAATACAAAAAGAGACGCACACACACTCACATGAACACGAACACACACACACACCCACCCAAAAAACAAACAATAAATAAATAATAATAATAAAATAAAAAATAAAAAATAAAAAAATAAATAGTTAAATAATAAAAAATAATAATAAATTAAAAAAGAAACAAATCAAAATATAAAATAAATATATAAAAATAGAAATTAAATTAAAAGAAAGTAAACAAAAAATAATAATTGCATAAATAAATAAATAAATAATGCTTATATATATATATATATATATATATATATATATATATATATATATATATATATATATATGTATATGTATATGTATATGTATATGTATATGTATATATATATATATATATATATATATATATATATATATATATATATGTATATATATGTATATATATATATATATATATATATATATATATATATATATATATATATATATATATATATATATATATATATATATATATATATAAGTGTTGTTTTTATTAAGCAAGAAAGGCCGTGCAACTTGAGGCATAACACTTTAGTTATTTCATATGTCTTGTATAGTTCTCCATGAAAAAGCATCAAAAGGTTCTTCAATAGGCATAAACAAGTCGTATACATACATTCATACACACACACATACATACATACATATTCATACATACATACATACATACCCAAACCTATTCATTTCAAAGTAAATATTGTTGGCAAAACATAGAATTCTTGCAAAATCTTGTGGAAAACAAATCATACCATGAGAAAGCATTAAATAAATGTTCCAATCCAAAAATGTTACAAACCTCAAGAAACTAGAATTCAATAGAGTCAAACATGTTGAATTATGTTTTAATGTGTGAAATTTAGGGTTCTTATACTAATATAAGCGCATATCACATTGAAACTATATGTCCACATGGCACAACCTTTTACAAGGAAAATGCCCAAAAGATCAATCACCACACAAACTTGTAGGACTAACTTTTCACTATATTATGATTGTACAAACTTGCCACTCACAAAATTGTTCCTCCAAATAAGATTAGAGTGTGCATACATTCGAGTACTTCCTACTAAGTTTGAAAGTGGAAATATGAATTCAAAACTCAAATTTCATCTTCTTTGTACGATGGACATCTAAACATGAAATAGATAAAGAAGAAAACCCCTGGAGAGCTAACTCTTCTATTGAGAGTCTTTTAAGTCATGATTCATCAAGATGGATAGATTGTGGCTATAATACTCGTTTCTTAGTTTGGAAAGGCCTCAAACAGCAAGAGGCATTCACTCATGTTTGCATTGTCACAAAAGAATAGAATGTGATTATGATACAAAATGAAACAGGAGGATAAGAGCTTCACATCGCCACCCTCATCGCTCCAAGTGGTCGAGAATGACAAGTTAATATTCTAGAGATAACATGGAAATTCAGGTAGACCATAAACAAACTTCTAAGTTGTCCTCCAAACCCAAGGTGCTATGTGTATTATTTGAGGTGAATTTGTGGTCATTTGGGCTTTTTTCTTTTTTCTTTCCCCTTGTCTTTTGGGGGAAGGGGGAGGGGAGAAATGCCTTCTCTTTGTTGTATGTTATAACAGGAGAACGAAATCCTCATAATCAGTATACAATGGTCTTTCCTGGGTCAAAAACAGAGAAGTAAAAGCGGAACAAGAGGACAAAGAGAAGTGCAAGGTAGGAAGAGGAAAGAAAAGGGAAAGGGTGGGGGCTTGGGAAGGATGAGTGATGATGCTTTGATCAGAAAAGTACAAAGGCTGCTTCTCAGCAAGCAATGGAAGAGAAAGAAGGACCCGCATTGAAATATGAACACAAGATGCACAATGCACTACATGAAAGAGAGTACAACCGGAGCAAAAAGAACATGTGATGATGAAATGAAAATAGGACATATCTGACTGATGCTACCAGATGAACTCCCACAGATCAAAACCTACATCATATCTGATAAAGATAATTTTTTTATTGCCATAACAATTATCGAGCACAAAAACCTGAGACTGAAACTTTTTTCCGATAGTATCACAAATGTGTAACCAAACTATGCAATCATATAATACTATATTCACATAATGGTAGAGTGCAGCTTATTCACAGGCATTTTAAAAAAATATAGGAGCCCCGAAACTGAAATGCCACCTAATTAACAAACAAGAAGACATACAAAATTGAAGTTGCAAAAATGCATATGAAAACTTCTCCATGCATATGGAGGGATGCTTAATCATAGATCTCTGAAAAAAACCCAGAAGAAAGGAACCAACAAACTGCAGGGGATAATTTACCTTGTACTCAAGAGGACAATCCCAAACTGCAATCGCGCTATCATTGGGAGACCATTCAAGGTCCAAAAGCTCGATTGTATCAACAGAAAATGTATTTATGACCTCCCATGAATGGCAAGCTAAAAGATTAACATAATCTTTGCAATCCTTTCGAGTTGCAAATGCAGCAAATTTCCCATCTTTCGTAAAAGAGACTCCTTTGGAAGCATGTTTTGGCCATTGAACATGTACACATGCTGTGTTAACGAGTGACCATACTGTGAGTCTGAGTTGAAACTCTGATGTTGTAATGATATGCCGGCTATCAGGACTCCACCGAGCATGAGATATTCCTGCAAGCCCTTCATCTATTTTACAGGTCCATTCCTGCTGTGATACAGACCAAGCTTGGACCATAGCACGTTTGTAAAGGCCACAAAGTATATACTCTGAATCAGGAGCCCATTCCACATAGCTAATTTTGTCCAAGCATGTATATAGCTGCAAAACCTGCATAAACGAGGATTTGAAATGTACACATGAAGTATATTTAAAAGGTAAAATCAGAACTCAAAAATTGAAGTAGAAATTTAAAAAAATATTTCAGTTAAAGACAACACAACTGAGGCCAAAATGTCATGAGACAAGCTAGACGAAAGACATCCTTAGGGCCTAAAGTAAACCTTAAGAAAGGGCTACACAAACTCCATTTGTAGAACTATACCACTTTCAAAAGTTATGATCATACCTTTTACCTATGGCAAACCATACAATAAACACATATGAGTATGAAAGTATGGAAAGAAACAGTTAAAATACCATAGGGTACCTACCATACATGACCTAAAAAAAATAAGCAGAATCCAGGTGCAACTTGCAATGCGATAATACAATGTTGAATGCATTATGTAAATTTGTAAATTATACACATGGCAATGCACATATGATGCAACATACTATAATCATTGATATATATTATGTTTGTTTATGAACTGTATATATGCCAATATTCACATGACACAGCTATTATGACCATTAAAATTCCGTGGACATCATAATTTGAAGACCTTCCAACTGTTCATTCTGAAAAACATGTGTTGCAATAGATAACACACTCATTTAAGTTTTCACCCAGAATTTCAAGCGATAAAAGTTTCACACATCAAATTTGAAACAAATTATAGATATTTATATACCTTCATAAGTTCAGAGTTATCCAAACTTACGAACTCAAGATAAAGAACACAAACATAAACACACAAGAAAAAACAACAGAAGAAAGAGAGTATACAAAAAATAAGAACAACATAAGACATGAAAAATACAAACAAGAAAGAAAACGAACCCAAAAAGAATCAAACTAAAAATATAATTAATGTTTAAATTTTAAAAATATAAACATGTTAAAATAATAAAAATAATAATAATAATTTATACTATTTTTTTAAGTATATGTGTGTGTGTGTGTGTGTGTGTGTGTGTGTGTGTGTGTGTGTGTGTGTGTGTGTGTGTGTGTGTGTGTGTGTATATATATATATATATATATATATATATATATATATATATATATATATATATATATATATATATATATATATATATATATATATATATATTTATTTATTTATTTATTTATATATACACACACACACATATATATATATACATATATATACATATATATATATATACATATATATATGTATATATATAATAAAAAAATAAAAAAGTAATTAAAAAAATCAAATTATTAAAAAAAACAATTTTTAAACAAAAACAAAAACAAAACGAAAAGTGAATCTTGAACTTCTATGTTTGTCCAAAACAAGAAGTATTAAAATTAAACTTTATCATGCATAGCTTTGACAAGTAACTATGACATCCCTACTCACGTCATCAGCCCTAGAGTAAATGCAGACTTTAATAAAGAGTCTTTCTAAATAAAGACCTCTAGCAAAGTCGACGAACTAAGTTTCTATCACTTCCGAAAGTGAAGGGCAAATTCAGCCATGAATAAAGTCTTGTACAAAGCAGTGTTGCATGGCAACGCGTTGTGATGCATTCGCAACGCGTTGCGACACAATAATTTTTATGCCTCAAATGAGGCCATTTCGCTGAAAAGGCCTCACTGAGGCATTTTGTGAAAAGAGGCCAAGAGAAGCTCCACAAGCATTCGAATGTGCAAAGGTTGAAAAAGCGGTAAAAAGCTTAGAGTTGAAGCTTACACACACACCCCCCCAACTTGCAAGGCTCAAGCTACCCGATTTCCTTCTTATCCCCTCCTAACACCATGCCCAAAGCAAAGCAACCTTGTTGGCAATATGTCACATGCCAAGGCAAGATGGGCTTCGGAGGTAGTGAGAGATGGACTTGCAAGCTTGGCTATAGTGGAGCCGGTGAAACCGATAGGATCAAGGCACACCTTGCAAAATTTCGTGGCGTAGGGGTTGCATCTTGCAAAGATGCCAATGCCGAAAGCTATCAGGGGAGAACTATGTAAACAAGTCGGTTCATTTATGATCATATCGGTCAAGCTATCATCGACATTGGTGCAAAAAAAGTAGTCCAAGTGGTCCTAGATAATGGAAGTAATTGTGTGGCTAGGGGCAAGCTTTTGAAAGAAGAGTTCCCCTCTATTGTGTGGATACCATGTGCTTCCCATTGCATTGACTTACGCTTCCCATTGCATTGATTTGCTGATAGAGGATGTGGGGAAGATACCATGGATTTACACCATTTTTACCACTTGCTTAAAAGTGATCCCTTTGTTCACAAAGAGACCAAAGTTGCTTGCTTTATTTAGGTCTTACAGTGATATTTGCTTGGTGAAGCCTTCCAAAACGAGATTCGCATACATGTGCATAGTCATGGAGAGATTAGCAAGAGTGAGGCAAGCATTGATGCAGACAGTTGTATCACCTGATTAGACAGCTTGGGATGGACATACTAGTCCAAAGGCAAAGCTTGTACGACGGAAATGTTTGGACGACAGTTTTTGGAGGGATGTGGAGGGATTAGTGCGGGATTTACAACCCTTGTATTCACTCATATGTATAGCAGATAGAGAGGGTTGCACGCTTGGACTTTTATACGAGTTCATGGACCATGTCGAAGAGTCTATTCAAAGATGTCTTTATTTGACATTGGAGAGGTAAGTTGGAACTTGGTAACTATATTTTATTTTTTAATGTGTGCATTGTGTATGTCACTATGTGCACCGTGTACTTCACATGTCACATGACATTTGTGCATTGTGTATGAGCATTGAGTCATGATATATCATGTTACATGTATCATATATGTCGCACCTGTATGTCACATAATACATATATGCATTGTGTATGACTTTTGACATATGTGCATTGTGCACATTGCATTCACATTGTGTATGTCACATTTGTGTGTGTGACATGTGTATGTGGCATGCCACATGTGCACTCAAGTTTTCGACATTCTTATTGTTTTGCTTCTAATAACTTGATTTGTTTTCTATCCATAAGATAGAGGAAATAAAAGGAGTATGAAGGAAGAGGTGGGATTGGTTCCATCTCCCTTTACATGGGATGGTCAATCTACTACACCCTTTATGGAGATCTACAGAACAATCATTGGATATGGAGCTTGTGAAAGCAAGGAATGATTATGTTGATCGATTGTATGGAACTTCTTATGTGGAGCGTGGGAAGCTAGAGATTCAGCTCACCCAGTTCCAGAATAAGGAAGGACTTTTTGGTAGAGACATTGCATGCTTGAGAAGCATGCAATTGATGCCTGTGACATGGTGGGAGAGATACGGTGTTGGTACACCTGAGTTAGTAAGTCATGACTTCATACTCTATTACTCACTATTTAGTATTAACTAATAACTCATTCCTCTCGAGTCTTTACTTTTTAATGAACTCTTTAATTGATTAAACATATCTCTTTTTTCTTTTTTATTATGCAGAGACACTTAGCCATTCGCATACTTTCATAGGATTGTAGTCCTGGTCCTTGTGAAAGAAATTGGAGTACATGGGCCCTCTTCTACACAAAGAAGAGGAATATGCTATCTACACTGTAATTGGAGAAGCTTATATATTGCCATTGCAACTTGCGTTTATTGGAGTGTGGCGGCCACTCAGCGAAGGTGTGACGGATCAACGACGATAACCTTGACATTGAGAGGGTCCATAATATGCCTACCATTCCGACAAAGGACCTTGATCTATATGACATGCTTTACCAAGAGTTGACCGTGTCGAAGCATGATACAAGGGCATCTCGGACTCGTGCTAGTCATAGCGCACGTATTGTACCCGGCCCATCTACTAGTCGGATGGAGGCATCTACTAGTCGGGCACCACATGAT
>CM035424.1:174194043-174256543 GCA_020310875.1 Ceratopteris richardii | reverse complement strand
GGTGTAATGCTTCTTTCTACTATCTATATCTGCAGACTTAGATTTCAGCATTAAAATGCAATGCAGACTTTCTACTAAAAAGCCTTATATCTATCTTTGGAGAATTTAAAAGCGAAAACTTTCCTAATTAAAGAAGAAATCCTATGTTGTAAATCATTCAAGTCTAACTTTGTATACAAAGTGGTGAAGCCCCAAGGGAAGAAATCCTAGGTTGCAAATCATTCAAGTCTAACTTTGTATACAAAGTGGTGAAGCCCCAAGGGAACAATTTTTTCTTCTAGAGTTCTTGAAGAGTTGAGAGACTTTATTACGGGGTAATACCAAGAGAATTATCTAGGATCCAACTAGAGAAAGTTATACATCTACTTCTTTTAATAATTCCTTCCAAATATCATGAATAGTAGGTAGATTGTCCCTCAAAACAATTGCTAAACCATTACGTGAGAGATGTATTACAAGAAGAAGCTATAAATCTCAGTTTGATGGGGTTTTTATGGAATTTCCAAACGATATTTAAAAATGATAAACTTTGATACAATTTGAAACCATAAGATTTACAAAAATCTTGATGATTTGAAATAACTTCTCCAAAAGAAACACTGGAAACATGATATGTAAAGAAGTGAATTTCTTTCGTACGACATTCTACATAAAACTTTTTACAAGTAAAAACAAAATTATTAGGATATTTAACCACATAAGAAATTACAAAGTTTCTTTAGTAAAACCAAATCAAGTATCAATAAGCTATCTAATATAAGAGAATTCATAGAAACTTTCATCATTACTACTGATTTTCAATGTGTAAAAATTCCATGAATACCTAAAGATTCTTCAAATCTTAACATGAAATTATTGATGCCTTTTTCTATATCTTTAAGGATGCAAGCATCCTTAGAGGTATGAAGTCTAAATTTTGTTCCTCTAGAAAAAAGTTCTTTCAAACTACTAGTAGGAAGAATAGACAATCGGCACAAACTATGACCCAAATACTTCTTTATAAAAGAGGAAAAGGAAACATTATCGCAACAACAAGTTCTTTTAGAAATTGAAAATCTATCTTGCTCTCTTATATTTCTTCCAATATCATTGAAAATTAAAACTATTTGACCCAAAGCTTTCATAAATTTGTATGTAACCAAAGGATAGGCCGAAAGCTTTCTAATATAGGAAGGAAGAGACTCTATCACATCTTTTGATTTCAAAATAGAGTTCAAACTAACTTTATCTATATTTAGAGAAGTAAAGATAGTAATAAGTAAAAGTCTTCTTGAAATCAAAGGATTATGAAAAACACAAGAGAATTTTAGAAATTCGCATATGAGAATTGGAAGTGGAAAACAATGGGATTTTCTAAGATTTAAATTAAATCTTCATGAGAAAGACTTTCTAAGATATATAGAAGTTTAAAGAAGACTCTTTGTTATACTTTGCAAATGTATATATATCCATCAACATCAAAGTATTTCCCAATGTCCCTCTCACGGGCTCTTATTTTTTTCTCCGCTATCCCTTTAATTCTCCTCAAATTTGTAGTCTCATCTAAACCAACCCTAAGTTAAGAAATTGATTGAATTGTGATCCTCATGATAGTGTGAGGACGATATTGAAAGATAGGCCACATTAAATAGAAGTTTCTGTATTATCACGAGCATAGTACAAAAAAATCGACGATTTTTAAATAAAAATCGTTTTTAAATCGTTGGAACGATTTAAACGATTTTTTACGATTTTTATGAAGGTTTTTATTGAAAAAAATAATTTTCAGCAAAAGATCTAGGGTCATATATTTTCAAATTTGCTTCCAGCTTCACCAATAGTTTTTTATCTTCTCTTACACACTCATCTTGAGAGCTTGAATTAGAAAGAAGTTAGAACATGAGGTGAGCCTTAGAGCACTCAGCAATAGAGCACGATCAGCCCCTTGCAAGTTGCTTTGGAATTCAGCCTTCTCTATTTTCCCTTTGCTTCAACTTTCCCTATTTGCCCCTTTCTTCAAGATTCACTTTGACACTATATGCCCCTTGCCACTTGCCTTCTACAGTCTAGATGGATAGAAAATAGTGTAGTCACTAGGGATTATAGACTATTAGGTAATTTTATTCATGTCAAGTATATCAAAAAGGTGTTAAATATGCATTGGTACATAGCTTTATGTTTCAAAAAATAAAAATCTCTCACAGTGAATAAAAACCCCGATTTTTATTTTGGATTTTATAAATCTCTACGATTTAAACGATTTAAATCTCGATTTAAACCTCGTTTTTAAACCTCTTCTTGTACTATGATCACAAGTGACTCCTTACATTGTGCTTGGTGGTTTGTGTGCACGTCTAAGCACTACCCCCATGTCTAGATGGAGTTTTCACTCTTATGTTTCTTGGTTGAGATCTCAACCTAATCATCATCAAGGTCCACAATGCTTCATTGTTGTGTAGGTTGATGCTCTACAATAGTAGAAGATTGAGGATAAGAATACTTTGATTTAGGTGAAGCACATAAAGCAAAGCATGTCATAGAAGGGGTATCCTAGGAATTATTTCTTGCTATATCGCATGCAAAGTGAGCTTTTATTTAATCAACTCCATCAACACCTTTGTAAAATCCATCTTTCACCCCAGTCATAAATTTGTCTTTGTTTGTGGACAAAACACTAGCAATTTTATATGTTCACGGCACTATAATTTGTCAAAACACAATAGATAGAAGAAACAGATTGATATGGCAAAAGATTGGAGCAAGATATAAGGTGTGGAAGTTTAGGGAAGATGAGAAGATGAGAAACAATAAGGGGAGATGAAGGAAAGTGTGGAAGGTGAAGGAAAGTGGGAGGCAAAGGAAAGTAAAAGAATGGTGGAGAAAGCTAAGGCAATGCAAACGAAGGTGGGTAAGTGAGAAGAAAGGGTTAATAGCACTCAATGCAAACTTCAAAGAGAAAGAAACGTGTGGGTAGAAGCTCTCAATTATGGAGACCGAAAGGCACTACAAAATGAAAGTTTCTCAACTTAAGTTGTTTCAAAAACATCCTCATTTAAGGCAAAATCCTTGCGTGTACCTTATCATATTGCACAACTGCGTGGCGGATTGCAGCGGTGTTTGAAAACAAGTCTCTAATGCTCATATAAAGGGGGGCTTCATACAAAAAGTCCCTTGCCTACAAACACTATTTGTAACACCACTTTTAAGTAAGCTTCTCCAAGTTCTAGCTATTTGCATGATCCTAGCCTTACCCTTGCCTTGCAACATTTAGATCTCATTGAAGTAATGGTTATAACATATTTGAATTCTATAGATTTATAATGGACTTAAGAATTGTATTTCATCTTGTGTCTACCTTGCATTCAAGAACATTTTCACCCTTCCAAAACACACATATTTCATATCTCCCTTCAAGAAAAAAGAGGATCGCCCCTTGATTTTGTTTGATTCCCAATATTCCTTGAAATAGTAACCAAAAAAAAATGAAAAAGATGGATGCTCATTTTTATCTATTGGTCTTTTCCATGGGCTATTCCAACTTCATATAGAACAAGACCAAGGCCCTAAAGCATCCACCTGCTATAGCCTCCTTGTATTAAGTTTGCCCTCAAATTTCAAAGTCTTCAAGCTCATGGACTCCATCTATCTTTCGTTCCTCCAATTTCTCTCCACTACCTTTCCTTTCACTCCACTACATTTAATTCCCTATTCTTAAATATCGCTCCCTTACATTCTTTGCAACTTGTGCTTGTCTTTATGGTTTGTTCTTCATTGTGTGATAGGTCTCACTCAACATGATGTTTATAATTGTATAACGTTTTAGCATCTTCAAAGCTCAAAGTTTGGAATTTTGAATTGTGTCCACTACAAATAAAAAAGAAATCAACATGGTATGAAAAACCAAATGCACATTCCTAGTTATTATTTCAATACAAAAAGTCAATTGAATGGATAAAAAAGGTGAAATGAATAAGAATGTTCTCCCTATTACCTAGACTTCAATATTCCGACTTCCATCTAACTTCTCATTCCATGCAACTATGCTCCTAGTATTGCAAGGTAACAAGCACTAGAAATAGTGAAACTTATCCAAATGGCATAGCAAAGCAATCAAAGCATAGCAGCGTACATAAAATGATCGTTTTTGCAGAAAAACAGCCCTAATCTACTATTTTTGCTCTTATATATGTAAGACATGGTAATCTCCTACTTGGGACATCCTAAGAATGTGAATGAAAAGAA
The DNA here is from genome assembly GCA_020310875.1 of Ceratopteris richardii. NCBI lineage: Eukaryota > Viridiplantae > Streptophyta > Polypodiopsida > Polypodiales > Pteridaceae > Ceratopteris > Ceratopteris richardii. Next base: position 174,252,322 of record CM035424.1, on the reverse strand, counting down.
AAACCGTACAGGAATTGCTATAATTAGCTCTTAGTTTGGTACAAATCAAAGTTCATTCCATTCAAGAACTTGGAAAAAAGAGAGAAACACGAAGGTGGCCAGTTTTAGATAGATTGACCTGTGTTATTCATGATTACTATCCCTGAACGTACCTTAAGTGACTCTACATCACGAATAATCAGTCTGTAATCATTTGCTACAGCAAGAAAGCGAGCATCAGGCGAAAAGGCACATGGGCCACTGTGTTTATAAGTGTCGCTGAATTCCATTCTGCAATGAAATAATTAGAATTATAAGGACTCCCATCAAAAGATAGAGGTTATATTTGACATTTTGTATAATTTCAACATGTTGAAGATGAATATCTCTAGAACTAAGCTGGAGATCCATCCCAAACAGCTTGGAAAACTCAAAATCTTTACTCTATAACTTTCTATCAGGCACCCTTCTGAATAGACAAAATAAAAGAGATCCCCATGAAGTGTGAAACTGGAAAAGGTTGTATGCTGAATATTTAGATGAATAAACGCCAAGCTTAGCAAATGCACCACACGAGAAAACGAGAGTTTACTAAAAAGAAAGCCACTCGGCACTATGTTGGCGTTAAAAAGATCGCATTGCTAACTAAAGATAGCAAGACCCCTTACATGTCATGTGTAGCGACCTACGGTAAATTCCACTGTTCTAGAACATCCAGCAACAAGTATGTGTGGATTGTAAGATCGAAATGCCATTTTTGGTGAAATGCATCAAAATGGTGATGAGGCTTATAGAATTTCTGTAAACCGCAAGAGTCGCAATGCTGCAAAGAGTTCCAACCCCTTGATTGAATTATAACAATTAGACCCATATATCAATTAGAGCCTTCTAACATCTCTCTCTCTCTCTCTCTCTCTCTCTCTCTCTCTCTCTCTCTCTCTCTCTCTCTCTCTCTCTCTCTCTCTCTCTCTCTCTCTCTCTCTCTCTCTCTCTCTCTCTCTCTCTCTCTCTCTCTCTCTCTCTCTCTCTCTCTCTCTCTGTATGTGTGTGCGTGGACATACGTCCACATGCATGTATAATCGCAAAATTATGCATCCGGAGGGATAATAGAAAACATTATACTTACGGATATCATGTGCAGAATACAAATCAAACGTGTTGCCCGGATGGTGTGTGCAGAATTTCAATATATGGCATCAACATCGGTCCCAATATAACAATCTAGTCCGGACCGAAGCTTCATTTCGCATTCCAGGCCTTCCTCGACACTTCAAACCACGCAGGGAGACGGTGAGTTAGACCTGCCACCTTCGTTGCCGCGAGACTACCTTCGGAAGCCATTTTTGCCCGCCGAGAAAAACTATAATTTTTTAGATCCCGCTTTCAACAACGGTGTTCTGCAGAGTTCCTTTGGATTTCAAAAAAGGATCACGATAGTGTTCGTCTTTACTCTTTCTTTTGTCGACGAAAATGAAAACATGTTCCTCTCTACATATGCAATTGCTTTAGTTCTACGGATGAAAACATGTTCCTATCCTACATATACAAGACAAAACGACTTCCCGATTCAAGGCATTAGAAATGTGACCCTTGGAATATATTGAGTGCCAAGAGACTTTGGAATAAGGGATTCAAACAATGGAAGCACCTCTGGAAGCAGGACACAGGACACGAACAGATAGGTGGACTTTGAGGACATTGACCCTACTACTGTGGTCACATACGAAGAATGGAATGTTTTACTGAGCCGACGCCAGACTTGGGACCGATCTAAAATCCGATTACTTATGGGACAGTACTCTCCGAACCCAATGGGCCTTAAATGGTATAATGGTAATCGCCTCTCCAAGCTTCCATATGTCGAAGCTTGCAATGACATTCATATCAATCTCAACAAGAAATGGTGTCTCAACTGGACGCGACTTCGATGGGATATGAAATTATGTCTATCTGGCACCCTCTCATTGAAAACAAAAAGTCGGTTCTCCTATGGCAAATCCTACACCGTGGAATATGGACCAATGCAAAAGCTAACAAGATTTGTGGGATTCCACCCTGGTGCAAGCGATGTTGCCGTAGCAAAGAGGATATAGGTCATTTGTTCTTTGCTTGCCCTAAATCCCTTCGGTTATGGAGGGTCCTTGGTCGTTATTTGGGACTCCAAGAACAAATCAATTGGAAGCAAGCCCTCATTGGTGAAGCGATCGGTTGCTCTGCGGCGTTGTGGAATGCGATTAGGGGAGAGATCCTTTGGAAGATTTGGCGAGAAAGATGTGCTCAAAAATTTGTCAATACCCCCAAGGAGTGGTCAATCGAGAAGTCCCTTTTCCTTCTCGACAGAAGAATTGCTAATTGTAAGAAAACACCCCCCCCCTTCAGACATCACAAAGAGCTACAGTATGTCAACAACAAGCTTAAAACCAAGTGGGCTCCACATGATGGGGATGCGAGGTTTATCAACCTCCTCTATAATGTCAGGTAAGCCTTGCAAGGCCTACCACAAAGGCTATGGCAGATCATCGGAATGAAAATTAGTCATCAAAAATATATGAGTTGGAAGCAAGCTCTGCTAGGAGAAGCGAGTGGTCGCTCTGCGACTCTCCGAAACGCTCGAAACTCTGGTCGATTGAGTATTCACTGTCCCTCCTTGGCAAAAGGATCGCTAATTGTAAGAACCCCCCCTTTTTTAGGAGTCATCAAGTATTCCTTTTGATCGGGAACACACTTTACCCATGTGGGCCCCGCTTGAGGGTGATGAGTGCACGATTAACCTTTTTCTTGTAAAGCAAGCTTCACTCTATAAAAGCTTCCCCGGCTCTGTGGGATTTGGGGGATCCCGTGGGCACTAGTCCCCTTCTTTTGTATTTTTCCTTTATTTAATTCAAGTCCGAGAGAGTAGGCTAAGGTCGAACTTCCTTTATATATATATATATATATATATATATATATATATATATATATATATATATATATATATATATATATATATATATATATATTAAAGTGTTTTAATTTTATGGGCTGCCATGTGCTCTTCATATCATTTTAGGGTTATTATTTTTCATGTTTAACATTTATCAATGGGTTTTTGCAACATTTCAATCATATTTGGAATCCAAAACATTGTGAAAGATTAATATGGTCCTCGAATATCAACTTTGGTGATCATGGATACTATGAGCATCCATGTAATGACTAATGAGGAAATTTAAGGTCCAAGACATCCATCTTCGTGGATATTAGTGACATTTTTGTGATGACTTCTAAGTGAGAGTTATAGTTTATATCTATAATCTAGATGCTCAATAATAGGTAAAGCATCGTATTCACAAAGAAAAGTTACATGCGTTATGTCAAAGAAACGAGGTACAAAAGTCTTACACTCTTTTGTTGAAAAGAAGAAGTACAAAGTCGCTCATGTACAGTTTTACTATCTTTGATTGTTTTGAAAGTAAAGTTGAAAAGCTTGTTGGAGATGGAATAATGGAAAAGTTTCCATATGAATTTTGGTTCCCTTGAAGACGCATAAACCAAAGTTTTTCTCTTTTGTCGCATTACATGGTTTAGACAAAGCATTTTGCCCTCTCATAGACGGGCTTTTGGAAGGTTCTCTCCAACCAAGTGTAAATGAGGTCCTTTGTATTTCGCTCGTGGAGATAGAGAAGGATGGTGTCCTTATTTTTCGTTATGTCACTTTAGATTGAGAAAGGAAGGGATTGGAAATTTTTTGGGGCCGTGAAGGATGGACCACATCAACGCATCCCTTTTAAATTTGTATTTTACGGTGCTTATGAGAAGCGTCCCTACGTTAATTCCAAGGATTACATTTCATCTCTTCTCTAAGAATCCATGACGTCTTCATACAAAAGCCAATCGTCATCCCTCACTCGAAAGGTGATGATCGCCCATTATCTTATTGCTTATTCCATGTGCCATCCCACAATTTTACCCATTCTTATAAAGATTCGTTGTTGTATTCATGGCCTTTCTTCATTGTGGATTCAGTGCATGTTGTCACGGACCATATCCGTATATCACCCTTGTTCTCTTTGTTCATATTTGATCTATATTATAAATTTATTTTGTCACGGACCATATCAAGTATAGCACCCTTGTTCTCTTTGTTCATATTTGATCTATATTATGAATTTATTGCAAGCTCGCATTATTCCATGTATTGGACATCTTTTTCATAATAAGAAATTGCGTACATCTCATAAGCTATATATCTAGGGTAAAGTTGAAAACTGCACATGTGGAAATCCCTTGTCATTGAGGTTCCCATCTATTGATTAATCATCCATGTGGTAGTGCTCTTTGCTACCATTGGTGTTTGTTACATTATGGGAAGATTGTTGAGGTCTATCGTGAACCCCTTGTAAACATCCACTCTCGATAATAGAAGATAAGAGGAGACAGTGAGTCACTCATTCTATCTTGAAATGAATTTGCTACCAAAAGTATCCTTTGTGTGACCTCACTACAATAAAAACACTATCGATGCCAAAAAAGTGTAAAGGAATTGATCAATAGACTCATCAAGAGGCCATGCAAGGGGATGACAACATGGTTATCGGCTCAGCTACTAATGGTACCTCGACAATGCCCATTGGGCCTCAAAACTCAAAAGTGCGTTTTGACCTACCTACCAAGCTACCCAATGGGACTATTGATGGACCTAGAAATTGAGGAATTAAAAAATTGAGAACGCAATTCTCTGCGTTCTCACATGTTTTAGCGAAGAACTTATAAACGCACTTAGTCAGCACTCGCACAAACTTATTGGGACTCTCCTCACACCTAGGTCTCCTCTTGCCACTCAGATCTACATCGAGATAAGTGAATTTTCTCAACAGACACATACACACACATGTACACACTTACGCACATGTATACACATACTTACACATATATACACACATTTACACATGCTTATATACACATACACACATATGTCCACACACTTACATTGTAATAGGCTTTTCGATAGTGAAATAATTCATTTTAAACTTTTCGAATTACATCGTGGGAATAATGTTTAGAATGAATAACTAGGTCATTTTATGCATGTAGGTAAAATTTAGGGATGACAAGTTTTATATTTTCTCTCTAAACCTTATCTACATCATGTTTTTGGGTTGAAAATTGAAAGTGACGATGAAAGAATAAGAGAAAGGTATAGCATACATAAGAGAATAAAAGTGTCCTTGTGAATTTTTTGTGAATCATGTTTTAAGTACCTATTTAAGGCTCTACACTTAGTTCACTATAAGAAAATGCCTTGATTTTAACCTCTTTAGAATGTCTAAACTTGTAGGGCTCAAAGGTGATACTTGGAGGTAGATTTGGACCTAGAACATCTCTAACACTATTGTAAAAATTGAAGAGTTGAACATTTTTGTATTTCACAAGCTTGAGCTAATTCGTCACTATTTTTTAGTTATAGGACTTCGAAAACTACCGTTTTCAAGTACTTAAAAATTAAAAAAAAAGTGGGCTTCTCTATTTCTACTCCAATTTGTGATTTTGAAGTATATGTGTTGTCATGCACACTTACGGATGTCTTTGAATATGTCTTTTTGTTGCTTTTCTTCTATTTTTGGGTAGATACTACTAAAGAAAGCACTTGACTACTACAAATGCATGCTTTTGTGAAATTTTTGCATGCAACATGGGGAGAACCAACTTTTTTTTCTTATATTTGGTGGGTCACGTGCTTTCTTGGGAATGATAAACTCTGTTTTGAAGGAGATTTGTTGTGTCAAGCGAGAAGAGGCCAAAAATAAGAGAATTACCTTGTGAGTGAGAGTGCAAGTGTGAATCAGATTGTGATAGCTCAAAGGTGGTTGGGAGGTCAAGGATTTGTCAAGAAGCTATTTTCCAAAGCTATTGTATCGATTGGTTCAGATCCATACTACTAGAACTTCTCTTTACTAAGCCATATCTTGTCTTGAGTTATGAGAAGCTTATCATTCGGGATAGCTTGTGATCAAGGAAATGCTATAAGTGGTATCAGAGCAAAATCGATCCTCGATCACAAAGGAAGGATTGAGCCACAAGATTCATGAGCAAGAGGAGCTTATTCAGAAGCTTCTTGGGGAATTACTCAAAGAACGACACAGAGAGCAACGAGAAGGTGAAAAAAAAATATTTTTGGAGCTAAATGATGAAGTTGATGAAGTTGTGGGAACATCTAGTATGCCTAAAGGAAGATAGAAATGCAATTATGAAGATACAAAGGCGGGTAAGTTTGCACTCAACCAAGTCTTCAAGAAGACAAAATTGAATGTTTTTATGGTGAGAAGCAGAGAAGTGAGGATTTGGAGGCATGGATTGAAGGGCTATAAGATTTTTGTGATTTTCGACAATTCATTGAGGAGGCAAAGGTTGGGATCCTACCCTACATGGCATCACAAAGGTATGGTTGAAGTCCTATATGAAGACTTAGATGCATTTTGGTCTGGTTCTATGGAAGGAATTTAGCGAGCAAGCAAAAAAGTGTTATTGTTCTCCACACTACCATATGGAGAAGAATACGGAGTTGTACAATTTTTGATAGCACAAGAGTGTCAAGCATAGCTTGTCTGTTGATAAGAACAAAGAAAAGTTCCTATGTCTTCACAAATATGCATTAGAGGTTAGTGGTGATGCTTTGAAGAGCGAGTTTATTGAAGGGATTCATGAGGAGCTTCGCTATCTAGTGAAGGGATCTCGATGGGTTGCTTTTCTAGATGTTGTTGCAATGGCTGAGAATTTTGAGAAGATGGAGAAGTTCAATTTGTAGAAGGTGAATAGAACCAAATTCATTGCAATGAAACAGAGGCCACAGAGACCTACTGTTATAACTTATGGAATATGTTGAACAATGCATTGTTGGAGTGTAACATGGAATATGTTGGCCAATGCATTGTTGGAGTGTAACATGGAATATGTTGAACAATGCATTGTTAGAGTGTTAAATTATTGAGGTATTAATGTGTTTTTGATGTTTTTGATATAGCAGCTGAAGGTTCGTGAGGAGCGTGCAAAGCGTGAAAGGGCGGATATCAATAATCCAAATAATTATTATGCATAGAAGGTTCTATTGTTAGAAACAATTAGAAAAGTAATGGTTAGAATAAGGGTCATTGTAGACCGCAGTTTCTGTTATTGAAAGCAATGGCTTTCTGTAAAAGTTACCAACTTTTAGTTTCACGCTTGCTTTTTGAAGCCGCTCTCATGTAAGCACTCTTTTCGACGTAATCAAAAGTTCCTATAAATACATGCACTATGTGGGTTGTCGAAACAGAGTGCATGGGGGGAGATTGCACCCAATACTGCATTCAGTCTCGTCTCTTGCTGTCTCTATTCTTCTGTGTGTTTCCTGCGTTCATAATCTCTGTCTGCGCGTGAACAAGATCCTGACAACAGTGGTATCAGAGCTCTACACGCGTCAATACAGAGGGTTCTGTTCTCTGTTCTTTGTTCTCTGTTCTGATTCTGTCTCCGTCTCCGTATCCGGTTTTGGTTTCGGTTCCTGTTTCTGTTTCTGTTCCAGTTCCAGAACCAGAACCTACGTTTACTCCCTACGTTTACTCCCTACGTTTACTCCTTCGGCTTACTCCAAGGCGTCGACTAAGGCGTCGACTAAGGTAATAACTTAGGCAATAACTTAGGCAATACATTGGCAACATTGGCACCCAAGGCTCCCTTGGTGACCGTTGGCTACGCGCGAGGCAATTTTAATTTTGAGTGGAAATAGAGTGGTTTAGATTCCCTAAGGTAGGAGGATTTGAACCCACAACCTCCTACTTTCAAGGGAAGTACTTTTACCATTACACTCTTTCTTGGAGTTGTCACTCAAGTTCTTTCCTCTTATATTTAACATAACTTGCAATTTTTCTCACTTTTCAAGGCGGCACGGTGCGACGCGACGCGGCGCATCTCAGGGTACATCCTGTCAGGGTACATCCTGTCAGGGTACACTTCTCAGGGTACACCAGGGTACATCCAGACAGGGTACATCAAGGTACATCTAGACAGGGTACTTTTTTGCTAGGGTACATTCCCTGAGGGTACATCCCAAGAGGAAAGCACTAGCTTAAGGGTCCAAGAGCACCATGGAGGATTACAGTAATTCACCTCTACCTGAGGCAACACTCGAACAACAATTAGAGCTTTTGCGGCATGAGCTTCGAGGAGCTCAAAGTGAGATCCAACAATGTGATGAAGTCCTCCAAAAGATACAAGCTGAGGAAGACAACCTTACGAGAGTAGTAAAAGCTATTGTTTCTGCCCAATCTGATGTTACTCATTTGAAGATTGGTACTAGAAACTACCAGTTTCTATGATTTGATGGCCGAAAGGATGGGCCTTTAGTCCTTTCTTGGTTGTTGCAGTTTGATGATTTTTATACTGACGAGTTGTATGCTGAAAGTGAAAAAGTTAAATTTACCACTAACTATACAGTAGGTAAAGCTCAACTCTGGTGGAATGTCCTGCGGCACAGTACTGAGCGTCCAACAACTTGGAAGGATTTCCAAGAAAAAGTGAAGGATTCTTTTCTTCCTCCTCAATACCATTTACATGTTCGACGTGCATGGATGACCCTTACATTGAAGGAGGGTGATACGGTTACTACCTACACAGAGCGGGTCTGGCAAAATTTACTACTTGTTCGAATGCTTGAAGACGTACCGAAGGATATCTTGCAACAGAAATATGAAGATGGTTTGGAGGTGGGAATCCAAGCTAAGCTTCACACCTTACGACCTACAACCCTCAACGAGGCTATATCTTTTGCCTATGATGCAGAAAAAGAATTCCAATCCATAACCAAGTCAATCCGTCTACAACAATCGCGCCAACGACCACTTTATGTTAAACCTGCATTTCCTATGAAGCGTACTTTTAATGCTCCATCTTACCCTAGTTTTCCTCATCCTCCACAATCCAATTACTCAACTCTACCTGTTGTTTCATCTCTCCAACCAACCAAAGCACCTACCCTTCAAACTTCAGCGGTGGATGCCCAACAGAAGCGACCACGAATCACTTGCTAGAATTGTGGTAAACCTGGACATACAAAAATAAGGTGCAGATTGCGACCTCTTCACATGAAACTGGCTACAACTCAATTGCATAACATGGAGGTCCATAATGAAGAAATTCCTCCTGTTTGGACAGAGGAATCATTGGAGAAGGACTTAAGTACCTTGGGTAACGATATCTCTCTTCACTCTCTACTTTGCATGCAGGGTACAATAAATAACAAACTAGTTAAAATTCTACATGATGATGGTAGTTCACATGACTTCATTTCACATTTATTAGTACAAGAACTTAAATTACAAATGTTTCCTTCCTTGTATAAAGTGGAAGCTGCATTTCAAGGTAGTCGTTATAATGTAACACGAGAAGTGCAAGATGTTACGATTAGCATAGGCCCATATGTTGATTCACGAACATTTTTAATTGCACCTTTGCAATCTCGATGTTATGCTAGGTATGCATGTTCATCACCATTATAACCCACATGTTGACTACCATACACATACCTTTAACTTTGAATTTAAAGGTCAAGTCATTAGTTTGTCCGCACGGCATGATTTTCAGCCATTTCCATTAATTAGTCATACTCAAGTAAAATGTGCATTTAGGAAAGGATTCAATTCATGCATTGTTTTTGTCAATGTCATCAATGATTATACCCATACACTTCCTGATGCATATAAACCTTTCATGATAGTGAACATGAAAAGCATCTTGAAATAGTTTTTCATTTGTTACGAGAGGACACAATTTATGCTAATCCTGAAAAGAGTTACTTCTTTCAACGTAAGCTAGAATATTTAGGACATATTATTTCAAGCGAAGGTGTGCATGTGGATCCAAAAAAGATTAGAGTTATAGTAGAATGTCCTACACCACAATCAGTCAATGATGTTCGTTCTTTTCTTGGGTTGGCTAGTTTCTATAGGAAGTTTGTTCGAAATTTTTCTTATTTAGCATTGCCTCTTACCTTGTTGTTGAAAAAGAAAATAAAATTTGCATGGGGAATTACCCAACAACAGTCCTTTGACAAACTGAAACAAGCACTCTCACATGCACCTGTTTTACAATTACCTAATTTTTCACAACCCTTTCATGTCGTTACTGATGCTAGTGGTTCAGGAATAGGTGCTGTTTTAATGCAAAATGACCATCCCATTGCATTTGAGAGTAGGAAGCTTAAGCCCTCAGAACAGAATTATAGTACGTATGATAAAGAATTGTTAGCAGTTGTGCATGCTTTGCGAATTTGGAAACACTATCTTATGGGCTCTAAGGTCTTAATCAAAACCGATCAACAGGCAATTAAGCATTTATTAAATCAGCCCTTAATCTCTGATAGGCATCTTAAATGGGCATCATTGATTCAAAATTTCCAACCCATGATACAATATCAGCCTGGTAAAGCTAATGTTGTAGCTGATGCTCTTAGCCGTTTTCCTTCACATTCTGTTGTTTTGAATACTATTTCTGCCATCCAAATACATTCTTTTCAAGAAATGGTTTCCACTTATGCATTTGATTTGTATTTTTCACGTGCATGGCATGATTTCAACAATGGTGCATCTTTATCTGATGAACATTATACATTTCATAATGGTTTTCTCTATTTTCAACATAGATTGTGCATAACCCAAGCTTTTAAAGATTTTGTCATTAAAGAAATGCATGAACCATCTTACATGGGTCATAGAGGCATACAAAGCACCATTTTTGCTTGCAAAGATTTCTTCTTTTGGTCACACATGGAAAAAGATATTGCCCATTATGTTTCTCAATGCATTGTTTGTCAGCGTATCAAACGTCATCATGGTAAACCATTTGGATTATTAATGCCACTTCCCACTCCAAATGAACCATGGGAACAAATTTCTATGGATTTTATTACAGGTCTTCCCATCACTTCATCACATAATGATATGATTTGGACAATAGTTGATAGGTTTAGTAAATATGCATATTTCATTCCATGTAGAAAAACTTTGACTGCACCTCAAGCTGCAAAATTATTCATTAAATGCATTTTCCCACATCATGGATTTCCTAAAGTAATGTTATCTGATCGTGATGTTAGATTTTGTAATCATTTTTGGGTTGCCTTATTTCAACATTTTGGTTCTAAAATAGATTTTAGCTCTGCATTTCATCTTGAAAGTAATGGACAAAGTGAGGCTACAAATAGTACTATTCTTGATTTATTGTGTTGCTATTCATTAGATAATCCTAATAACTAGGATGAAAAGTTGCCATTGCTTCAATTTGCTTACAATAACACTGCACACACCACTACATGTCGTGCAGCTTTTGAAATTGTTTTTGGTAAAAAGCTTCGCACTCCCATTTCCCTCATCCAAACCGACATTCCGATGGCTGATTCTATTGCTCAAGTTCACGTTTCTATACTTCATGATGTTCACGAGCACATTAGGAAAAGTCAAGAGCGATATATACGTAATATCAATACTAAACGATTAGCCAAAGAATTCAAGGAAAATGATTTTGTATGGTTGCGTATCATTAAAAGATGTCTCAAAAATATTTTGCAGCATCCTAAAATTAAACTTGCACCACGCTATTATGGACCGTTTTGCATTATAGAAAAAATTAATGATAATTCATTTAGATTAGATATTCCATCTCATTGGACTATACATAACTCTTTTCATATTAGTTTACTGAAACCATTTAAAGGAACTTTACCAGTTGCTCCACTTCTTGATGACCCTCCTTTAATTGAAGAGCAATCTGCAATCTTAGTTCCTGAGAAAATCATTGATCATGATGTCACTACTACACGCACAGGTACTCAATATCATCGATATTTGGTTAAATACAAAAATCACTCTATTGAAGAATGTCAATGGATACATAAAACACAATTAACACCTCATTATGACCACTTAATTTTTGCATATCATACACAAACACATTAATGTAACAACTCCATGAACATCTCCATGCATGTGTTTTTACATGGCACATGCCTATTTTTTTTATTCAGTGATGAAACATGTGATTGGCCATCCATGTTTATTATTTTATCAACTGAGGTCAGTTGCTTTTTCAACTGAGGGGCATGTTATAACTTATGGAATATGTTGAACAATGCATTGTTGGAGTGTAACATGGAATATGTTGGCCAATGCATTGTTGGAGTGTAACATGGAATATGTTGAACAATGCATTGTTGGAGTGTTAAATTATTATTGAACAATGCATTGTTAGAGTGTTAAATTATTGAGGTATTAATGTGTTTTTGATGTTTTTGATATAGCAGCTGAAGGTTCTTGAGGAGCGTGCAAAGCGTGAAAGGGCGGATATCAATAATCCGAATAATTATTATGCATAGAAGGTTCTATTGTTAGAAACAGTTAGAAAAATAATGGTTAGAATAAGGGTCATTGTAGACCGCAGTTTCTGTTATTGAAAGCAATGGCTTTCTGTAAAAGTTACCAACTTTTAGTTTCACGTTTGCTTTTCAAAGCCGCTCTCATGTAACCACTCTTTTTGACGTAATCAAAAGTTCCTATAAATACATGCACTCTGTGGACTGTCGAAACAGAGTGCATGGGGGGAGATTGCACCCAATACTGCATTCAGTCTCGTCTCTTGCTGTCTCTATTCTTCTGTGTGTTTCCTGCGTTCGTAATCTCTGTTTGCGCGTGAGCAAGATCCTGACAACACCTGCTACAACAATCATGAATAATTTGAAGAAGACTTCATCTTCTAATAATCAAGGTAAGAATCATGTTCATGTGGAAAATCAAAGGAGGAACTCACCTATCCATTGGCAGTAAGACCATTACTTTATTGAGCAGGCAAAAATACTCGATTTGTGCTTCCATTGTGGGGAGCAAGGGCATCGGACATATGAATGCCTGAACAAGGCAATCTTAGGACCTGCACAATCGAAGGTGATAAACATCATTGAGGAAGGTGCAACAATTGAGAAAGCAAATGATGGAGGTAAGTGCCCTAACTCTAGTTTGCATTGCATGGTGGCTAGTTCTTTCTCAAGAGCTTCTATAATTACAATTTTGGGTATGATTTCTACGCATACAATCAATTTTTTTATGGATTCGGGTAGTACACATTGTTTTCTATCTTTCAAATTGGTACAGAATTTAGGGATACCCCTAAATATGCGATAAGAAGACTTGTAGAGATGGCCAATGGACGACTACACTATACAAAAGGATACATTGAAAACCTTGCATTTACTTTTTTTTATAGGTGTTTTTCTCGGAGTTTCCATGTGATTGAAATAAAACAAAGTGATGCAATTATAGGTGGAATGGTTAGTCCAAAATTTTGCAACAATTGATTGCAAACAAAGAACAATCACTTTAAGGCTAGATGGTAAATCTATCCACTAGGTGATGCGCATAATCCTAATTCTATTCTCATTTTTGCTATGCAAATAATTAGAGGTATATGTGATGGTTGTAGAACATTTCTAGTGTACGTGAACAATCTATATGAGGAAAATAATGATGAAAATCTTCCAAATGATGTAGAACATCTTTCGAAATAATATGTAGATGTATTTCTAGAAGACTTGCCTAGTGTACTTGAAGGGATTTGGTGTGTTGAACAAGATGATCAAGGAGGAGATGGAGGGAGAGAGAGAGAGGAGAGGAGAGATGTGCACACATGCATGGGAGCCTCGAAACCCACATAATGATATCCATGAGGTAGTTCTTCATAAATGATGTATATATATGAATATAGGGGTAAGGTCACATGAACCTTACATCCCCAACAATCACCTAAGGGACAATGTGACCGTAAGTGGTAACACATAAAAAGAATGATATAGGACTATACAATAATGTACAAGAAGAGTCTGGATCTCTACCCATACCAATCAGCCTACACCAACTACCTCAAACAAGGTATATCCATGCACCTCAAACTGCTCTAGACTCAAATCGATAAGAGTCGAGCTCACATCTGACTAAGGCAAGAACTGATGAAGTTCCTACAAATCTCCTACTTGCTCTATGTCTATGTCAATCATCGAACAACTGACAAGTCCAAGTGCAAATGCTCCAATAGCCATTGCAATGTCTGGTGTCAAGCATAACAACTCGTACATTATACTCCCAAATGCTGAAGAAACATGAACTATCCTGGCTAACCTAAGCATGTCTGCCATGCCCATATCCAAGGCATCGAAAGCACAATATTCAAGACCACATGTCCTGACATATCCATGTCAACATCTGGTGTGAGCGAATCCAAGAATGACTACATGATCGCTGACTCATCAACATTTAAATCAGTCATTCTATCAACAAAGGATGTGTCTAGTTGTGCATCTTGAGAGCTAATATGCTCTGCCATACATTGTGTATCATAAGAGACGTCCTACTCTGCGACACCAAGTGTATCATGATGCTCCACATGAGCTAATTGCACAACATCAATACCAAGGTCAAACTAATGATCACACTCTAACTGAGTATCATCATAATTCTCTGTATGAGCATCTACATCATGCTCTAAAGCATCCAATTGATCATCTAAACTATGCTCCACATTAGCATCCATATGATCAACAAAATTGTCCTCTATATAGGCATAAGGAGCATTCAAAACATGCTCTACATGTGCATCCATCAGAGCATCTGAATCCTACCATACATGTGCATCATGAATGTCAATAGACCTTTGTGGATGTAGAAAAAATGAGACATGATGAGTCTCACATTACACATAAGGCTGAAATCCCACTAAGATGAGACTGTCTCTCACATGAAGTATCTATAGTGGATACCTGTGCCCAATTCTGGCACCTCTAACAAGCATAAATTGTCTCAACTACAATTGAAAATGATGCTCACTGAGAAATGCATAACATCTGCTCTCCTATAACTTGCTAACTAAAATCAAGCTCATAGGGAATGAAGGCACATAGCATACATTTATGAGCGTACGTGATGCTCCACTAGGTAGCATAAGGCATACATCTCTTGCACCCTCAATGTCATATGTCGTACCATCGAACAAGTGCACACATCTACGACTCTCACCTGAGAATCGACAAAACCACTAAGGATGTGGAGTAACATGAAAAGTGGCTAATGCATCAAGCAAACAAGCCATATGTGTGCTCTCCAATGAACAAGAGGAATCCTTAGATGAGCCATAGGAGAAAGTGATATCACCATCACCGGCATAATCAACTGCCATAAACTCTCTTGAAACCACTACCTTACTTGCATCACATGCATATCTCTGATGTCGTCATCACATCTACTTGAAGCAACGTTGTCAAGTATGGCACTCACGACCACAATGCCAACTTCGAACTCGTCGATGTGATCTATGTCTTACATGAGTGAATGGACTCCCATACATATCATGTAGTCTTTGCCATAATGCACTACTCATCTCCTCATACATCACAAACTCATATATAGAATCCACAAGTTGTAATCGGATAGTGGAGCTGGCCAATGCATCCATATCCATCACAAACTCATATATAGAATCCACAAGTTGTAATCGGATAGTGGAGCTGGCCAATGCATCCATATCCATCCATACATCACAAACTCATATATAGAATCCACAAGTTGTAATCGGATAGTGGAGCTGGCCAATGCATCCATATCCATCCATATGTGGTCGGGCATGTCATGAGGTCTTTGTGCATCTCTATGCACATACATGTGCAAGGTAGGGCAACAGGCGTGTTTACAAGCCGGGGGGAAAAAACCTTCTAAAGAGGGAATAAAGTGCCCTGGTGGTCCTAGAATGTTCACACACATCACTACCTAAATATATCAATAAATCCCCCCCTAGGAGTGATGCGGTGAACAAGGAGCTTGTACTCATGTATAAGGAAGTGCCAAGCTATGTGGAATTGATCCACTAAAGGAAGTAAGCTCAAATCTTTGCGGAAAGCCTCAAACTTCTCCCTAGGCAGAGCCTTTGTAAAAAGGTCTGCAATGTTCTCCTATGTGGGCACATATGCCAAGTTGATCTCCCCAGCAGAGAACCTCTCCCTGACATAATGATAATGCACCTCAATGTTCTTAGTGCGAGCATGGAACACAGGGTTCCTTGCAACTACCAATGCACTTTGACTGTCAGTGAAGATGGTGGTGGTAGAAGCCTGACCAACACCCAAATAAGCCATAAGGCATCTGAGCCACACACACTCAACAATCATTGTGAAAGTTGCCCTATACTTAGCTTCACAACTGGAAGTGGCCACAATAGGCTGCTTCTTGCTCAACCAAGATATACATGAGCTACTAAACATGAAGCAAAAACCATTGGTGGACACACGAGTGTCATCGCAACCAGCCCAATCAATGCCAGAAAAAGCATGCAAATCTAGCGGTAGTGATCCCCCCTTGGGATAAAACAATCCAAGTAGTCGGGTACCACTCAAGTAGCAAAAGATGCGCTTAACTGCCTACCAATGCTTGACACCTGGGCAATGCATAAACGTGCTCATCTATGAGACAAAAAGCTGAATATTTGGCCAAGTAATGCATAAGTAAATCAAGCATCCAATAGCCTACTGATGGAGAACAACATCAAATGCATCTCCAACATCATGAAGACTCAATCGTAAAACTGACTCCATAGGAGTGCCAATAGGCTGACAATCTTCAAGGCCAAAATGTTGAAATAATGTGTCAATATATTTCTTTTGACAAAAGCCATTCCACCATCAACTTGCACAAATTGAATGCCCAAATAGTGATGCAAATGCCCCGAATTAGAAATCTCAAATGAGGCATTCAAATCAGCCTTAAAATAAGCAATGTGTGTCATGAGGACCAGTGAGCAGCATGTCATCAACATATACCACAATGATCAAAAGCACATCATTAGCACGCTTAACATATAAGGTGCTTTAGTTGGACTGTTCTCAAAACCATGTGCAATCAGATAGGCATGTATCTTTTCATACCAAGCATGCAGTGCTTGCTTTAAACCATATAATGCCTTCTTTAACCTACACACCTGGTTTTCATGCCCTTTCTACACAAAGACATGGGGCTGAAAAACATACACTTCTTCATGCAAGTCACCATTCAGAAATGTTGTTTTAATGTCCAACTGATGTACATTCCAACCATGATGAGCTTCAACTGCACAAATGCTATAAACAATAGTCATTCACCAAGTAGGAGTAAAGGTTTCGTCAAAATCAATGCCTCTTTCATGTGCATAACCCTTTGCAACAAGCCTAGCCTTATACTTGTCAATTGTTCCACCAGGTTTACGCTTCAGCTTGTATACCCACTTAGTGCCAATGGCCTTCTTGCCACGAGGCAAGTCACATAAAGACCATGTACCATTTTTCATGATAACATCATATTCAGATTGCATTGCAGCCATCCAATGTTCCAAATTTTGTGCTTCATAAAACGAAACAGGTTCAGTCTCATCACAAAAACTAGAGGCAGCCATAGCATAGCAATCTAATGCAAAAGAGGCACTATGAGCGCCTGAACGAGTACGATATGAGAGAGGTGCATCTAATTTGCTATCACGCAAAGTCTGCACCAACCATTTTGGCATAGTTTTTGCCTGCTCAATATCAGCTCTCTCATCGACAAGTGCATCATGTAAATGTGTATCAGAAATGGAATGATCTGTATCATCACATGAAACTTGCAAAGGCTCAGAAGTTGCCTCATTAGGACAAGCACTAGACTATCCACCTGTAAAAAGAGGTAGCAAAGTATCATACATGTCTTTGGAGCTAACAAATGTCTCCTTAGTACATGAAAGTAAGGGCTGAATACCATCTTCCACAAAAACAACATCACGGTTAACCAGAATGCGTTTAATCTGTGGATGATACAAATGATAGCCTTTGGTTTCAGAACCGTACCTAACAAAAATACATTTTACTGCTTTATCATCCAATTTTTTGCAATGTTGTTCAGGCACTAATGCATATGCCAAACAACCAAAAACACCTAGATGAGCAAGAGATGGCTTGCGACCATGCCAACCCTCATATGGAGTGATAGACTGTAGCGCTTTAGTGGGACACCTATTAAGTACATATGTTGCACACATGATAGCCTGCTAAAGCCTAACTCTTGCCCATGCATCTCGCCATCTCCATGAGTGACCTGTTCCTCCATTCAAAAATCCCATTTTGTTGGTGTGTATACGGCACAGTACACTGATGTTTTATGCCACGTTCAGCCAAAAATGCATTAAATTTAGAAGACATATATTCCCCCCTGGATCAGAACAGAGGGTGCCCATTTTACATGCTAACAAATTTTCAACCAAAACCAAAAATTATTTGAAGCACATAAACACTATGGACTTTGTCTTCAATGGATATACCCATGCATGCCTGAAAAATTCATAGATGAAAGTCACGAAGTAAAGATAGTTCCCAAAAGAAGGTGTTTGCATAGGACCACAGACATCACTATGAATAAGCTGCAATTTCTGAGTAGCCCGAACTGAAGCATCTTTTGGAAAGGAGGAATGTTGCATTTTGCCCAAAATACAGCCTTCATAAACATGTTTTCCGGGTGCCTCAAGTTTGGGCAAAGAGGACACCATTTTAGATTTTTGTAGCCATAGCAAACTAGCAAAATTCATATGACCAAAGCGTGCATGCCAAAGCTTTGCATATGACATAGCCTGAGAATCATGTACTGAACATGCAAAATCATTTACAGATCTTTCATAGTCTATGAGCTTATACAGCCCGTGACATAAAATGCCAGAAGCAATAATGACGTTGCCATTTGATAATCATGAACTCTACATCTATCATCAACAAATTTCAAAACCAAGCCAATCTTGGCTAATGCAGAAACTAATAACATATTTTTCTTGATCCCTGGCACAAATAAAGCATCTGATAAAGTAAAAGAACTACCATCAGTAGTAGTCAAAATGATCTTACCAACTCCCATAACAGGATAAGAGGATTTGTTGGCACATGTAACAGTATTCCCTGCAGGGGCAGGCTCGAGTGAAGAGAAGAAATAGGTAATATGTTTGGTCGCCCCATTATCAAAGTACCAAACATCTGAGTCTACTGCAGACATGCATTGCTCATGAGAAGATGGGTCAAAACTGCAAATAGTAGTAAACACCCATTCTTCATCTTACACAAAATTAGCAGACTTTGTTTTTGGTGTAGAGGCCTTTGCAACAACCATTCCGGCCTCTTTCTTCTTTGCCTCTTTAGCAGCCAGTTTGGGACAACTCTTAATGACATGATCATTTGCTTTATAGTATTTGTGAAACAATTCCTGCTTTTCTGATTTCTTCTCATCTTTGTCTTCCTTCTTCGAATGTGTAGCATTTGCAGATTTTTGCTTACTAGTAGAAGAGCTCCATTTACCTTTGCCCTTCTGACTAGCCAGGAAATCTTGATCTGCAACATGCATGATGGACCTGTTCTTCCTAGACTGATCTTCTTGCAACAAAGCAGAGACTAACTCCTCAAACGACAAGGAATGTGGATTGCCTTTCATCATTAAACAAAGAGTAGAAGCAAAACTCTGATATGTGTTAGGAAGACCATTCAGAATGGTCAACACAAATGAGCTATCTGGTATAACTTCATCAGCAGAAATCAACTATTCTTCCAAATCCTTGATCTTTGTGAGAAAATTGTCCATAGAATCACCTTCATTCATGTGCTCACTCTCCAATTGTTTTCGGAGGTAAGGAACATGAACCTTATTCTTAGCCTGGTACAATGTGGTAAGCGTACCCTAAGAACAAGAGCAAATGTGAGGAATAATGGCACGTTTGATAGACAAAGCTATCAATGCATGTGCTTGAGCATCTCTACCATCCCAAGAAATTCGCTCTATAGTAGGTGCAACAGAAACAGGAGCACGAATAGGAATCTATAGAATATCATAATCTTTGACACCATCTCCATCAGCTCCAACACTTACATTTGCTTTACCTGTATTCGCAGGTGTAATAGAACATCTTTCAACACCCTGCACAATATTCCACAGTCCTTTTGTGACCAATACACTCTCAGCCATGGCCATTGGCTAAAATACCTTGATGCAAAAAAATGATTGTATCTGAAAAAGTTGAACAGAACTACCCAAACAAGTTCTGCTAGACCTGTAGCAGACTTTGAGACGCTTATACTGGCAAACCAAAACCGGCATATATCTTTGGCACAAAAAGACAAAATAGCCTATAGAAGCACTACAATAGTGCATTCGAAGGCCGAAACGAGCTCAGATCACGATTTTGGCACCACAAATCGAAGTTGTTTTGATCTCTGAAACAGCTTGAGTATGCTTATCAAATTTCATGGGATTCTGATACTGCAACTGGAGAGGTGTAGACAATGCCCTAGATGAAGCGACGACCTGCTCTGATACCAATTGTTGGAGTTAGATGTCTGTGGAAGCACACAAACAACAAAAGGAAGAAGAAGCATCTTGGAGCACAACACACAATACTAAATGTATTACCACTAGAATGTACAAAGATAAGTAGCCCGTTAGGGCAATAGGCGTATATACAAGCCGGGGGAAAAAAACCTCCTAAAGAGGGAAAAAAGTACCCCAGTCATACTAGAGTGTTCACACACATCACTACCTGCTCACACACCAAAAAAATTTCTCTTGAAGAAGTTCCACAACAAAATGAACCTCCAAGCAATTAGGTTTCTTGTGGTGAAAATATGCTACTCTGTGTTTTGTCGTTTTAGAGATTATAACCTCTAAGTTTGAACTTTTGCTCTTCAAGAAACTTCAACAATTTTTCTTCACTATGTAAGTATATATAGAACACCTCAATCAGAGGTGTGTAGCTCAAGATATACACAAAACACACATCTGCTATCAATTTCACCTTCATGTGTAGCACTACTACTCTGTATTCTGCATTTTTGACAACCTAGCACTCCAAATCTGAATCTATGTTCTTCTACAAAGTTGTAGATATTTTTTCAAGTTATAGAGATCAAGTTGAATCCCCTCAATCCCATCTTTAAAACTCAAGTTACAACCACAAAACTGACTACTATCCAAGTGATTGTAGATTCATCTTTTACATTAGTTTGAGTTTTTTGAATTTTTTGCATACTAAAACTCCAAAGCAGATATTGGATCCTTTTGTCAAAATATAGCTCTCTGTCTCATCTATGCACCAAACTTTGAAAGGTACCAATCTAAGCTTCCTAGCTTGATTTATGGCCGAAATATTGAACAACTATCAAGGGGTGCTGACCTGCACATTCACCTCTTGTGACCTAAGCCTCCATTGAAGCTTCTTGCACACCAGCTTCAGTAAGATCTAATACTAATGAAGAGCTTTGGTGTGCTAAACAAGAGGACCAAGGAGGAGATGGAGGGAGAGAGAGGAGAGGAGAGACACGCACATGTGCATGGGAGCCTCAAAATCCGCATAATGATCTCCATGAGGTAATGCTCTATAAATGATGTATATATATGAATATAGGGGCAAGGTCACATGACCCTTACATCCCCAACAATACCTTCATCTAGAAAGATTGGCCACACCAAACACCTGTATCCAGGGAGTGAGCCATATTCTAAAGCACCCTATAGCTTTAACATAGATGAATTAAAGGAGCTTAAGATTCAATTAGATGATCTTTTGAAGAAAGGCTTGATAAGACTGAGTGTTTCACCTTGGGGTGCACCTGTTTTATTTTAGAAGAAGAAAGATGGCTCTTATAGATTATGTATTGGCTATGGGAGGTTGAATAAAATGACAGTTAAAAATAAGTACCCACTCCCTCACATAGATGTCTTATTAGGTCAAAAGTGGAATGATTGTATTCACTAAGATTGACTTAAGATTTGGATATCACCAAATCAGGATCAAAACAAAAGATATACCCAAGATGGATTTTTGAACATGTTATGGCCACTACGAGTTTACAATTTTACCTTTTGTATGAACAAATGCTCCTACCACATCTATGTGCTTGATGAAGAATGTTTTTCATGATTACATAGACAAATTCATCTTAGTATTTCCTGGTGATATATTTGTATACTCTAAAGATGATCTTGAGCATGTTGTACATCTTAAGAAGACTTTCCAAAATCTTAGAAAACACAAATTGTATGGAAAGAAGAGTAAGTGTTTCTTTGCTAAGGATAAACTTGTGTATCTTGGAAGAGTCATATCTAAAGAGGGAATTCATATAGACCCAGATAAAGTGAAAACAATAGTCGATTGGCCAGTTCCTAAATTGTAAGGGAGGTTAGAAGTTTTTTAGGATTGGAACAATATGAAAGATCACATATTAAGGATTTCTCTAAGGTAGCTAATCCCCTTATAGAGTTGATGAAAAAGAATGCAGGATTTGTGTGGAGTGATTCCTATAAAAAATCATTTGAATCATTGAAACAAAAAGTCATTGAAAGTTGTGTTTTGAAAATATCAAAAATGGAAAAGCCTTTTGTGGTTGCATGTAATGCAAGTGGGTCTGATAAGATGTGTTCATTCACATGATGGTAGGGTGGTTGCATATGAATCAAGAAAATTAAGAAAATATGAACTTAATTATCCTAATCATGATCTAGAAATGCTTGTAGTTGTACATGCAATTAAGCATTGGAGACATATACTATTAGGGGTTAAGTTTGAATTGAAAACATATCATTAGAGTCAAAAATACATTTTCACACAACCATTGCTTATAGGCAAAGCGTCGGATTGAATTATTAAGTGAGTATGATTTTGACATTAAATTTTTGGTTGGTAAGGAATCGAAGGTCTCCGATGCATTGAGACAGAGACCTTTATGCAATCTCCTTTTTGTAATAAATTATGATTTTCTCAATAAAATTCAATAAGAAAACTAAAATAGGACTCTTTTTATGCACCTATCTTGAATTTTTTGCATGCAAATAGGGGATCAATGTATCAAGACAAATTTCATTTGCAAAATGGATCATTTTATTGTAACAATTGATTATGCATATATTCTAAGTCTCAATTGAAAATTAAAATATTGCATGATGGTCATGATGAAACTTTTTAGGCATATACAGGTTATTGAAGGAACTATGTTAAAATGAAATATTCTTACTCTAGCCATGTATGAAGCGAGATATTAGAAAATATGTTAGTGAATGTTTAACGTGCCAATAGGTGAAATCTGAGTTTAAGAGAATGCTTGGAATGCTTCAACCTTTGGATGTTCCAAATCAAAAGTGGGAGTTTATCTCTATGGACTTTATCACTAAATTGTAATCATATGTGAATCTATACATTTATCATCATCTACTTCTCTGTTTTGTTCTCTGCTATACTCACTCAGAGCAGTACCTTTAGAAGGTCATATCTCGAGTTCTACTCATCCTTTCTCAGTGTTTTAACATGCGTTGGATAGCTCTCACTGTCTACTTTCTAGCTATAAATTTTTATGGTCATTGGATTTAATAGTTTTGAAGATATCTGCAATTTACTGCTCACTGGTCTATCTCTGTAGAGCCCCGAGAATTGTGGGCATGTTCCAGAAATTGATGAATCTTCTTCTCACTGCTCAGTCCATCATTTGAAGTGTTTTAACTTGGATTGGGAAGCCTGCTAAGTCTATTTGCTATGCCCAAAAGGAATTTTTCTAATTCCTACCAGGTTGAGAGCACTGTTCATTTTTTCTAGCAGGTGTATGTCCAAAAATAGCAAGTTTTGGGAGCTAGTCATTTCGCAACTAGTCTGTCTTCACTTAAACTTTTGGGATACATGTTCCAAAGTAGTTGGCTGATATTTTGGTGGATTTAGGAAGCTCAAAGGGTCTACTAATCAACTCTGAAGTCTCAGTTGGCTGGTGTGAAGCTGGTTGTAGCAACACCTACTCATCTTTGGATTGCATCCACCATCTCTCTTCACAAAGATCTCTTCAATGTATGGTTGTTCAAGCTTGGCCTCGGTAATGGGAGATCCATTCTCTTCAAGATTCATTCTAGAAATAAAATTTTAGTGATAATTGTTTTGGTAAAAAATGGAATACGTACTTAATGAAATACTAACCTTCTATTTTACACAATGAAATAAATTAATGAATTCAAACTATGTTTCCTAAATCCTCTCTCCATCCCAAACATCAAAGAAATGAAAGAGCTCGTTGAGTCCCATTTCATATACAAGATCATATCATGTTTATACAAATTACTAAGAATCCCAATATACATCAAGTGATAGGTGCCATAAACAAACCTATCTAAGCTTATAAATTTGTGAAATGATACCAAATGAATATATATAATTTATAAGCCTAATACACGAATCCATTCATAAAAAACTACAAATCAACAATCTATAATCCCATATATCTCTCATGTTTCTCTTATCTCTTTCATGTCTTTAACTATAATACTTGCAAAAAGGCCAAAAGATTAGAACTACTTCAAAAAATTTGAAAATCATATTTTTTTTGGTATCAAGGTAGCCTTGGAAGCCAGCTGAAACTTTTTGGAGTCATATCCATGAACTTACATCCAAAACTCTAAGAGTTTGCACCTATGTGTAGAAGGTCTTGAAATCTGATACATGCCTACCAACAACTCATCAATAGACCTAAAAAATGAACTCCAAATCTAATAATATTTGTTTCATTTGAAATGTATACTCCTCAACTAAATTTTGACAAAGTTTCATTAGAATAATATAATTTATATGAGAGAAATTCCCAAAATAGTGTCTACAACACCTATAAAGAATTGTGGACTTGGAGATTGAACCAAAGAACTAAAACTCCTTAGTGGAAACAATGTTTAAAAAATCTTAGATTTTATGTGCTATTGCATATCACTCAAAATTTTCAAAAAGAATTGATTCACATTGGATAATTCTTGAAAGAGAAATGGCCAAATTGCTAGACCTCTACACAATTCTCTAGAAAGTCCTCAAGAGAGAGATCAAAGAGCTAAATAATGCATTATTGTTGATATATTTTGGTAGTGATGTGTGTGAGTACACTTAAGACTCTCGAACACTTTTTTCCATTTTTAGGAGATTTTTTTCCTCGGCTTCTATAAATGCCTATAATACTAATGGATCACCTATCTTTGTACATTCAATTGGTAATACATTCTATATTGTTTTTTGCTCGAAGCTTCTTCTTCATCCTTCTATTGTTCGTGTGTGTTCATAGGCCTCAAACTCCAACAACTGGTATCAACAGGTCATCGTTTCATCTAGATCATCATCAACACTGCTCTAATCAAAGTCTTAGAATCACACGAAAATTGGTGAGTATGCTCGAGCTGATTAGGAGTTCAAAATGATTGAACTCTATTGCATCAAAATCTTGATTGTAGCTTATTTTGGCCTCCAAATGCACTATCATGGTGACCATGCAAGCAATTTGGTCCTTTTGTGCCAGACTTATCAGGTTTTTGTTTGCAAGTACAAGGGCATCAAAGTATGCTACACTTTTAGCAGAGCTCAATATGGTATTTTTGTTCAACTTTTTGAGATACAATCATTTTTTTGCATTAGGGTATTTAGTCACTAGCCATGGCTAAAAGCAATGGTGTATTCCATATGTTGGTTGTTGAGGATAAGTTGGATGGTACTAATTACACATTGTGGGAATGTATGATGCACCATGTATTGGTCGCAAAAGGGTTGTGGAATATTGTGTAAAAAGGGTGTTGAAAAATACCCTACTACACCTGCAAATACACTTATTGAAGGTGATGTAGATGGCATTGAAGATGATGATCTTCAAATTCTTGTTCGTGTTGCGATTCCTACTACACCTAGTGTAGAGCAATTTTGTTGGGATGGTAAAGATACTTAGACACATACATTGATAGCTTTGTCTATCAAACATGGCATTATCCCTCAGATTCACTCTTGCAGAACAACTAAGAATGCTTGGGATACACTTACAACTTTTTACCACAAGAAATGAGGCTCATGTTGCTTAAATTTGAAAATAGTTGGAGGGTCAGCATATGAATGAAGGAGATTCTATGGACAATCTTTTTACAAAGATCAAAGATTTGAAGGAGCAATTGATTTCTGTTGATGAAGTCTTGCCAGATAGTTCACTTATGTTGGATGTTCTTAACGGTCTTCCAAATTCATATTAGATTTTTGTTTCTACTCTTTTACTAATGTTGCACAATTAACGGAAGACAAAGGTGAGAAGAAAACAGAAAATTTGAAACAATTTTGCAAATATTGCAAGGCAAATTATCATGGCATAAAGAGCTATCCTAAATTGGCTGCAAAAGAGGCCAAGAAGAAAGAGGCTATTATGGTTGTTGCACATGCCTCTACACCTAAAACACACTCCGATAATCTTGTTCATAATGAAGAATGGGCATTTGCTAATATTTGTAGCTATGGACCATCTTCTTGTGAGTAGTGTATGTTTGCAATAGACTCAAATGTTTGGCACTTTGATAGTGGGGCAACCAAACATGTTACCTTGTACTGCAGTTTCTATGGTTCACTTGGGTCCACCCTTATAGGGAACAATGTCACATGTGCTAATAGCTCCTCTTATCTTGTAATGGGAGTAAGTAAGGTCATTTTTTACTACAGTTGATGGTAGTTCTTTCACATTGTCTGATGTTTTATATGTGTTAGGGATCAAGAGAAAGTTATTGTCTATTTTAGCATTAGCCAAGATTGGCTTGTTCATCAAATTTGTTGATGAGAGATTTACAATTCATTATCTCTCAAATGGCCATGTTATTATCGGCTCCATCATTTTATGTAATGGGCTGCATAAGCTCATAGACTATGTGAAATCTGTGAACGATTTAGCATGTGTAGTTCAAGATTGTCATGCTATCTTAGATGCAAAGCTTTGGCATGCATGCTTTGGTCATATGAACTTTGCTAGTTTGCTACACCTACAAAAATCCAAAATGGTGTCCTCTGTGCCCAAACTCGAGGCACCTTGTAAACATGTTTATGAGGGTTGTATTTTGGGCAAAATGCAGCATTCCACCTTCCCAACAAGACGGTTTAGTTTGAGTTGCTAATAAATTGAAGCTTGTTCATAGTCATGTATGTCATCCATTGCAAGAACCGTCTTTTGGGAACTACCTTTACTTCATGAATCTTATTGATTATCTCTCTAGGTGTGGATGGGTGTATCCATTGAAAGCAAAGTCCGAAGTGTTTATGTGGTTCAAATAGTTTATGATTGGTGTCATAAACACCTCAAAAAAATGGAGCTTTTGAAAGAAAGAATAGGTCTCTCATGGAGATGGCCAAGTATATGGTCAAAACTTAAGCTTTAACACATAGCTTTTGGCTTGAGGCTATTATGTGTGCAACATCTATACTTAAAATGTGTCCCACCCACTACAATTGATCACTCCAAATGAGGCTTGGCATGGTCACAATCCATCTGTTACATGTATTTTTGTTGGTTACAGTTCTGAAAGCAAAGGCTATCATCTGTATCATCCACAAAGTAAACACATTTGGGCTAGTTGTGATGTTGTTTTTATGAAAGATGCAATTCAGCCTTACTTTCATGTACCAAGGAGACTTAGTTAGCTCTAAAGATGTGTGTGACACTTTTTTGCCTCTTTTCACAAATGGACATTCAAGTGCTTGTTCAAATGAGGCAATTTCTCATCCTCTATAGGTTCACATGATGATGCAGATCATTCCATTTCTAATGAAGATCTATCATATGCATTAGTGCCTAAATAACAACAAAGGAAATTGTATGATAAAGCCATAAAATGTATTTTTGTTGGGTACACTTTTGAAAGCAAATGATATCGTCTCTTTCATCCATAGATTAAACACATTTTGGTTAGCCTGGATGTTTTTGTGGAAGATGCAGTTCAGTCATTACTTTCATCTACCAAGGAGACATCGGTTAGCTCCAAGGATGTGTACGACACTTTGCTTCCTCTTTTCATAGGTGGATGGTCAACTGATGGTCCAAATGAGGCAATTTCTCAGCGTTTACAACTTCCACATGATGATGTACATCATTCCATTTCTTATGCAAATTTACATGATGCACTTGTTGATGAGAGGTTTGATATATAGGAGGCAAAATATATGCCTAAATGGTTGGTGTAGACTTTGAGAGATAGCAAGTGAGATGTACTTTTGTCATATCATACTCGTTTAGGCTCTCACAATGCTTCCTTTGCATTTGATTGCTATGCAATGTATGTATGTATTTCTCTCTCTCTCTCTCTCTATCTCTCTCTCTCTCTCTCTCTCTCTCTCTCTCTCTCTCTATATATATATATATATATATATATATATATATATATATATATATATATGTGTGTGTGTGTGTGTGTGTGTGTGTATGCCATGAACTAGAGTGGCTTTTTCATTTAGAGAGCGTCATGACAATGCTCTCATAATAGAACTGTGAGCTCTGGGCAACATGCATGATGCTCTGCACAGAGCTATAGAATAGTAAAAAACTACACAATACACAAAGACCCCGAGCACAGATTTCCTAGATTTTACAAATGTGGTCAAACTTATAGTCTATGGTTGACCAATACAGTATATGTTTTCTAAAAGAACATACATGATAGTTTTCGATGTCCATTTGGCCTTTCACATGGACACTAATGGTAACAATCTCCCACTAAAGTCCAATATGGCCAAAGTGAAATATGGGAGGAATTTTAATGCCAAAACTTTGAAAGAGGCTTGGAACAGTTTGTTCACATTGTATGATGATGGAGACCACCAAATTCCCAATGCAAATCTATCTTGACTTAAGAACACCTCTATGTCAAGTATAGACAGGACTTTACATCAGTTACTTCAAATTTTCAAGTTCAAAATTGAAGTATAATTTCTCATCAATTTTTGAACTTCTGTTCTTCTTCAACAGTCTACCTCAAGATTCAACTTCAGTACCTGCAAATGTCATAGGTTTTAATGCTTCAAATTACATAAGAATCTTTATATGATCCTTGTGCAGACTTGAGATATAATAATCCTTTGATTATACTAATTAAGACTTTGATTAATCACTAAGATCAAAAGTATGTTTGAAATTGATGTTAAAAAATGGTGATCTTGACATAGGTGACTGCAATCTTTGATTTCTCTCAAACTAAACCCATTTTGCAAAATGCTTTCGGATATATCTTACTTATCTCTCAACTTAGATTTCTAGTGCTTAAACACAGAAAACTTTAGATGCATCACTGAGATCTAAGCAAAACAATTAATCAACAAGATGCACCATTTTATTTTGAACTTCAAGGAGTTGACATATGAATGTTCCTATGAACCATACACACACTATGAGAGGAATCAGGACATGAAACTTTAACCATAGCTTGGTTTACTATTAAATTAGATCTATGTACAATGATTTTTTATTTGCATGATCATCTTGAGAGAAATGTGAATTAGACTGAGCTCTAATTCTACATATTTCCATCGACACTTCTACCTCTTCTATGATTATGAACTCTAAATTTCTACACTCATAATTGACTTATATAGCCATGAGTTCGTAAGTGGATCATGACTAATAATAATTATTCACTTGCTTGATTATTAATCAAACTATAATACACTAATTAGGATCCTCTTGAAGTGAATATATGCTTAGTCATGTCTCATGCTTTCTATCCATTCCTTCCTCATTCTTCTTGATCTTTATCTGCACCAAATTCTCTTTATCTTTGTCCATACTCTTGCTTGACTTCATTAACCTTCATAAGCACCAATTTGTGATTGGTCTACACCAACAACTCCCCCTCAATCACTAATTGTGATCGTGCTTTTCTTCTTTATTCCTGCCATCTCTTTGAATCTCTATAACTTAGGTCCGTCTAGACTCTTGGCTAACACATCTACTACCTGCTCTTTTGTTGGAGTATATGTGACTTCAATTTCTTTATCAAGTAACTTTTCCCTCAAGAAATGATATTGAATCTCAATATGTTTAGTTCAGGCATGAAAAATAGGATTAGCTTCCAAGTAAAGTGAACTCATGTTATCACCATATATAATTGAAACCTTGCTCAAATCCAAGACTCTTCATCAAATTCTCGATCCATATGACTTCCTTTGCTACTTCTACCATTCCTTTATACTCAGCTTCTATGAATGACAAAGCAACTATGTGTTGCTTCTTTGAACACCATGATACTAGCTTATCTCCAATGTAGCATAAGTATCCGTGTGTAGATCTTCTATCACCTATACTACCTGCCCAATCTGCATCAGTAAAAACTTTGATTCTAGTTTCAGAAGTGAAACCATACTACAAACCTTCATTAGAAGTTCCTTTGATGTATCTTAACACTCTTTGTGCTGCAATCCAATGAGTTCTCTTTGGATAATGCATGAATTGTGATGAAACACCAACTGCATATGAAAGATCTGGTCTTTTCAAGGTAGCATAAATCAGAATACCTACCAAACTTTGATACATCTTCATGCCTTTGAACTCTTCACCTCCATACCTGCTTAGCTTATGATTTACCTCTAATGTTAGATTCTACAATTTTCCATGTTGAACTTTAAAAAAAGATTCTTCAAGTACCTTTCTTGTGTAACATACACTCCATGTTGAGTCTAGATGATCTCCATGCCTAGGAAATAGGATAAATTTCCCAATTCACTTATCTTGAACTCCTTCTCCATTTGCTCCTTAAGCTTTTGTATTCCTTTCATATCTATACCTGTAAGTATAATATCATCAACATAGATACAAATGTATATGTACCCATCTTCACCCATCTACATCCTATTACTATTGGTGCAATTATACCCAAGCCCACATGCTTGATCAATTCACTTATGCTCAACTTATTGGCATAACCCATGGAAGGCCTCATATGATCAACCTCTTGTAAAAATACTTCACATTTACCCTTGTAAAAGTGGATTACACCCATGAGGAGTTAGGAAGCTCTAAATCACGTATCATTTGATTGTTCAGAAATGAGAGAATCTATCCTAGATGGTAGCATTCACCTTTTAGGTAGAAGTTTGAATTTGAATTCAAACTTTGGCTCCAAGTTCAACTATAAGAAGAGGATCAAGAAGACTCGCATATATATCAAGGTAGAGAGGTCATTCTGTAGTACATCCATTATCAAGTGAGATCTCAAATCATAGCTCTTTCACGTCTCACACATTGAGCAATGCTTGATTGCCAATGACATTGTATATGTACATGTTTAATACATATATGATCATTATATTGTCATTTTACTTCTCTGTTATAACTCCATTAGAATAGTGATCTTCTCATAGCTTGTTCTCAGTGTGTAGTTGATCGTTTGCTATGATTTAAAGCATGATAGAATTAGCATATTGTCTATTATAATCCTACAAAGTTTCATTAGCATTGAATCTCGGAATGATCAGATATTAGCATATCTTTGCTCATTGGTTTGATGATTATAGCAGCCCGTGAATGTCAAGATGGAGATATGATTTGCTAGATACCTTTCTTTGCATGTAGCCCATCATTTTTTATGAAAACACTCATGATTGTTGGCTTACTAAGTTAATTAGAGTTCCCAAAGGAATTAATCTAATTACTGCTGTGCTCAGAGATTTGTTCAAAACACTGAACATGTGTAAGAATAAAAAGAACAAGTTTTTTGTTCTTGGATCAACTCCAACATATCTGTTTTGAGTCATCTTTTTGAGATTGATCTTCGAGGGTACATAGGGTGTCTAATACATCCTTTGACAAGCTAAAAGGGCCCACCACATATCTATGGAGTTCATTTGGCTGGTGTAGTGCAAAGTTTTTGCAACACCACTTCATCTTCATCAAGTGCAAATCCATCCTCATAGTGGTATCAGAGCAAGGTTGAAGAACATGGTACATGGATTTCCTTCATCAATTGATAAACTGGATAGAGGTAACTACTCAATCTAGTTTTCAAGGATGGAAACTTATCTTCAAGGTAGGAATCTATATGGTTATATAGCTATAGATGAAGTTATGCCAAGTTTCAAGAATAAAGGTCAACCTACACAAGAAGAGGAAGAAAGATTGAGCACATGGTGCTCCAAGGATGCACTTGCAAGGTCTTATCTCCTCAACTCTATCTCAGATTTTTTGTTGCCTCACATTAGAAGTTGTAAAACATCATAGGAAGTGTGGAATGTGTTACCATTAGTGTCCATGTGAAAGGGCAAATGGCCACTAGACACTTCTTTGTATATGTTCTTTAATAATACATATAGTGGCCCGGTCAGCCATAGACTGTAAGTTCGACCACATTTGTAAGACCTAAGAAGTCTGTCTTCGTGCTCCCTGTGTACTGTGTTTTCTGCGTATTTTGCAGTCTCTGTGTGGAGTACCGTGTGCAGCCTTAGGAGCTTGGTTTTCTACTCTGAGGATATCGTCGTGGAGGTCGTGTGAAGGAGAGTGCACTATGGTGCATTGCCATCGAAATACTTCACTAGTATCAGAGCAATTGGATGCAAAATATTTGTTCCTTTTGTGCGAGTGAAGCGAGCACCCCCCGACTTTCTCCAAGGCTTACGATTAAGGCGACGACCAAGGCATAGAACTTGGCATACCTTGTCATACCTTGTCATCCGAGTCATTGAAGTCACCATTGGCACTGTTGGCTACGCGCGAGGGAGGACCTCAACGATCAAGGAATATAGAGGTTCCCGGTACTTCCCGGGAGATCACCCATCCCAGTACTCTTCCCCCTGGAGCTCGCTTAATTGTGGCAATCTCTTGCCACTAAGCTACAGTCTTGTGGTGTCTAAAGAAGGGGAAAGACTAAGGTTGAAATTACCTTGAACATGTTTTGGTCCCTCAAAGCTTCATTCTTTGCTTTGAAAGCCTATTTCTGAAGCATTTTTGGGGTGTCTTTTGGAGCCATTTTGGAGTACTTCTGCACATAGTTCTCTTCACACAGGTCCAAAAAAATCAAGAAGAGTGTTCTTTGTAGTTCTCCAAAATTAAATATCAACCTTTGGGGCTGTTTTCAGCCACACTCACAAAACTACAAGTTTCTTGAAAGATTTTAGTTTTGGTGGGAGCAGTCACTGCAAATTTATGCAGGTTTTTTGAGCCAAAAACATCAGAGTTGAAAGAAACTTGTAGGTGTTATTGGTTAGTTTTTGGGTTGTGCATTCAGCCTTTTAGTGTCATTTTACTACATATATTGAGCACATACACATTATGTATGCTTCTATGGATACCGCTTATGTACGTCCATGTGGTCATTGATATAGCGGTTACACTCTTTGCATAAAGCCTTTTACGTTTGATAAAGAGGGTCGTGGTGAGGTTTTCTTAATTGGGAGACACCCAGATGTCGGGGTCTCTTCGGTGATGCAGGTGGAAGACTTACCTCGCTTTGCCATAGGAGATGTATGATAGCTTTTCATAGGTGCTTGATAAGCCTAGTTGGCTTCTATTGGATAAGTGATTGAGTGGGTGATTCACTATGCAGGAAAACATGTCAGTACTTACAGTTTTATGATATTTTGACACTGGTCATACACTCATTTTGTAGGGGATACTCTGGCAAATTTTTTCCAAATTTTTTGGTTTTGTCAACTATACAGTGGTCGATTTACTCCTTGATACACTTATTCATTGGTGTTCAAACTCTTCTAGCTCCATTATCATTCCATTTAGTTCTCTATCATCATGGCATCAGAGGCCTCAGGCACATCTTGTGGATTAGGGTCTAGTGCTAGTGTTCTGAGGAGGAGCTATAACTTGCAGGGCAAAGACCATTTTGAGATTTGAAAATTTGATGGCACAAACTTTGCTCTATGGAAGAATCAGATTAAAGATGTGCTGATTCAAAAGAGGCAATGGAAGCCAGTAAATGGAATTTCAAAGAAGCCTATTGACATGGATGAAGATGATTGGGATGAGTTAGATGAAATGGCCAGGTCTACCATTCACTTGCACCTGGCAGATAATGTTTACTTTATAGTATTAGACTGTGAAAGCGTAGAGGAGCTTTGGAAGAAGTTATGCAATACATATGAAAAAGAGATGACATCAAATAAAGTCTATCTGATGAGAAAATTATATGACCTTTGTATGAAGGACACAGATAGTGCTGCTGCTCATCTAAATGAGTTTGATGCTATATTCTCTCAGTTACAGGCTCAGAAAATGGATATGGATAATGATATGAAAGCAGTATTGCTGTTATGCACCTTGCCTTCATCATGGGATACATTTTGCACAGCTATTCGCAATAGTGCACCTGGTGGTAAACTCGTCTATGATGACATATGTGGAGCACTCTTGAGTGAGGAGATTCGTAGAAAATCTATGGTTGGCACTCAGAGTGGAGATGCATATAATGTTCGTGATTCTTACCAAGGAAAGAATCAACAATGTGGCAGGAGCAAGAACAAGGAAAAGAATGGTCAACGGAATAAGAGTAGAAGTAAATCAAGGAAGAGGGATATCGAATGCCATTATTGTCATAAGAAAGGACACACGAAGAAAAACTATTATGCATTAAAGAATGCTAAAGGTAAAGGACAGAATGTTGATGGGCATGTTAAACAGTTACCTGCACCATCTACTTCGACCGTGAAGATTGAAGAAATTAATGCTATTTTTGATGATGCTGATGTGTTGACACTTTATAGTACTGTACCAACTGAGGCTCTTATAGTTGATTCTCTTTCCCACACCTGGCTGCTAGATTTTGGTGCTTCTTTCCATGTGACACCACATAGAGAATGGTTCTCTAATTATGCAACAAAGTCTCTTGGTACCATGAGACTTGGTGATTCTTACTAGTGTGATGTTGTGGGGATTGGACATGTGGTTGTGCAGTTCATTGATGGTTCAAAATTTACTATGCATAATGTACGTCATGTACCTCAATTATCATGCAGTTTGATGTCAGTTGGTCAACTTGATGACCTTGGTTACAAGGTGGCCTTCTATGCTCAGTCCTTTCGTATATCAAAGGGCAATATGGTTATTGCAAAGGGAAGCAAAGTTGGCTCACTTTATCCTTTATTTGTATCACAGAAAGAACACTTGTTAGCTGTTACTGAATAGCCTATGGCTTGTATTTGGCATGGTCGTTTGGGCCATATATCTCGTAGTGGAATGGAAAATCTTTCTCGTTCTGGCTACTTAACTGTGTCATCTTTCTCTGATTTTTCATTTTGTGAGCATTGCCAATATGGAAAGCAAACTAGAAATGTGCATGAACGCACATTGACTCTTCAATTTTGCCTTTAGATCTCATTCACAAAGATGTGTGTGGTCCTATGCCGACTAGGTCCTTAGGTGGTTCTCTTTACTTTGTCACTTTCATAGATGATGCTACTAGAAAAGTTTGGGTATATCCTATCAAATCGAAGGATGAGGTATTCCCTACTTTCAAAAAATGGCTTTCTTCAGTTGAGATTGAAAAAGGAACTAAGCTTAAGGCTTTACATTCAGATAATGGGGGTGAGTATACCTCACATGAATTCAACCTTTTTTGTCAGTCTAGAGGGATTCGTAGAGAGTTTAGAGCTCCTTATACCCCAGTATAGAATGGTGTAGCTGAGAGGATGAATAGATCTATTCAAGATAGAGTAGTCTCTATGTTGCATCATGCAAACCTCTCACAAGGTTTTTGGGCAAAAGCAGTATTGACTGCAGTTCATGTGATTAACCTTTCACCTAGTACTGCCAAAGGTTTGAAAGTGGCACAAGAGTTATGGACAGGGAAGCCACCATATTATGATCATCTTTGAGTTTTTGGATGTGAAGCATATGTTCACATACCAAAGAATCTTAGACAAAAGTTGGATCGTAAGTCAAAGAAATGCATTTTTCTTGGATATGGTTGAGAAGGACAATTTGGATATCGCTTATGGGATCCTGAAACAGGGTCAGTGATCAGAAGTAGTGATGTCATTTTCAATGAGTCTAAGATGCATAAACAACCCATTAAGGAGGTTGAAGTGAGGAAGAGTGGTGTTTGAGGATACTAGTCCTGCAGTTAGCATGCATAAAAATGCTGCACATAGGGATGTTGAAGAGAATGTCCATTCAGATCAGTCTGCATATATTAAACGTGAAACTAACCGTCAGAGACGTGTTTAAACAATTAGTGGGTTCTTGGGAGTGGAAGGGGTCTGTTAAACAGAGGCCCTATGCTTGATTTTCCCAATAATCATCTGGCACACAGCCATATACTAATGCTCAAGAACTCTTATTCAGAATCTGTTTACACTTCGCAATCTTACAGTTCGCAATCAAACTCTTCCAAAGTTTACCGAACACACTCCAGTAAGGTGCTCTCAACATACAACGCCAGGCTATTCAGTATCGTGATACAGAGTTACTTAATTAACTCAAGAACTGTTCCGAACACGAACTACTGTAACACTAGGGATAATAACAGTAACTCAACCTTTACCGAATAGGTGCAGATAATCAAACAAAACAAAAGACGCAGAAGAACTCAAAAGTCCCAAACACACAGTACTGAAGGTCGATTCATACACCGATTAAGACTTACTCAGTGATCAGTGTACCATATAAGAACTACCGTAACACAACTCGCAGTAATAACCTTTACGGAACAATGATTCAGTACGCAACTTAAGACGAGCCTTACTGCAATTTAATCTTTACCGTACAAGGACAGATCTCAACACAGAAGACAAACACAATACGACTCAGAGTTCTCAAAAAACACTACAACAACTACACAGACTTCATCAACCAGACAGACAGTCTGGTGACTCCTCTGGTCGTCACGAAGTGTTTCTTTTTCATTGATTTATATAAAGATTACAACCATCCTTGTAACAACCTTTCGTTCGTGCGAAATATAAAAAGATTCAGTCTTTACAATTGCCAATCCGGCGGCCGACTAACACTCTGGCATGCACGGTGGACTCGAACCCGCAGGTTTACAACAATTATGGTTCATCTACAATGCCTTCTAAATACATCGATCGGGCTAATCTAAAAGTTCGGGCAATTTTCTTCTTTAAGACTTCTAACATTTGTTTCAAAATATCTGGTTCTACTAGTTGGGCATCTGTTCGTACAGAACTTAAAGAAATGACTTCGGTCATCAAAGCTTCTGCTTGCGTCTGCAGAAAAGCTTCCTGTAGATAAAAATCGTTTGATAAGGCCGCATCCCTAGTTACCTTCATATCTGCAATTTGCTTATTTATTTGAGCTAATCTTTCTTTCTGTACATCCAGCTGATACTCCCTTCTTTCTATCTCCTGATTCTGAAATTCGATTGTTTTGTAATAGGCGTCGCGGTCTTGACGAGCACTTGCGATCTCTTTCTGTAATTGCGCTTCCACGTTCAATTTGCATTTAAGAATATTGTTGACGTCAGATAAATCAATTTTGGTTCTCTGAAGTTCTTCATTAGTCTTCTGAGCTAAATCGTACATTTCTTGACCTTTGTTGATCACTTCTTCTAACTGTACTCTGGTTTCTTCTAATAAATTACCAAGTGCAATGCGGGCATCTTCTTTATCTTGAGCTAATTGTTTCAAATGTATAATTTCTGCATTTGCAGCACATAATAAATCTTCCTTTGTTTTGACTTCGGCCAAGGCAGTATCTCTCTGATTTATAATTGTCTCTTGTTCGACAAGTCGGGCCTGAAGTTCCTTAATCTGCTCATTTAAATTATGATTTTTTGCTTTGACTACCTGTAATTCTTCCAGGAGAGGGGTAATGTCTGCCTCCAGCACATCCACTTTGTGTTGAAATTCGTTTCGAATATTATCTATCACTTGCTTCATTTGTTCAGGTAGTTGTTGTGATAGCTGGATCAGCATGTGACCCATGGATGCTAACTCAGAAAACAAGGGAATTGAAGGAATTGGAGGATGAGAACGGGGTTGAGATGAAGAAGCGGTGAGGAGCTGCTGGGAATTTGGTGGAGAGTAATTCGGCAATGAGGATGAAGAAGCAGTGGATTCGTCGAGGACAATGGGTGGAATAGGAATAATGGGTTCAACTAGGGGTTCAGGTGGATGAGTAGGAAGAATAGTAGTTGTGTTGATTACCTTTTCTATGGTTGGTTGTGTAGTGTCATCAGGGCCGGCAGCTGTAGACTCCACTGCTTTAAGCAATTCTTCAAAAACCTCTTTAATGATAGGTTCTCCATCCTCTTGCTTTTCCTGCTCAGATTGCTGTTGAGATGCTTCTTTTGACGAGCTTGTTTCAGATTCGGTGGTAGCATCCTGTTCTTGTTGCCTTTTTGAAGAAGATTGGGCTGATGATTCATGATGCATTGATGTTGCGATGTCATGGAAGGTTTCTTCGTCCTGTCCTTCTTCTTCTTTGTCATCTGCTTGATCATTGGCGGCAGAGCCTTGTACCTGACTATCTGATGAACTAATTCTGATTCTTTTCCGACGGAGAAGGTGGAAAATCTCTTCGTCATCCTCTTCATCATCATCCAAGATTTGTGCAGACTCTTCATGGTGCAGAACGGGTCCTCGGGGTGGTGGTTGTGCTGCTAGAATGATCGGAAATAGAAAAGATAGGATGTGCGGCAGCCTGGACCTTGGCATATCTCCTTTGTTGACCTGCTTGATGATTGACACGCATTCTTTGTGAATGCGGCAAAAGAAATACGAAGCAAAGTTGACATGTTCTCGAGCAGCTAAATCTATAGCAGAGTAAAAGGGACGAGATATTCCATATGTGCGCTTTTGGAGATTCAAAATGGCAGCTAAAAATTGGAGTGCTGATCTCTCAGGTTCGGGGCGACAGAGGATTGCATATTCATTGGAGGAGTATCTAGGGAATAGCTGGATCATGGTAGCTATTGGTAAATTCGGGCCATTCTCTCGTCCTTGCAGAGAGAGCCGGAATGCATGAGAGAAGGTCTGGAGAGTGATTACGGTATGGGATGGTAGGGAAGTGATAGGCCAACTCTACTCGGTAGTAGGTGTGGCAGCGATGGCGACGATTATTTGTGCGTAGAAAGGGTGGCAATCCACTAAATGCCAGGGCAATTCAACGAAATTGACCAACCCGCGGACGCGCAGGAACTCACCTACATCAGCAGGGAGTCCTTCACGGAAGGCGGCAAAGTTTGCCAGAGCTTCCATGGTGCACAGACAATAGCGAGCACGATAACACAAGCGCAGGGTAGACAGAGAGCACAAATACACAAATCACACAGACACAATAACGATTAACAGCGAAACGAAAAAGGTTAAGTAGATGCTTGGCAACGGGAAGCCATTGAAATTACTAATCATCGCACGACGTTGAGATGATAACCTCATAACTTCGGTGTGCATGCATGAACAAAACGATAATGCCGGGCGGCTATTGACATAATTAGGTATCAAAACGAGGATATTTACAAACTTATTTTATTAAGCTTGTAAAAACAAAAAGAAAGAAAGGAAAAAGAGAAAACGAAAAATACGCGGTCAATCGCGAAACGTTTTAGTGGGGATCAGATGCGTGCTGATACGGTCGCAACTTTGAACCATTTATCACCTTCAAAAGAGGAATGCCAGTCAAAGTAGCCAACCGAAAAGTGGCTAGGCCCACCTGTTTAGAAATCCGGTATGGACCAAACCATCGTAATTTGAATTTTCCAGCAGAGCGATTCGATTTTGCATTGTAAAAGAGTACAAGTTGCCCCACCGTAAAAACTGGAGTTTTTAGATATCGATCATGTGTTCGAGCTTGTCTTAACTGTACTTCCTGAATAGTCAGAAAACTGTCCCACCGATGCTCATCTAATTCTCTGAGTGTATCCAACCAAAATGATAGAGATTCTTCAGGTAACAGTTTCTGAGTGAGAGCTACACGTAAACTTGGCACAACAATCTCCATTGGTGCTATGGCTTCCAGTCCATAAAGCGAGTTTGAAAGGTGTTAGTCCTATTGCTACCTTGTAGGTAGTCCGGTACGCCCATACTACTGCAGGTAACAGTTGATCCCACCTTTCCGATGATTCCAGAATCAGTTTTCGAAGCATATTCAACAAGGTCTTGTTTGTACTTTCAGCCAAACCATTAGCACGAGGGTAATAAGGAGAACTGAATTTATGCATTATCTGAAAAGAATGTGTGAGTGCTTTCATTAAGTTGTTAACAAAATGCATGCCTTGATCTGTAACAAGGTCCAGAGGTAAGCCAAAACATGGGAAAACATCTTTCATTAGACACTTTGCCACCGAAACAGCTGTGGCAGACCTTAAAGCCCATGCTTTTGCCCATCTGGTAGCATAATCTGTACATGTCAGAATATAACGATTATTACTGAGGATTGCTGGAGGTGTAATAGGTCCAATAAAATCTAGACCCCACTTCTGAAAAGGCTCCAAGGGCAAGACAGGTTGGAGAGGGAAAAATGGTGTTGTAGAGGCTGTCCAGACCTCTGACAATTATCACATTGTTTGACAAACTGAGATACATCCCTGTACATGGTAGGCCACCAAAGTCCACTTTGCAAAATTTTCCGGTGCGTTAAATCTGCTGCGAAGTGTCCATCGGAAGGAATTGAGTGAGCCAGAGTAATGATTGAGTTAACTTCATGCGGAGGAATACAACGAAGTAAAATTCCAGTGTGATCCATATAGTAGAATTCTCCAGCAATTAACTGGAATCTGCGACTGTACACTGCAATCTTCCTATGCATTGCAGGAGAGGTCTGAGCAGGAATACATCCATCAGTAAGAAAAGTTAATATCTGATCGTAATATGTAGATGGCATAGGTGGTTCTGCATATTCATCATTAGTTCGTTCAGTAACATAAATCGCTGGTGTGGTGTCATCTACACCGACCAGAGCTTCACCGAAATCTAAGCGAGAAAGGAAATCTGCTAAGGCATGTGAGCTGCCGGGCCGATGTATTACTTCGAAATCAAACTCTTGTAAAAGTAGAACCCAACGCGCTAATCGACCACCTAAATGCTGCTGTCGTACTAGATAAACAAGTGAACCATGATCTACATGAAAAGTAAATTTGCGGCCAAGTAAATAATGCCTGAATTTCTTTACAGAATATACTAAACCCAGACATTCTCTTTCAGTTACAGAGTAATTCTTTTCAGCAGGAGGAAGGCTTCGGCTTGCATAGTAAACAGGTCTGAACCACTTATCAGTTTATTGCATTAACACACTTCCAATGGCTATATCTGATGCGTCTACGAAAACATGAAATGGACGTTCCCGATCAGGTGGTTGTAAAATTGGGACCTGCGTTAATAAACATTTTAGACGATCAAATGCTGTTTGACATTCCTGAGTCCAATCAAACTATTTA
The DNA here is from genome assembly GCA_020310875.1 of Ceratopteris richardii. Lineage (NCBI taxonomy): Eukaryota > Viridiplantae > Streptophyta > Polypodiopsida > Polypodiales > Pteridaceae > Ceratopteris > Ceratopteris richardii. Next base: position 174,211,136 of record CM035424.1, on the reverse strand, counting down.
GGAGTACTCGTGATTAAACGGTTAAGTGGAATGGCTAAATGAGCGAGCCACCGTAAATGGCGACCATGCCATCTCACTTGACCCATGAATCGCATTACTTCCTTTGGTGTAGTAGGTACATGTGCTTCTAATACAGCTGCAATTTTATCTGGATCGACTTGAATACCTTGTGCAGAGATAATATGGCCAAGTAACTTTCCATATGAAACCGCAAATATAGATTTGTTTGGGTTCAGGCAGAGTCTGTATTCTCTGCACTTCTCAAAGCAATACCGTAAATGGAACAAGTGTGCTTCCATTTTACCGAATAAAGAGAAATCATCAAGATATACTTGCATAAAAGAGGTAAGATAAGGGGAGAATATTTCCTGCATACACCTCTGGAAAGTGCTAGGGGCATTTCTCAATCCGAACCACATAACAGTACAAGCAAAAACACCCCAATTGGTAATGAAAGCGGTCTTTGGAATATCTTGTTCAGCCATTCTGACTTGATTGTAACCACTGTAACCATATAAGAAAGAGTACATTTCATGTCCTGCTACTCTGTCAAGCATCGTGTCAAGAAAAGGTAGAGGAAATGGATCAGGCACCGTAGCTGCATTCAGTTTCCGGTAATCCATACATATTCGCAGTTGCTTATTCTTCTTAGGAACAATAACAATTGGTGAGATCCATTCAGCGTGCTCTACTGGTACAATGAATCCAACTTTCAATAACCTATCCAGCTCTGCCTTTACCTGTGTTGCATAATTTGGATTCATCCGATAGCTGGGTTGTTTGATTGGTTTTGCTTCCGGCTTCAACATGACCCTATGTTGATAAATACGAGGGTCCAAACCTTTCATGTCTTTGTAATCCCATGCAAAAACATCAGAGAACTCTCGAAGTAGCTGGATTAAATCTGCTTGAAACGCTTCAGGTAAGCTTTCCTTTAGCTTGACAGGACGTGGATTTTCTTCATCTCCTAAAGTATAGGTGATCAACTGATCTTCTGACACATAGAATTGTCGAGACTTCTCTGTATCATCAGCTGGTTTTAAAAGTTGTTGTAGATCGGCGTCATCTATAGCAGCAGTACCTTCTTTCTTGTCTTCTTCGGTCACAGGCATCATCGTACAGACTGCCGGATTCCAATTATCTACAACAGATTGTAGATCAACAATTCCTAGGGAGATCGAATCAATATTATTCTTCAAAAACTCTTCTTCTTCATTATCTGACAAACCATCTAACATATGAACTGGTTCTGCAAAATAAGGTCTAGCATGTAATTCACAAGGCTGGATAGCATCTAACTTGACAACATATTTACGAGTATTGTCCTTGAAAGTGAGTTCCTGTGCGGACCAATCTTGTATCACCTTGGCTTGTTTCAACCAAGGATGGCCGAAAAGCAGATTATAATCCAAGCTAGACTCTGGTAGTTCTAAGACGACAAAAGTCATCTTAAATGTTGTACCTTGCAAAGTTATGGAAACATCTCGTACTAGTCCCACTGGGTTGACTCTGGACTGATCAGCCATCCTTACAAAAAACTGGACAGGCTCAATTTTCGTCCATCCTAACTTTTTACACAGTGCGGCAGTAGCAATGTTTACACCAGACCCTCCATCAATTAGTACTTGATTAATTTTATGATTTTTGTACCATACCGTAATCAATGGGACCGAATGATCCATCGTAGAGTCAGTTTCTGGTTGTACTGTTACCGTTGCTGGAATGCAGGCAGACTCAGTACTAAACTGTTGCTGGAATTGTTGACGGACTCCTGGTACTAGTGCAAGTAACTGTCCAAGAGGAAGAGTAATGGACGCTTTAGATAAAATTTCCCATGCTTTATTTACTTGACTCGTACTTTTGATCGATTCTGAAGATGATGCATCTATTACTGGAGTTGACTCTTGCTTCTGTGCAGTTTCCTTTGACAGTGGAACTTGTGTCATTGGAATAGGATCTGGGAACACTGGAGGTTCTGTGGTGGTCCATTGATTAGCCTTGTCATATGTTCTTTGCTGTTCTCGGATGCCTGGTTCAAATATTTCAGTTGCTGGTTGTAACGGCCTACCGGATCTGGTCTGAACTACTGCAGCTTATGTTTCTATGGGTGTGATATGAACCATATTTGTCATTGGGTTCTGGTGCTCTTTCTTCCTTTGATCATATTCGGCTGCATCTTTACAAAATCTTCGAATGTGTCCTAATTCACCACAGAAATGACAACGAGGGGGTGGCAAAGCATTACCTTCTTGTGGCGGACCTGTCTGCCAGCGGTTTGCATTGTAGTTATTATTTCTCTATCCTTGATAATTTCGGTAGCCTTGCTGCTGGTTGTTTCTCATTTGAGGAGGTACATAGTGATTGGCAGGCTGCCCCGATTCTTGTATAATTGCATTTACTGTTGCTGTTCCCTGCACTTTGGCATTGTATGCACAATTCTCAGTGGAATGTCCAATCATATTGCAGATAGCGCAAAACAACTGGTTAAGGGCACAAGTGGTACTGGTATGCCCTGAATTCTTGCACGTGGTGCAGTACATCTGTCTGGTCGAATCTTCTGCAACATTTTTACTCGCTTTTAACCATTCCAGGTCTTCTGTAAATCCTCCTACCTTGTTTTCCAGCTGCAAAGCCATTGCAATCACCGCATCTAGTGTCATAGCTCCCACACAGCGTATGATCATAATCTGTTTAAGTTGCGGAGCCAAACCATTGATAAACCATTGAGTGATAACGTCATCCGGCAGGTTGGCATGGGCTGGCGGTAATTGCCTCAAATGAGTTTTGAATAGGGTGGCATATTCCTGCACTGTTTGATTCATCTTCTGTCTATTGTTTTGCAGGTAATTGAAAATTTTGGCTGGATTCTTCTTTAGCCTGAATCTCTGCAAAAATGCATCCCTTACCGCTTCATAAGTCACAAAATGATTAAAATCATATTATGTAAGCCATCTAGCTGCTTCATTAACTAACGTAGACTGGAATACAATAGCTTTATACGCCGAATCAGGTGGATGATTGAGCACTACGTAACTTATCTCAAATGTGCGTACATGAGCATCTGGGTCATCACCTGGAAATCCACCGAATTTAGTGTACGTTACTCCTGTTGGAGTCGGCCGGGGTGGAAATAGATGTTGTTGTTGTTATTGCTGATACTGTTGTTGTTGTTGTTGTTGTTGTTGCCCACTCATCATGCTGGTGGTTGTATTGTGACTATCTTCTGTGTCCCGAGGCTGAATATCTGAACCGTCGAAATCTGTATCGTCAGCCTGTGCACTCTCCGGCTTGATAATATTGTTCAGTATGCTTCGGATTTCAGCTTCGAATAAGCTACCTTCCTCCTTGATATCAAATGTAGGAAAGCTTTCTCCAAATAACGGTGACTGGACTGAAGATTCACCAAGAAATGGTAAACCGTCACTGGAAAACTGTGAACTCTCAGCAACTGGTACCGAAATAACACCGGAAGGTGTCGAATTTTCACCAAAGCAAGGTGCTTTTTCACCTTCACTAATTTCTTTGGCCAAGACATTTCTATCCGTAGACAAATTCGAATCTTGACCCAATGGTGTTAAATTAACTTCATGCTATGTCCTGGTAGACTCTGGAGTTACTATATCTTCGACAGACTGTGCCGAAATCGCACCGGAAACTGCCAGAAATGTAGTATGTTCCACCGGAATACTACCGGAATCACTACTAGTGTTCTTCACTTCCTTGGCAACTGGGTTAAACCTTTCTGCGCTTCTACCTCCTGGAGGCGTCCTTAGCAAATTAGGTACCCAAGGCTGTCGGTACTTCGGATATGACTCACCAGATCGAGTAACCGGCATATATCATCTTTTGTACTACTTGCGTACTATTACTGTCGATTCACAATCTACAGCCATCTTCACAATCAATCGAACACTCTGGTTGCCATTTTCCCCCAATTAACTGGCAACACTCTTGATGCCACATTCCCACAGACGGCGCCAGTGTTAAACGCGAAACTAACCATCAGAGACGCGTTTAAACAATTAGTGGGTTCTTGGGAGTGGAAGGGGTCTGTTAAACAGAGGCCCTATGCTTGATTTTCCCAATAATCATCTCACACATAGCCATATACTAATGCTCAAGAACTCTTATTCAGAATCTGTTTACACTTCGCAATCTTACAGTTCGCAATCAAACTCTTCCAAAGTTTACCGAACACACTCTAGTAAGGTGCTCTCAACATACAACGCTAGGCTATTCAGTATCGTGATATAGAGTTACTTAATTAACTCAAGAACTGTTCCGAACACGAACTACTGTAACACTAGGGACAATAACAATAACTCAACCTTTACCGAATAGGTGTAGATAATCAAACAAAACAGAAGACACAGAAGAACTCAAAAGTCCCAAACACACAGTACTGAAGGTCGATTCATACATCAATTAAGACTTACTCAGTGATCAGTGTACCATATAAGAACTACCATAACACAACTCGCAGTAATAACCTTTACGAAACAATGATTCAGTACGCAACTTAAGACGAGCCTTACTACAACTTAATCTTTACCGTACAAGGACATATCTCAACACAGAAGACAAACACAATACGACTCAGAGTTCTCAAAAAACACTACAACAACTACACATACTTCATCAACCAGACAGACAATCTGGTGACTCCTCTGGTCGTCACGAAGCGTTTCTTTTTCATTGATTTATATAAAGATTACAACCATCCTTGTAACAACCTTTCGTTCGTGTGAAATATAAAAAGATTTAGTCTTTACAATCACCAATCCTTTACAATCGCCAATCCGGCGGCCGACTAACATATTCCTGTTCAGTAACCATTGAGACGTTCTGCACGTGTCTCACATCCACCTGATATATATGTTCCAGGTTTAGATTTTGTTATGCTAACAGATGCTGGTGAGCCCTCTTGCTACAAAGAGGCTATGCAGACAGAGGATCATGTCAAGTGGGAGTGTGCCATGAAGAGTGAGTTGGATTCTATTCACAAGAATGGTACTTGGGATTTGGTACCTTTGCCAAATGGTAGGAAAGCTTTACCATGTAAATGGGTATATAAGCTGAAATTCACATCAGATAGTGCTTCTCCAAAGTATAAAACACGACTTGTTGCAAAGGGTTGTAAGCAACAACATGGTGTTGATTTCAAGGAAATCTTCTCTCCAATGGTCAAGATGACTAACTTGTGCATGTTGCTTGGATTCATTGCAATGGAGGACTTAGAGCTAGTCCAAATGGATGTGAAAACTGCTTTCTTGCATGGAGATCTTATAGATGAGATCTATATGGAACAACCAAAGGGTTATGTAGTTCTTGGCAAGGAAAGTCTAGTTTGTAACCTTAAGAAGAGCCTGTATGGACTTAAATAGTCCCCTAGACAATGGTACCAAAAGTTTGATGTTTTTATGAAATCTCAAGGCTATTCTCGAAGCAATGAGGATCATTGTCTCTGCACAAAGAGATGATCAGATGGAAGCTTGATATGCTTGATACTTTATGTCGACGATATGCTGATTGCTGGGAAGTCCTCTTATGGTTTGTCAATTCTCAAAAAGAAGTTGAGTCAGACATTTGATATGAATGATTTGCTTAGGTAGAGGGAAAGCATCCATTATTGGTTACACAGATGCTGAGTATGCTGGTTGTGTAGGCAATCATAAGTCTACATCAGGGTACATTTTTCATTTTGGTGGAGGTGCTATCTCTTGGAGATCTCGTCTTCAAGAATGTACAGCTATTTCCACCACAGAAGCAGAGTATGTTGTAGCAAGTGAGGCATGTAAGGAAGCATTGTGGCTTTCTCGTCTTGCTTTTGATATGGGTTTACCTCAACATGTACCTCGTTTGCTCAGTGATAGTCAGAGTGCCATTGCTTTGGCTAAGAATCTGGTCTATCATGCAAAGACCAAGCACATTGAGATGAGGTATCACTTCATTGGAGATTGCTTTGCCACTGAGCGCATTATTCTTGAGAAGGTTCACACTCGAGATAATGCTGTAGATGCTTTGAATAAAGCTCTACCACAGGATAGCTTTCGACACTGTTGTCACTTGATGGGGGTTACTTGATTCATGATCTTACACAATCACTTGTATACTGTATAGTTTGTATACTTACACTCAGGTATTCTTTATCATTCTTTATTTTTCTCCCATAGTTACTTTGGCCATATTGGCCTTTAGTGGGAGATTGTTACCGTTAGTGTCCATGTGAAAGGCCAAATGGCCACTGGACACTTCTTTGTATATGTTCTCTAATAAAACATATAGTGGCCTAGTCAGTCACAGACTATAAGTTCAACCACATTTGTAAGACCTAAGAAGTCTGTCTTCGTGCTCCCTGTGTACTATGTTTTCTGCATATTTTGCAATCTCTGTGCGGAGTACCGTGTGCGACCTTAGGAGCTCGATTTTTTACTCCGAGGATATCGTCGTGGAGGTCACGAGAAGGAGAGCGCATTGTGGTGCATCGCCATCGAAATACTTCAAAATGCACTTGAGGCATTCTTCTCTTCAAGCACAAAGGCCAGGAAGAACCAACTATGGTTGGACTTCACAACACTCACGAAATCTTCCAAGAAAAATGTGACTGATTTTGTCACAAAGATCAAAGATATTGCTAACCAGCTAGGAAGCATTGGAGAAGTGACCGATGAAGAACAAATTGTAAGGCAAGTAATCAATGGCCTAAAAGAAGATGATAAGTGGGAAGCATTCACCACAACAATGGATATGCATGTACCAGATTTCAATACACTTATGGGACAACTTCTTACTCAAGAGTCCAAGCTCATGAAGAATGGAGAAGGTTCCAAAGGTAATCAATCTTCTGCTTTGTATATTGATAAAAGTAAAGCCAAAGACAACAAAGGGAAAGGAAAGAAAGTGGATGATGAAGTAGGTACACACCAAGCTAACTATGCAGGTAGAGGAAGACATGGTAGAGGTAGAGGCAGAGGAGAAAGACAAGGTAGGGGGAGACCCCAAGACTCTAATCTTTATTTTATTTGTGGATTAACTAATCACACAACTAAGAAGTGTTTTAGGAACTCCAAGAATCAAAGAGGCAGAGGCTACAATAGAGGAGGTTATGGCTACTCAAGAGGAAGGTTCAACAATTTCCATGGCAGCCACAACAACTACAACAATTCAACCTACCAAGGAGGATAGAAAAGGAGAAGAGATTACAATAATTACACATAAGAATCAAATCAAGAAGACTCTCTACTTCTCATGAATATGACAATGTCACAAGGTAAATCTGATGAGCATGTTTTCTACATAGATTCAGGTTGCTCAAATCATGTGGCATGAAATGTGGCCCTCCTATCAAATTTAGAAGATCCAAGGAACAAGCATGAAGTGAAAATAGGTGATGATACAAGGCATCTGGTGGACAAGATAGGAAATGTAAAAGCACCTAATGGAAACATCAACCTACTTAGCAAGGTACTCTATGTCCCTACCATCACAAAGAACTTGATAAGTGTAGGACAAATTGTGGAGAAAGGCCTACAAGTAAGGTTCACAAAAGGAGGAGCATTTGTTGAAGTTCCAAGTCAAGCATTTAGGAGAATTGCAAAGGGTGAAAAGACATGTAGATTATTCACATTTCAATTGCAAGACACTAGGAACATTGCTCTCTTTAATTATGGTAGTTAGACACTCACAGAATTGGAAGTATGACACAAAAGGTTAGCACATATTAGTGAAAGATCATTAAAGCAAATTTGTAGGGACCAAAGTGTACTTGGACTCCCTAATCTGTCAAAGCAACACATGATTTATAAGTGTAGTGCATGTCAATTTGGAAAGTTTCACAGGTTATCATTCATGAAGAATTGATATATGCATGGAGAACTCTTGGTTTTGGTTCACACAGATGTATGGGGACCTAGCAAGGATGCTTCAATATCTAGATCAAGGCATTATGGCTCCATTGATGATTGCAGTAGATGGACTATACTATACTTTATGAAACACAAGGATGAAGTATTTTCATGCTTCAAATGATATTTAGCTCTTGTGGAGAATCAAACAGGTAAAACACTAAAAAGGATAAGTTCAGATGGAGAGGGAGAGTACTTCTCCCATGAATTTGACTCCTTTCTTCAAGAAAGGGGAATCAAAAGAGAAATTACTACAAGGTACACTCTTGAGAAAAATGGAGTGGCAGAGAGAAGAAATAGGGCAATTGTTGAAGTTGCAAGCTCTATGTTAAATGAAAAACATTTACCTAATTACTTATGGACTAAGGCTATATCCACAACCACTTATTTGATTAATAGGTTACTTTCAAAATCACTTGATGGCATGACACCATATGAGGCTTGGAATGGAAGAAGACCAAGCTTGGATCATGGTAAGATTTTTGGATGTATTGCTTGTGCTCATGTTCCTTCACAGTTTAGAGGAAAGATGGATCCAAAAGTTGAAAGATGTGTGTTCATTGGATATGACAACAACCAAAAAGGCTACATGTTATACAACCCAACAACCAAAGGATTCTTGGTGAGTAGAGATGTAGTATTTGATGAGAATAGTTCTTGGTATGAAGACTCATGCAGTAAGGTCAAACCACCTTATGATCTTGAAGAAGATTTTCCAAAGCTTGTCAAGGATAAATCTTCTAAAATTGAAGAACATGATACCTCAGAAGATGATGAAGCAACTCAGATTGAAAAACTAAAAATGTGGAAGTCTAAAGGTAAAACTAAAATGCAAGAACTTGGACAAGAGGCAGAATCATCACATCATGGCTTAAGAAGGTCCACGAGGGAGAAAAGAAAACCAAAGAGGTATGGGTTTGATACTTCTCTAGTTACTAAACATTCAATCTATCTAGCACGACATAAATCAAGAGGAACCCTCAAAATTTGAGGAAGCAAAGAAGAAATCAGAGTGGAGGCATGCAATGGAAGAAGATATTGAAGCTCTAGAGGAAAATACCACTTGGGAATTAGTTCCCAAGTATTCATCAATGAATATGATAGCCTCAAGATGGATCTACAAATTGAAGATGAACTCAGATGGCTCCATTAACAGGTATAAGGCAAGGCTTGTGGCAAAAGGCTTTGCACAAACTCAGGGAATTGATTATGAGGAGACCTTCTCTCCTGTGGAAAAGATGCCTACAATTAGAGTCCTACTTAGTATTGATTCTTGGAGTATTGCTTCTTCGAAGAATTGGAAGATACTTCAATTGGATGTAAAGAATGCATTACTTAATGGATGGATAAAAGAAGAGGTGTATATGGCACAACCAGCTAGTTTTGAGAATCAAATGTATCCTGATTATGTGTGTAAACTTAATAAAGCTCTATATGGACTCAAACAAGCCCCAATGGCTTGGAATCAAAGGCTTGTTTCATTCTTGTAGGATAAAGGATTTCAACCTAGCAAGGCAGATCCATCACTCTTCATCAAAAAGAGTAATTATGAAGCCATCTACTTGTGTGTATGTGGATGATATTATACTTACAGGAAATGATGCAAATGGGACAAAGAAGATCAAGGAGTAGATGCAAGAAGAGTTCAAGATAAGTGAATTGGGTTCACTTACATACTTCCTAGGATTGGAAGTAGTATACAGAGATCATGGTCTATTCCTTACTCAAAAAAAAAACATTAAAGATTTATTGACAAAGTTCAAGATGCAAGATTGCAGGTACTCCAATGGACGTTAATCATAAATTGAGCTCACATGAAGGTGAACTCATAGAAGATTTCATAGGTTATCAAAGTCTTGTGGGTAGCTTGAACTATGCCACATTGACAAGACTAGATATATGTTATAGTGTGAGTGTGCTAAGTCAATTTATGCACACACCTAGGAAACCTCTTGTGGAAGCTACCAAGAGGATACTCAAATATCTCAAAGGGACCATGAATGAAGGGTTATACTACCCTTATGTATCTTATTTAAGTCTAAAGTTGTTCTCTGATGCAGATTGGGCTGGCTTCAAGGAAGATAGAAGAAGCACCTCAGGATATCGTACCTTTGTAGGGTCAAAACTTGTCTCATGGACATCTAAGAAGCAACCCATAGTTGCTCTGTCTTCTAGTGAAGCTGAATACAAAGGTCTTGCTATAGCTACTCAAGAAGAAATGTGGATGAAGACACTATTCACAGATATTGGATTGGAGATTGGAACTCTAAGTATTTTTGGTGACAACATGAGTTCCATCACTTGGCTGCCAATCCAATCTTTCATGCAAGGACTAAACATATTGAAGTACATTATCACTATGTAAGAGAGAAGATTGTGAGCAAGGATATTCAACTATCCTATGTATCAACTCATTTACAATGTGCATATATACTCACAAAGGCATTGGATGGAACCAAGATGAATAGGTTCAAATTGATGATTGGTCCATTGGGAATCAAGGAGCAATGAAGACGAAGCATGTTAGGCTTGAGGGGGAGCTGTTGGTGCAATTATACCCAAGCCCACATGCTTGATAAATTCACTTATGCTCAACTTATTGGCATAACCCATGGAAGGCCGCATATGATCAACCTCTTGTAAAAATACTTCACATTTGCCCTTGTAAAAGTGGATTACACCCACAAGGAGTTACGAAGCTCTAAATCACATATCACTTGGTTGTTGAGCAATGAGAGAATCTATCCTAGATGTTAGCACTCACCTTTTGGGTAGAAGTTTGAATTTGAATTCAAATTTTGGCTCCAAGTTCAACTATAAGAAGAGGATCAAGAAGACTTGCATGTATATCGAGGTAGAGAGGTCATTTTGTAGTACATCCATTATGCAGTGAGAGCTCAACTCATAGCTCTTTCACCTCTCACACATTGAGCAATGCTTGAGTGCCAATGACATTGTATTTGTACATGTTTAATACATATATGATCATTATATTGTCATTTTACTTCTCTATTATAACTCCATCAGAACAGTGATCTTCTCACAACTTGTTCTCAGTGTGTAGTTGATCATTTGCTATGATTAAAAAAATGATAGAATCAACATACTGTCTATATAATCCTACAAAGATTCATTAGCGTTGCATCTCGGGATCGTTAGATATTAGCATATCTTTGCTCACTGGCCTGTTGATTGTAGCAGCCCGTGAATGTTGGGATGGAGATATGATTTGCTAAATATCTTTCTCTGCATATAGTCCATCATTTTTGATGAAATCACTCATGATTGTTATCTTAATAAGTTAATTATAGTTCCCCAAAAAGAATTAAGCTAATTGCTATTGTGCTCAGAGATTTGTTTAGAACACTGAACAGGTGTAAGAACAAAAATAACAAGTTTTTTGTTCCTGGATCAACTCCAATATATCTGTTTTGAGTCATCTTATGAGATTGATCTTCCAAGGTACATAGGGTGTCTAATAAATCCTTTGGCAAGCTAAAAGGGCCCACCACATATCTCTAGAGAGAGCGTGATCCATCTTGTTGCATCATTTACTTGTTTGTATGCATAATCCTTGCTTGATATATGATTGTTTGTGTGATTTACCTAATTGAGAAGCTTCACACTTGTATGTCATGTGTTGAATTTCAACATTGGCTAGACCTAGCATTGAACGGTTCTTTGCCATGTCTTTTATACCTCTCTCATTGAAATGACCTAATCTTTTATGCCATAGGTCCAGCTCCGTCATTTTTTGACTTTCATAAGTGAACAAGGCATGTCCTACATTACCTTGTACCTTGAGAGTAAAAGGTCTTCCTTCTTTTTTACCTGCAACAATACTTTTATATCCTTGATTTAGAAACTCATCATAAACTCCATCATGAGTAAATCTGACTTCATAGCCTTTCTCAACAATTTGTCCTACATTGATTAAATTATTTAGAATTGTAGGAACGTAGAGTACCTTACTTAGAAATGTAATTCCATTCTTTGTCTTTATTGATCCAATGATTTGCACTTTATGTTTGGTATTGTCTCTTGGTTGAACTGTGTGTCCATTCACCTTTTATTCCATGTCAATCATCAAGGCAATGTTGCCACTCAGGTGATTGCTACATCTTGAGTGAATGTAGAATACTCTTTGGTTTTCATTTGTTGCTTGATGTGTAGCATTCATAATTAGAGTTGAATCCTCCTTTTGATCTGGTGCATAGTTGTAGTAGGTGTTGTTGTAGGATTGATTTTGGAAATTTTTTCCACCTCCTCTACCCTATGTATTCCTACCACCTCTACCTCTAAAATTACCTCTTTGATTTCTTCTTACTCTACCACTTTGATTGTAGTTGCCATTGTTATGATTATTATGCCAAAATTCATTTGTGAAGTGATTTGTTTTACCACAAATCCAACAAGATCTGCCATTGTCTTTATTCTTTCCACCTCTTCCTCTACTTTTGCTATTTCCTTTACCTCTAGTAAAGTTAGCTTGATTCAAAATGCCTTCTTCTTCATTTGATTGTTGCTTGCCCTTAGCATTCTTCTTCTTGTCCTTTGAATACATGACTTGAACTGCATTTTTCTCATTCTCACCTTTAATATCTTGTTCAAATGTTAGCATGTGTCCTAACGATTGATTTAGGTCTAGAGTGAAGTGATGTAATGATAATTGAGTGGAAAATATGAAAGATTTCCTCCTTTCATCTCCTCTTAGTCATGTGAGAGTGCTACTATTACTAGAGGCTAAGTATAGAGGTGTTGCAATGGCAATATGTGAGGCATCATGGCTAGAGATATTACTTGCAGATTTAGGTGTGAAATTGCATAAGACTATCATCATTTATTATGATAAGCTTAGAAGCATATAGTTAGCACAAAACCTTGTTGTGCATGCTAGAATAAAGCATATTGAGATACATTATCATTTCATCAAGGAAAGGGTATTAGCAGGTTATATTGGTCTTGTTTATGCGAGGATAGATGAGAAAGTTGCTGATAGTTTTACTAAACCAATTGAAGTAGAGAAGCTAAAAAAGTTCTAAAAGATGCTTGGATTGCAAGATATGACATTGAACTTGAGGGGGAGTGTTGAGATATCAAGCTCAACCTATGATGATCGAGTGTGACACATACCACTTTTCATTCCTCTGACATGTATAATGGTTACACTGATATATATCATCGATACTTTTATTGAGCTTTACCAGATTTATCTACAAAGAGTGATCAATACTAATTCACTCATTCGTGGAAATTAGGGTTTTCTTTATGTGTTCTTTGTTATATGTTGTAATGGTTAGATTGTTGTATTAGGTCATTCCTGTATATTCTCTTTATGTAATAGAAGAACTAGAAGAAGTTCATTCTTCCTTGCCTCAATATGTGAGTGCTCCTCTCTTTATGCGTTAGAGTGTTTGAGAGCTCTCTTCCTTATCTCCTTTCTCTTGAGAGAAACTACTCTATCTTGAATAGTTATATTAAACCCTCTCAGCTATGCCATTATTTACTAGGGTATAAGGAGTTGTAAATTCTTTATGAATTCCTCTAGATTGATAAAAAAGGTTGAATTCATGTGAGGTGTTGGGGGATTCTTGTACAAAAAGGGATTTGAGTGTTTGTAGGAGAAAAGGGAAAGATAAGAAGAAAGATATACACTGGAAGCCTCTGTCGATTGATTATAGGAAGACAAATACAATGGTGATGCACAATAAAATCCAATGCTTCTGCGCAAAATCCCACAGAGTGCACAATCATAAAAATACAAAATACCCAAGGGTCTTGTTGCTGCCAGCCTTCTCTACACCAGGCCTCCACCTTCTCCAAGCCTGCACTTGTGCACACCTTGCACCAAGCTTCCAATAAGGGGGAGGGATGGACACCTTCTATCGACACGCACACAACTTCATTGCACACTGTGTGTCTCTTGCACTTCTCTCTCTTGCTTAGCTTAGACTATGCTCACGTTGCTTAGTCCTCCAAGAATAATGCATTGCCTTGATTTTAGTGTCGGTTCACGTACACTCCTAACTGCTTGAGTATCTTGGTGCTCCCTTTGATGTCCCAAGATTGTCTCCAAAAGTGAGAAGCCAACAAATCCATGTTTTGTCCTATAGTGACTTTAGACTAAAACAAAAATTTTAATTGGGGGCCATTCTTTCACTTCTGCGTACGCTGCCGCTTCACATACCTTCACATTTTGCCTTTTAATTCTTCACTTGTGCACCTAAGAGAGGGTTCACCTGAACCTTCCAAAACACTTTAAAAACACTTTGAACCTTAGAGAAATTACAGAAATACCTCTGCAACCTGCAACCAACTTTTTGCAATTTTACCCTTTGTGAACAATTAATTGTTCACTACTTGTGCACCTTGATACCCGACTTTGAATGCTTTGACTTTACCCATGTTGATTTTTGACCTTGAACATGTTGACTTCAAACTTTTGAATTTGACTATGGTTGACTTTGATTGTGGTTGACTTTGACCAATATGACTTTTATGGGCTCAACAGTTGCCCACCACCTAATGGGCTCTCCGTCTCGGAGAGCTACACCCAAAACTCTGAGAAGATAGAAGACCATGATTTTTGTGCTGCAAAATCTTCAAAAGGACACTTGAGCAGCAACCAAGTCCACCAGGAGCAATGAAGAACAAGCACCCGAGAAGAACAAAAAGTGTAATTTTTGCACTGAAAAGTAAAGGAGGGTAAATGGAGGGTAGGAAGGAGGTGGAAGGGAGGGCTGAGGGGGCTGAGATGGATAGGGCAGGGAAGGGTAAGGATGGGGCTTGGCAGAAGGATAAAGGGAGGGTGAGGGAGTAGGAGTATGGGGCTGGAAAGGGCCAAAATGATAAAACAAGAAAGCTACAGAGGGTGCATATGGGAAAGTATGAAACATATGGTAAGATAAAGTGAGAATAGACCATGTGGACCATGTTTGGAATTAAAAATACGGGAGAATTGTGCTCAAAACATGTGGGTTTTGGCCAAAAATCAGAGAAAAGTTGTGATTTTGGAAAAAATAAGCCAAACAATGAGTTAGAAGGTGCCAAAATACATGAAAATGACTCCAAGTTTGAAAAAAATGGCCATCCAAAGCGCAATCTAAAGCCAAAAGCATTGGACCATTGAAAATAAAAAAAATGTATATTTTTAATTATTTTTAATGAAAGATAAAATGTCATTTTTTTTGAACGCACATTTGGGGAAAGCGGAATTAAAAAATAAAAAATAAAATAACAGAAAATTAAACTAAATAAATAAATAAAATAAGCAAAATAAAAAATATAATAAAATTAAAAAAATAGGGGATCTGGGGAAGGGGAAAAAATAAAAAGAAAATAAGATAGATAAAAAAAATAAATGAAATGAAAAATAAAATAAATACAAAAATAAAATAATGGGGGCGGAGAGAGAGAGAGAGAGAGAGAGAGAGAGAGAGAGAGAGAGAGAGAGAGAGAGAGAGAGAGAGAGAGAGAGAGAGAGAGAGAGAGAGAGGTTTTTTTTTGTGTGAAAAATATAGATTCAGCCTCTAGGGGCCCCTTTTTGTTTGGGGTTAAAAATACCCTGAAATTAAAAAGAAAAAATGCTAAGAAAACCCAAAAAATTTTAAAAAATGCAAAAATTTCAGGAAAAATTTCCAAAAAAATTTCTCAGTATTTCTAAGCCAATTTGCCACTCAAAACCACAGAGATCTTCCTTTATATGTCCATTTAATTAAGAAAAAGGCATTAAAAAAAAAAGATGAAAAAGTGCTAGAAAGAATTCTAAAAATGCTTGAAAAATTCCATAAAATTTCCAAAAATTATACTTATGCAAAGGGCTATGAAAGGGTTGCTAAGTTTGCTAAAAACACAAAAAGAAAGCATGAAAATGGATAAAAACTACTAAAACTTAAGCAAAAATAACATAAGAAGGCTATTGACAACTTGGATAAATTTTGGAACTTCCAGGTGATCCAGAGAGCTTCAGTTTTGTTGATGATAGGCCTTGCGCCATGATATGATTACTAAGAGGAACCCCTTCATAATCTCCAATTGTATTGTACTTCATTTGTTTTGTCTTCCTTTTGGGCCTACTGATCATGTGATAGGGCCACCCTAAATCCTTCATTAAAATATTATCCCCTCCATACTACATCTTTTGTATCTTTGTTTCAGCTACTTTATGACTTAATCTACAAAATTTCAGATTTACTATTCCAGCTTCTTCATCCAATGGAACCCTCTGTTTCCAAAGACTTGTAGGTACTCCTTCCACATCCTTGTAAAGCCCTGCACTTACTATCATAAAAATTGACATAACAGATGATATCCATACCAATATCCATAACAAACGAGCCCTTGATATAGGACTTGAAGTAGCTTCATCACTGCTACACTTAAGGGCTTTTCTTTTCTTCTCTCTTCTATGGCCTTTGACTGAGATTGTCTCACTCGAGTCAGTAACCTGAATGATGTCCTCTTTTTCTTCATATGCTTCCTCTCTACTTGAGTTTGGAAAAATTCCATAGCAGCAAGATGGGTCTTCTGCATGGAGCCAAGCCAACATGTTTTCATCTTCATATAAATTTGCTCCTTCAAATAGATCTCATTCTGGGTTGTCCAACAAACTTTTTCCATACAAATACCAATTGTCTGCATCGCCATCACATTTGCTGGTGGTAGGGCTCCTCCTTATGTCCAATATGTTGTTGCAGGCATTCCTCTTGATTGACATTCATGGGCCTCATGACCAACTTTCCTGCATAGTTGGCAAGTTACACTTAACAGAGGACATTCACTTACTACATGACTTTGCTTGATGCACATGGTACACCATAGCCCACTTTTGATGCCACCCCCTTTGAATTCTTGCAACTCATGTCGAAGTTGAGCCAGCTCTTCTACTTGGGCTTCCTCTTCCTTTTGTAGCTTCAATGCCTCAATCTTCCTCCTCAATTGAGTAACAACATTCTCCTCCTCTTTATGGGGCTTATTCCTTTTTAAGCCCTCTAGCTATTTCCTTAGCTAGATTATTGGATCCTCCATTTCTATAGAATAGGGTAGTTGTGAAGAACTTGCTCCATATTGTTGCCTTATTTGTTCCAATCGTGTAGCTGTATTGATGAATTCTTCTATGGAGGATGTTGGCAACACTAATTCCTTGATTTTACATTGTGTGGTCACTAGAAGTGGTTTAGCTAACCATTT
>CM035424.1:174179043-174181543 GCA_020310875.1 Ceratopteris richardii | reverse complement strand
AATCCAATGTTCTTTCCTAGGGCAATGCATGAAGTGAGACAAAACTCCAACTGCATATGACAAATCAGGCCTAGTTAATGTAGCATATATCAGACTACCAACCAAACTCTGATATAGTTTCATATCCTTGAACTCTTCACCTCCATATCTGCTCAATTTGTGATTCACCTCCATTGGAGTAGGTGCTACCCTGCAATCATTCATCTTAAACTTGATCAACAAGTTTCTCAAATACCTTTCTTGAGTCACATACACTCCATGTTGAGTGTATGAAATCTCCATGCCCAAGAAATATGACAAGTCTCCCAAATCACTAATTTTGAACTCTTTCTCCATTTGCTTCTTTAGGCTTTGAATGCCTTTCTCATCTGTACTTGTAAGAATTATATCATCAACATATATGCACATGTATATGAACCCATCATCACTTGTTTTGACAAGCAAGCTACTATCTGCTTTAGATACTTGAAATCCAAGTTCTTTCAAGAACTTCACAAGTCTATAATTCCATGCCCTTGGGGCCTGCTTCAAACCAGAAAAAGCTCTCTTGAGCCTGTACACATGATCTGGATACCTTCCATCTCTGAATCCTTGTGGTTGCTCCATGAAAACATCATCTGAAATATAACAATTTAAAAAAGCATTCTTCATATCTAATTGACACAATTTCCAACCTTTACATGCAGCAATAGCTATGAGTGTCCTGATGGTTGTCATCTTTGCCACAGGACTATAGGTCTCATCATAATCTATACCATAAGTCTGAGCAAAACCCTTCACAACAAGTCTAGCTTTATACCTAGACACACTTCCATCTGCATACCTTTTTGTCTTGTAGACCCACTTGCATCCAATGATCTTCTGGCTATTTGGTTTAGGAACCAACTCCCATGTCTCATTCTCCATCAATGCATCATATTCTTCTTGCATAGCTTTCTCCCAATTTTCTTTACCTTTTGCCTCTTCATATGTAGAAGGATCTTCATCTGCCTTTATCATATAAGCATAATCTTTTGTAGCCAAAAAGGAAGTGTCATAGCTATACCTTGTAGGTTGCCACTTGTGTCTTGATGACCTTCTAAGTTCTCCACTCTTTGAGGTTTCTGGTTCATCACACTCAGGATTAAATCTTGGCATTTCTTCAACTTCAACCTGTACTTCATTATTCTCCTCTTCATCAAATATCTAAACCTTTGATTTACCTTTCTTTTGATTCACAAATTCTTCATCACCTGCATTAATATTGATTGTACCTGCATACCAAGTACCTTCCTCATCAAATGTAACATCCTTTAATACAAGGAATTGTTTTGTGGATGGACTCCACAACTTATATCCCATTTGCTTTCATCATAACCAATGAATACATACTTTTCAGCTTTAGGTTCCAATTTGTGCCTTAATTGTGATGGCACATATGCATATGCCAAACATCCAAATACTTTGCAATGGTCTAATGTAGGTCTCTTACCCCACCATGCCTCATATGGTGTCATACCCTTCAAAGCTTTACATGGCAACCTATTAAGCAAATAAGTAGCTGTGTTTACAGCCTCATCCCACAAGTAATTTGGGCAATTTTTCTCCTTCATCATGGATCTTGCAAACTCAACAAGAGTTCTATTTCTTCTCTCTGCTACACCATTTTGTTGAGGAGAGTACCGGCAAGTAACCTTTCTCTTTATACTTGCATTCCACAAGTAATCACTGAACTCATTAGAGAAATACTCTCCCCCTCCATCTGACCTTAGTCTCTTCAACTTATGACCTGTAATTCTTTCTGCATACACATGATAGTGTTTAAATGTATTGAATACCTCTGACTTATCTTTGATCACATAGATAGTGATCCATCTGGTAGCATCACCAACATAAATCACATAATACCTTGAACCATTGATACTAAAATCTTTTGATGGTCCCAACATATCTGTGTGTACCAATTCAAGCTTCTCTAAATACATAAAACCATGCTTGGAATAAGATTTCTTATGAGCCTTACCTAATTGACATGCCTCACATCTGTATGTCATATGTTGACATGCAACATTAGGCAATCCTAGCACAGAACCATTGTTAACCATATCTTTGATACCTCTTTTATTGAAATGTCCAAGCCTCTTGTGCCAAAGATCTAACTCAGAGATCTTATGGCCTCCATAAGTGAACAAGGCATTACAAACATTACCTTGAATCTTCAATGTGAACAATCTTCCTTCTTTCTTACCTGAAACAATCTGTTTATACCCATTGCTAGGGTCTTCCACAAACACTCCTTCATTAGTGAATCTAACTTCATAACCTTTTTCAACAATTTGTCCTACACTTATCAGATTCTTAAGAATTGTAGGAACATACAAGACCTTACTCAAGAGGGTACTTCCATCCTTGGCCTTCACTGATCCAATTGACTTCACATTGTGCTTTGTATTGTCACCTGCTTGAACTACATGATTAGTTACCTTATTCTCCAAATCAGTCATCAAAGCTATGTTGCCAC